>OY755179.1:0-51620 GCA_963576735.1 Bedellia somnulentella | reverse complement strand
GAACGATACGAATGTAATTTACAAGAAGTTAGAAACGGTGTGAACGAAATTATCGCTGTCTGTTTAAGACCTCAAGCAAGGACAAAAATATTCCCATCAAGAAAATTGTGAATCCCGGGAATAGGGTGGCTTCGGGCATAGTCTATTTTGCTGTACTTGTGTAGGCTGACAAACATTAATAACTACCACTTTGAAAGAAGTCCGACGAATTATTTACCGAAGGTTTATGGCCGTGTAGTGCCGGCTTAGAATGTCGCTACCCCTTTCTACCCACGGGTATCGTAAGAGGCGACTAAGGGTATTGGGGCTTTTTATTGGATTTTTGGGCGATGCGATTGGAGACCCATCCCCAAAAACCTTTATTCTTACCATCTTTTCCCCACTCAACTTCCAAAAGTGGCTGAGGAATTTATAATTCCTTAGCTCTGGTTACCCCTTCTAGGGAAATATAGCCGTGAGTATATGTATGTATGTTATTCGTATCCTTCTAAAGATGGAATTATCCTAATTTTCAGATACTTAGATGTTTCAGCCAGTAATGTTTTATTCTTACTTACTAAATTGGGATACGTCACAAAAAATAATGGTGTATGCTCTCGTATACCATAGCAAAATACCAATACTGAATACATAAACTTAATTCGTTTATCATCTTCACATTTTTGCATTGTAAGTTTGTCAAAACAATTAACAGACATATTTATAGTTATATAAAAAAAAAATTTTTTTTTTTTATGTTATTGGTTTACTTCTGTGTACAAATAATAAATTTATGTCGCAGGAGACGTGTACAACGTTGGTATGTCTTTCAAGAAGGGCAGGATACGTCATCTAGTGGTCAAATTCCCGTACAAAGAAAAAGGTTTGATTTTCTATATTGTTTGATAGGAGGAAACTATTGATCGCCACCGTATTCGATTCTGATACACTAGTTTCGCTTTCCTCACATTCTTCTCCTGCGATCTGTTTAATTATAATCACTTAAAACTATCACCTTAGTTTAAATAAAGTAGATTTCTGGCTGTGTAGTGTCGGCTTAGATAGCACAACCGAATGCTTCCGGTGGGTGTACGTAAAAGGCGACTAACGGTATTGGGGCTTTTAAGGGATTTTTGGGCGATGCGGTTGGAGACCCATCACCAAAAACCTTTATTTTAACATCTTTTTCCCACTTAACTTTCCAAAAGTGGCTGAGGAATTTCTAATTCCTCAGCTCTGGCTACCCCATCTAGGGATTTATAGCCGTGAGTATATGTATGTAGATTTCTATCTGCAGTAGCAACACGATGGTCATTTCAACTACAAATCTTTTTCATACTTCCAAAGTTTCTTGTATTTTTATGTCATTCGAAACGACGATTTCACGATATTAATATAGATGTGCTACAGTTCCAACGTGTCACGGTTACCTACTAACAAGAAAATATCCGAAATAATGAACAGTGATATGTTTGTGTAATGTTTGTCAGGAGACATGTTCGAGGACGCGGAGGTGGTAGCCAGCATGAAGCCGCGCTCGCCGCTGCACCCGGCCTACATGCACACCTTTGGTAAGATATCAACCTTAACTTGAAGCTTCGTGGTACCGTTTCCTCTTTTCTTTATTTAAATAAATTCATAACTTATTTAAACAGATATTAATATCTCGGGAAATCGATAGATGATAAGAGCGCACACCTAGTTGATCTGTTTATGTTGATATTCTGAACGTCTGTTTCTCTTAGTGTTAGATACACGGTCAGCTCATGCTAACTTTTTCAATTGCTTGAATCTAGTTGAGAAACTGTATATCGCAGCTTGAGTTTGTAAAGACAGCCAGCCTCACGCAGTCAATGTGTGGTTTGCCATACTGTTGCAATGTATAGAATAGAATAGAAGCTCTTTTTTGTACATCGCAGTTAAAACATTTTACATAGATTATGCTCTTAAATATAGGTACAACTGGCAATCTTATCGCTAAAAGCTATCTATGTATGTATGATCTATGTATCTTTTTAAATTATCTATATCAGAGCCGATGTATAATTATTTTTTTTCGATTTTCTATATCAACTATGTAACTATTGGTAGAAACTTTATCCATATATATTAAACGAGAGAGGGAGGATTTTGTGAATCAGCCTGTGTCGCGATGTTAAGAGCTAGAAGGTCTCCATCTGAAGTTTTACCAAAAACTCATACATTTACCATAACTGGATTAGTTAAATTGTTAGCGATTACACTGGATGCAAAAAAATGTGGTCCACGCGGACGTAGTCGCGGGCAAAAAGCTAGTAAAATAAAAAATAAAATAAACATTTATTTCAAAATAAAAAGATAAATCTTTGTTTTTTGAACGTCAAATTTTAACTTAATACTAAGTTTACTTCGGATTCGGAAGGTGTTTTGTTGAGAGAAGAACCCGTAAGAAACTCGTCAACACACATCTTTTTCTACGTCCATTACAATTTTGGTGTTAACCCGGAAACATCCTGCACAGAGCCCTGATGACACCAAGCCACTTCATGATTAATGTAATCATTGACATTGTAATAGGCTTTCGAACTAAGATTTCTTTTAACTGCTGCTTTAAATTTTGTTTCTGTTAAATTTAAAATGTCCTCAGGTATTTTATTATACATAGTAGGTCTAACACTTGTCTGTATTTTTTCCTAGAGAAATATAGTGTACCGTTTGTTTGTGAAATAAATGTATGTGTAGCGGTGACCCCGTCGTACTTCGTGCTGGTGGAGCAGCCGCTGTCGGTGTCGCTGGCGGGCGCGGCGCGCGGGGCGCTGCGCGGGGACCCGCTCAGCGCTGCGCTGAGATGGGCGCCCGAGAAGGAGGTACTGTACTGCATTTGGTTTAGATACACTACAGTTTGCCGTGTAGTTTCGGCTTAGAATAACATTATCCCATTTCTTCCCGAGGGTGATCGTAAAAGGCGACTAAGGGTATAGAGGCTTTTTAAGCGATTTCTGGGCGATGTGGTTGGAGACCCGTCAGTCACCAAAATCATTTATTATTCCATCTTTTTCTCCAATCAATTTCCAAATGTGGCTGAAGAATTTCTCATTCCAAAGCTCTGGCTACCTCGTTAAGGGATTTATGGCCGTGAGTATATGTATGTATGTAATTTGAAATTACTGAACAATTGAGCCATCAGAAAATACTCCTTGCATACCCGTCTTTTACTGCTCTAAATCTTAAAAACTTCAATATCTTTTCTTTCTTTAAACTTCAAATTTTTAACATCCCGATTGGCTCTTTATTTCCTTAACCTTTTCTATGCTTATCATTTACGCCACTAGGAGAGCTGGCAGATGTATAATTACTAACATTGGTACTTACCAAATGTACTAAGTAATCCATGTCATTTTAGCCACTTGGTGCTTATACTCTAACGCTTATAGTCAGCAAATGAAAGAGTAACAAGCAAAGTATCTCAAACTTAGCTCATCACTTGTTCAGACGCACATAGTGTTACTGAGCCGCACGCCGCCGCTGTTTTTCCTGCACGTGGTGTAATATAGTTCGTTCGCTTAGATAGTACCGCTCTTTTATTTATCGCACCGCCTTGCCCCACATTACTAATTCATGAAGGTTCGCATGTTGTGATTGACCCTACCATCGAGGAATAATCATCCAATTTTTTCCCCCATTGAAGTCAATAGAATTTGTGGGAACAGTGTACCAACTTATAATTTGTATTTATGCTTAGTTCGATAAACACTTACATACCCCGATGTAGGAATATGAGTGAGACGCTGCTATGTGCGAGTGGGTCCGCAGTAGAGTGCGCTCTAACATGACTCCGACAAATTCTTGTTTCGAGTGCAGCTTAAAGCTCAAGATTTAGACCAACTGCACAGGTAGTTAGAAGACTGAGGTTCACCTAACTCGCTAAGATCAATCGCAATTTGCATTGAAGTCCTAGTTACATACATACATACATACATACATATTCTCACGCCGTTAGTTCCCATTGGGGTAGGCAGAGACTATCGATCGCCACTTTGTACGATCCTGGCAAACCTCTCTAGCTTCATTCACATCCATCAATCTTTTCATACATGCTCTTTTATTCTTCGTACTACGGACAACTGCCTTTTTGAGTACATTTTCTATTTGATCCAAATGTGTCCTCCGAGGTCGTCCTCTACTAACATTACCTTCCACATTGGCTCTATAGATCTCTTTTACCAATTTACTGTCATCCATCCTCTCTATATGCCCAAACCATTCAACATTCCTTTTTCTATCTTTCTTACAATATCATCTTTTACACCACATCTTTCACGAATCACGTCATTCCTCACACGATCACATAACCTCACATTACAAAATTTTCTGAGGGACCTCATTTCTACTGCATTCACTCTGCTTTCATGCTTCTTCTGCCACACCCAAAATTCACTGCCATACATAAGCGTAGGAACGATGAACGAGGACAGCATCATGCACAGCCATTCGGGCCTTTTCGGACACCGATTGACTAGACATGAGACTATCCAGTACTCCATTTACCGCATCACCGTTTTTTACTCTTCTTTCAATGCCTTCATCACACTTTCCATCCTTAGTGAACAAACTTCCCAGATATACGAACTCTTTCACTTGTTCCACTTTCTTACCATTGATCTCAATCACGCATTCAGTCATATTCTCCTCTTTCTCAAAAACCATGGTTTTGGTTTTATCTACATTCACTCTCATTCCTTTTATTTCAAACGACGCACATGCAATATTCATCATCTCTTGCAACTCTTCAACCGACGATGCAAGTAACACTTGATCATTATCATATAAGAGGCATTTGATGACGAATCCACCCATTCTCAGTCCATAACCACTTTCACACAACTCTATCAGACAGTCATCCATGAACAAGTTGAAGAGCCGCGGAGAAGCTACACATCCCTGTCGGACACCCCTAGAGATACCGAACCAGTCTGTGTTTTCCCCGTTTATTCTTACACATGCACTAGAATCCTCATAGAGTGATACCAAGGCACGTATAAGTTGGCTCCCCAAGCCGAACTTGGATAACACCTCCCACAAATACTTCCTTACCACCCTATCATACGCCTTCTCTAAATCTATATAGCAATACACCTTTCGATTCTTGGCTAAGAACTTTTCAGTGATGCTCCTTAAAGAGAAGATTTGATCCATACATCCCATTCCCTTTCTATATCCTGCTTGCACATCCCAAATTTTGTCATCTGTTTCATTCATCACTCTTTCAATCAATACCTTTGCATACAATTTACCGACAACACTGAGTAGGCTGATTTCGCGGTAGTTTTTAGCTTCCTGGTGTGACCCTTTTCCTTTATATAAGGGCACAATTACTGCCCTGCACCGATCTCGTGGTACTTTACCACACGACCAACACTTTTGAAAAAGGAAGTACAGCCAGGAAGCCACCAATCCTTTACCGGCCCTCAGCATTTCGATACTTCATACCTCATACGATCATACCCTGCCGCTTTCCCTACTTTCGTACTTTTCAATGCTTTCATTACTTCTTCCATACTAATCTCACTGTCACTACTGTCACCCATTGCCTCATTCCAGTCAACATTGCTGCCAATTGGCGAAGAAATAGGTGAATCCTTTTTTTCAAACAGTCCCTCAAAATAGTTCTTCCATACTCGTCTTATGCTACTTTCATCCGTCGCCAATGCACCCTGTTCATCTCTCACTTCATTCACTCTCGTGTTTTGGGAAACTCCCTTTTCTTTCCGTATATATTTCCAGAATAACTTTTGGTTATTCCGGAAATTATCAGAAAGTTTCCTCTCACACTACTCTTGCAAATCTCGCTTTTTCTTTTCTATTTTCTTCTTTACCTCATTCTTAACTCTCTTATATTCATCTTCAATTTTCTGCACTACATCGTCAGTAAGGGCCGGCGCTGACTGCCGGCATGGCATGGCAAAGGATTTCGGTACAGATATAGAATTTTTAATCTTATAACCATGAGTATAGAATTCATTTTACTTTATTTTGACACAACGATGCCGACGTTCTGTCCTACCGCGGCCTCCCTCGGCATCGTTGTGTCAAAATGAATTCTATAGGCATGGTAATAAGATTAAATCTGTACCGAAATGCTTTGCCATGCCATGCCGGCAGTCAGCGCCGGCCCTTACACTCGCATCCATTCTTTTACTAGCTTTAATCGCTAGTAAATCCAACCGAGCTTTCTTCTTATCTCCAACTGCCTCTTTCACAACTTTATCCCACCAACTTGTTGGTGGTCTATTTGTCCTCTTACTCAATCCACACACTTCCGTCGCACATTCAACCATTGACGATTTGAGTATATCCCATGCTTCTTCTATTTCCAATTCATCCTTCATCTCCACGCAACGTAGTCTCTCGTCCAATTTCTTCATGTATTCATCTCTAATGTTTACATCCTCTTCCAATTTCTCCACTTTCACTCTCGCAAATTCAGTTGTTGACACTTTGGCCCTGTGACGCCAACGCGTGCACAGTCCCCTCAATCGTGATATCACGAGGAAGTGATCTGAGCCAACGTTAATGCCCCTATAGACTCTGGTGTCAACAACCTTTGCTCTTAGCCTTTCATCCACTATCACAAAATCTATCATACTTCTCTCGCTTCCCCTCTGTATAGTATACATATGGATATCTTTGTGTTCAAACAACGTGTTCGTAACACAAAGATTCCTCCCCAAACATACATCAATCACTTTCTCCCCGTTCTCGTTCACTCTTTTATCACCAAGCTTTCCTAAATTCTTTCACAACCGTTGCGTGACACCCCAACCCAACCATTAAAATCTCCTAACATAACCATTCTCTCATTCTGATCACACCCATTCGCAACATCGTCTAACAAATTCCATAACTCCTCCCTCTCTATAGAAAATCTAGGTTTCTTTCTTCCATAATCAAACATACTTCATCTAATTTTTCATGCATCCCTCCACACACATTCACCGTACCAAAGCGGGTCTCTTCAGCCCACTTTTCGCCCCGCGAGGAACCACGGCGTGATAGGTGGCGAGCCACATCACCGCCATCGTGTTTAATTTTGTTGCGAAACACATTTGGACCCCACAAGTTGAAGTCCTAGTTGTAAGTATAAAATGATTCATTATGATTCCAGACGCACATAGTGCTACTAAGCCGCGCGACGGGGCGCGAGGCGGGCCGGCACCGCGCGCCGCCGCTGTTCTTCCTGCACGTGGTGAACGCGTTCGAGCGCGGCGCGCACCTCGTGCTCGACCTGTGCGCCTACAAGGACGCGGCCGTCATCGACGCCATGTACGTGCACGCTATGGAGGTGACAACTAGTTTCTTTTTTATTTATCTCTTGTACAGTTCTCCAAAATTAATAATGTGCATAGAAATCTTCGTCACTATTCGGCAACGATCTTGTTCCGTGAGCGTCGGGAGACGATATGTATATAGAGTGGTTAAGTGCATGTCATAATTTATCAGTAACGGAATTTGATTCAATGATTCCATGTCGATTATAGTGATACTCGATAAGGCCAAATTGCAAGGATATCCAAACGGTTGCGAAAATGCTACAATCTTTGTTGGATTGATTTACTTCCAAAATTATATAGTACTTTTGAAACCTTGTCCTTGATGCCTTAAATCATTATATCATTATTGGTGCATAATTTGGCTGTGATCTGATCAACTGTTTAGGAGGAGTTCTTTGACAAGCCTAATACAAAAGTCGGGGGTAAATAGATAAAGTTAAAATTATATTCACATTTGAAAACAAACCCAAGAAGGGTGTATGATAGCAGCTCTATTTAATTCCACTCAGAGAGAACACGTGCTGTCACCAATAAATATGTAAAGAAATACTATTGACATTGACGGACCTTTGGCAGCCCGGCGACAGCCACCGCCCGAATTGTTTTGTTTGAGAACACATGATAATGACACGTTGCAAAATGCAAGTGCATCGTTTAGGGCGCTTACAATTCAATTATTCGGGTTTTTTCGGAATACGAGAATCACCTAAGATCTGCATGCGCATTATTAATTATGGAGTACTGTAAATGTATTGTACAAAAAAAACTGTAAAATTATCTATTTTATAAACAAATTAATTGCCGAAGAATACTTTTTTTTAAATTGGAATGGTAAATAATATTTAATCTGTATTATATAATTCCTGAAATTCATTCATTTGTTACTCTCTCCAAACCGAAGCGTATCGCCTACTAATGTATAAAAAAATATAAAGATATGTAAAAAAACCTGGTAAATTATGAAAGTTGTTTACTTAGAACTCGCAATAATAACTTAAACATATATAAGGAAGGATACAATCAGTTCTCCTATCCCTATCATAAATTTATTTCCATCCATGACGTACACAAATTAGTTTATTTTATAATTTTTTTTTTTAATTTCTAACTAGTTCTTTTTTTTCATAAATCATCTGTGAATATGATTCCTCTGTACATCCAATCAGAACATGCAAACCAACGCGTCATACGCGGAATGGTTCCGCGCGCGTCCGCAGCGGTTCGTGCTACCGCTGGACGGGGCGGCCGCGGGGGCGGGGGAGGGGGCGTCACGCGGGGCGGGGGAGGGGGCGTCACGCGGGGGCGGGGGAGGGGGGGGCGCGTGCTGCCCACGCTGCTCGCGGACGTCGGCTGCGAGACGCCGCGGATACACTATGAGAGATACAACGGTATGATACAGTTTATTTATGTATGAGGTTACGAAATAAAAATGCAGTTAAATTTCCAATGTAAAACTGCTACATTTGATATCTTAGCCTTCTACTCCTTCATATTTCAGATCTCGTTTTGGATCAGACACGATTTATTTTACACAGTAATAAAAAAATGATTGCGTCTACGTTAGTTTGTATCTGCCATCTCCTACTAACAAACAATTTATTTAATAACCAATTGTACATAGTTGAACACTGACAATTGCAGGTCTACCGTACCGCTACTTCTACGCCATCAGCTCCGACGTCGACGCAGAAAATCCAGGAACAGTAAGTATACAAATATTTTTAAAAGATTAGACAGAGATTGCCATGGAGCGTGCTACTGCGTGCCAAATGTGGCTTAGGAATTTTCTAGCTCTAAAGCTCTGGCTACCCTTTTATGGGATTCATAGCCGTGAGAATCCCATAAAAGATGATCCCCATATCGTTAGTCGCCTCTTACGTACACCCACCGGAAGAAATGGGGAAGTGCTATTCTAAACCGACACTACACGGCAAATATAATATTAATAGGATTCTTCAATTGGTAGGTTTTGACAATGTGCAATGTTGCAGCTGATAAAGGTGGACACGGAGCTGGGCGCGGTGGCGACGTGGAGCGAGCCCGGCGTATATCCCAGCGAGCCCGTCTTTGTGCCGGCGCCGGACCCTCAGGTAACTTTGTACAAACTAGGTAACTACTAGACCTTGAACTTAATTCTAGAAGGCATAGTTGTATTATTTTTTTAATTATATGTTCTTCTCTGTGTGTTCTTTAAAGTCTATTATGAGGACGTTGTGGGAAAATATAGTTGGTGAATTCTCATTGTGACTAAGAGTATAAACTAGTGAAATAAGTAACAAAAAAAAGGAAATAATCTTGTGGTATTTGCTTGCCTATTTCCTTCACTAGGAAAATAGCCAAGCAAATATTAAGTACGGTCAACTCCTAGGTTTATTTTTTCCATAAGTGTGTATAGATGGGGATATGTTGTGATTCGACATCAAACTTTCGCCATAACAGTTTGATAGCTATGTCTACAAAATGGCAGCTGTAATGTAATGATGCTTCCCTTGTAATGATGATCACAATTCTAGCATGTCAAGTCAGACGGCGGTAAGCATTGTAAGCTAATTATAGTCTTCATTATAGAGTGAAGACGACGGCGTACTGCTGAGCGCGCTAGTGTGGGGCGAGGGCGGGGGCGCGGGGGAGGGGGAGGACCGCGGTCTGGAGCGGCGCGTCGCGTTGCTCGTACTACGCGCCACGGACCTGCGCGAGCTGGCGCGGACCACGTACGACCTGCCCTCGCCCGCGCCCAAGTGTCTGCATGGGTGGTTCTTGCCGAAGAAATAGACGATACTATCTAACTTCTACTACTCCAGCAATATACAACACTGCCGAAGAAATAGATGACGCTGTCTTGCTAACGACTATGTAAATGATTAGAGCCAGAAAAGGAAGATGGAAGTTAAGAGTAGCAAGATCAGAAAGTTACTTGAACATCGCTTGTATGGATAGTTATCAAAGATGTTTATATTTAAGGTATTAACGCACAGTTACCCGCCGCTTCGGAATGAGAGGTTTTCTTTATGAGAAATAAAAAAACAACATAGTTCCCTAGAGCTCTGTAGATGGCGTTGATGTAACTACGTTACTTACTTCAAACTTTTTTCGTGGCGTCAGTCGTGTTGCTACAATAATTTCGCCAATGTCAACTTTAAAAACATGTGTCACATCACCATGTACCCATTGCGCTTTACGATTTTCATCTTTAGGAAAAAGATGTATTCGTTCATTTTTACATAAATCTACAAGGCACAGACTCCTCTTCTTTTTTTCTAGGGACATTTTCTTTTTGGCGAGTGAAAACAACAAAAAGAATGTTAAATATAAATACCGTCTTTGTTTATTTACTTTTAAGCTATCTTGGGTTAAACTGATATTTATTTAGACTTTCAAATCAGAACGTTTTTATGTACGTTCCGTTTTACGATATCATTACATCCAAGTGTGAAGAACGTTCCGTTCCTACCAGTAACATAGCAAGTCTGGCGCCATCTATCCTGAGAACAGGGAAGAAGAAAAAAAGAAAAAATGGAAAACCTCTCATTAGCAAGAAGGCTGTTTATGTATCTTTAGCGACCGCGATTGTCTCGCAAGGTACAATATTGTCGCTGTCAAAAGTGACAAATTCTATACAAATTTACGACATTGACAGCAACAATCGTGCAACTTGCGACACAATCGTCATCCATTTTATCACCACAAAATTGTGATAATAAATGCAGCTGCAGAGACTCAAAATTGTTGAATCCGTTCCTATTTCCATTTAGTCTCGGTTTGTCCGGGGCGATAGGCGATCGTGTGTGGTACCTTTAGGCAGTAAACTCTTAGAAGCAGGCTAAAGATGTCATGTAATGCATGAAAATGTAACACATTCAAATCTTTCTGTATAATATGTGTGGTCTATTGCAAACGATTGTCTTCTTTTAGTAATATTTGAGTGTAGCTTGCCTCTAAGTTTTCATTGAGCAAACATTTCTATCATATTAATTATCTCTATTTCTTCTACCTTCCATGCAGGAACATGTTTAACAAAATTTTGACGAAACTTGCTTTAATATTTACTTATCAAACACTATGTTTAACATCCGTAACGTTTTGATTCATCAACATTGTTAATGTTTTGCATTATTTATTATATATATTTAATCCTTGCATTTACACAATAAAAACTAAGCAAAATAATTTTTTTTCGAGTGTCTTTACATTGTTTATTTTTTACTTCATAATGTATTGGAATTAATTTTCTACAAATATATATTAAAAATATATAAAATAAGACACAATCATTTTGTTTTACTAATATTAAATTATAATTAAATTTAAGGCTTAAATTTTATTTACATAAAGAATATAACGTATAATCAAAATTATATTACAATAAATATTTTTTTATATTAATCCCCTCAATCCCCAGACTTTGTAAGTACGGCGTCCTCGATAAACAATAGGTCCAAGATTGTGTATACTTCCAGCGTGACTGTGCGCATCACAAAGTTGCGTGTGCGGTGCAGGTTGGCAACCTTACACCCATAGATTTAGTATGCTATACCTACACCAATCTATTCCTCTCTGAGATTTCTAAATAGCATATATAAGAGATTTCTTAAGTCAGGTTACTTTTTTGAAGTTTCATAAGTGTATTTCAATTCAGCTTTGTTGGAACTAATAGTTTATTGTTTAAACATCGTTACTCTAAGAAGTAATAATAAATAAATAATTCACATTATCTTAAACATCAAAGTTCTCCGCTCTCAATCATTTCTCTAAGTCGATATTTCTGTATCTTGCCGGACGCGGTGCGCGGGAATTCATCAACGCAACGCAAAATGCGCGGCAACTTGTACTTGGCGAGGTGGCCGGCGCAGTGCGCGCGCAGCTGCTCCAGCGTCACGTGACGGCCGCCGCGCATGCGCACCACCACGCAGATCTCTTCGCCCACGCGGCTGTCCGGCACGCCTAGCACCTGTTGGGAATAGGGGTTATTGTAATTATAACGTGTGGTTGTAACATAAACACTAAACAGGGCTTTGTAGCTAATCTATTCGGCTATACTAATCTGATGAGAAGCAATTCATCTCTACTAAATACTTGATTTCTTAATTAGAATGTTTTGTTCCTGAAAACCTCCCCTTCGGGGACTTGTCTCCACCCGTGTCTCCACCAGTGGAGACAAGGCCCCACTTTATATTCATTATTTAAATAGTGTAGTTGTCTCCCCCATTTTTGGGGTTTGCTCCGCTGTTACTTTGCGCTGCTCACTTAGTGTAACAGCTGAGCCTTTTTATTTCCTAACCGTTATAACAACGTCTTTTGACATGATTTTAACAGCTCTGCAGATATATAAACATATCGTGGAATCATATACATTATTTGGACTTGCAAAATTTTCGCGTGTTCAAAATCATCAACAGGTAAAAACACTTGGATTATTTATGCAAAATGTTGCTAATTTGAACGAAATTCTTATTACTAGCCAAGTACTAGGAGTTCATAAGTTCATCACAAATATCCTTAACGCAGGCTTGCGTAAAAATTATCATTTATTTCAAAGTAAAAAGATAAATCTTTGTTTTTTGAACGTCAAATATCAACCTAATACTAAGTTTACTTCGGATTCGGAAGGTGTTTTGTTGAGAAAAGAACCCGTAAGAAACTCGTCAACACACATCTTTTTTTACGTCAATTAGGTACGTTACGGTGTTAGTCCGGAAACATCCTGCACATAGCACTGATGACACCAAGCCACTTCATCATTAATAAATGATTAATTTAATCTGACCTAATGTTAATGCTTAATGTAATCATTAACATTGTAATAGGCTTTCGAACTAAGATTTCTTTTTACTGCTTTGAATTTTGTTTCTGATAAATTTAAAATGTCCTCAGGTATTTTATTATACATTTTTACGCATAACCTCATGAAAGATGTATTTACTTTTGACAATCTGTATTTAGGTATTGCAATTTTATTGTTGTCTCTCAGATTTCGAATATGTCTGTCACTATTTTATACAAAAGAGGCCTGATTCTTTCTTACATACATAATATTTTCATAAATATATTGACAAGGCAGCGTCATTATATTTATGGTTTTAAACAATTCTCTCAGGGAATCTCGTGATCTTAAATTATTATAAATAGCTCTTTTTGTTCTCTTTTGGAGAATAAATATGAAACCAACATCAGCTGCTCTGCCCCAGAGTAAAATACCGTAAGACATTACACTATGAAAATAGCTGTAATAAACTAATCGTGCTGTCTGTACATCTGTCAAATGTCTTATTTTCCTAACGGCATATGCAGCTAGTGAGCTAATGTGGGGTCCCCATTGGAGCTTGGAGTCCAGAGTTATCCCTAAGAAAACTGTGTCATCAAAGTATACTATGTTTTCATTATTTAAAATTATTTCTTTATCAACGCTCTTAACATTGGGTAATACAAATTTAATGCATTTAGTTTTTTTGCCATTCAGTACAAGATTATTGGAAGCAAACCATGTTTGAATCTGTGAAACGGTGTTATTCACCTCGTTAATATTCTCATTATTTCTTTCAACGTCAAATACTAAAGAAGTATCATCAGCAAATAACACTATCTCGGACATTTTCTCGACCATGAACGGCAAATCATTAATATAAACCAAAAGTAAAAACATAGCATAACATAACATAAACGTTCACGCCGTTTATCCCCGAAGGGGTTGGCAGAGGTACCAATACTTCTGAACTCACATGGCAAGCGCCATCTAGTTTCCAGAGAAGGTACCCACGTTTTGCTTAGACAGTGTACTCACGTGATAGGGGGCAGGCCTATCGCCGTTTTGAACGAATACACTGTCACATGACTAAGTACAACTCAGCCATGTGGGTTTCCTCACGATGTTTTCCCTCACCGTTAACAACCATGATAAATTAACCACACATATGACTTTAGAAAAGACAAATTGGTGTAGGCCCGTCCCAGGATTGGAATTCACGCCCTTCTGTTTTTTCGGGCGGGTGTTCTACCCACTGGACTAGCATGTCGTCGTCAAATAAAAATGGGCCCAAAATAGAACCCTGCGGAACACCCATTTTCACAAGAGTTCCAGGTGATATTGTATTATTAATTTGCACTTTTTGTATCCGATCCGAAAAGTAAGACTTTATTTATTAAAGTGCGTCAACTTGTATGCCATAATGTTCTAGTTTAATAAAAAGGATTTCATGATCTGCACAATAAAATGCCTTCGTAAGATCGCAAAACAAACCAATAGCATCATTTTTACGTTCCCACGAATCAAAAATGTGTTTCATTAAGGCAACGCCTTTATCGGTGGTAGAGCGGCCCTTTGTAAAGCCAAATTGTTTTGGATGAAACAACTTGTTAGTAGCGAAATGCAAAAGCATTTAATTAAACATTAGTTTTTCAAATATTTTACTTAAAACTGGCAGAATAGATATGGGTCTATAACCATCAGGACTAATTTTATCTCCTCCAGATTTAAGAAGAGGTACAATTTTACTATGCTTCATGAGATTTGGAAAGATTTTATTTCTTATACATTCATTAAATATATCTGCTAAATAAAGAGACAAAATTACAATAAAATTATGACAAACTTTCACTGACATACCCCAAATGTCTTCAGAACTTTTCAATTTAAATGATTTAAAACATTTTTCGATATCTGTAGGGCTGACATCTTTAAAACAAAACAAAGTTTCGCAGCTATCAACATTTTGTTGTAACAAGTGTTGAGCTTTTACAACCGATGTGTTTAAATTTTCAGTGGTTTTTGATGGTATGTCAGTAAAATATTTTTCAAAAGTACAAGCGATTTCCTCATTAGAGGAAGTCAGACCTTGATCAGATCAAACACAGAACTCCTGATCACATTGTTTACCTCGGCCTGTTTGGGTGTTGATAATATTCCACATTGTTTTAATTAGCGTTGTAAGCCATGTGATGTGACTGTGATTTATAATATGAGCATAACTTTATAAAAGAAGCGAAATGAGTAATTTACATTCTATTTTTTACAAGAAGATTTTACAAGATGGATTGTAGGTTACCTGAGTTTCAATAACGTCTGGATACGTATCGAGAACGTCCTCGATCTCCTTGGGCGCGATGTTCTCCCCGCCGCGGATGATGATGTCTTTCTGGCGGCCCACGATGCGCCCATAACCGTCGGGGCTCAGCGTGAACACGTCTCTGGAAACAGGATATACATACACGTTACTGGTACTTGTATAGGATACTGTTACAAACCACGTACCACATCTGCTAAAAACGGGTTGCGAATTCTACTACCGTAAGAGGGGCATGCCAAAGGTAACTAGATACTCAAAAATTATAAAATTTATTCTTTATTACAATTATCGATCTTTTCAAAGTATTCACCCTGAGCACGTATACACTTTTCCATACGTCTGAACCAATTGGAAAATACCTGTGACCACTCTTCTTTACATACCTCAGAAATCTCGAAATTATAGGCAACCAGCGAAATCTTCTTTGCTTTCAAACCTCTTCCCATTTAGTTTTTCTTTGATTTTTGGAAACAAGTAAAAATCACAAGGCACTAGGTCAGGTGAATATGGCGGGCGACGGAGAATTGACAAATTTTTCGAGTTGAAAAAGTCTAGTGTTCTGGCAGACGAGTGCGTTGCCGCATTGTCGTGGTGCCGGAGAAGGTGCCGGATTCCTGACTTCAGTCACTTGTCACACCAAGCTGATACTACTGTTGGAGCACAAACTGTCACATACCATTCGGAATTCACCGCTCTTTCATTCTCTAGCACAACAGTAGTAATATGACCCGTTTTGCAGAAAAACGAGGCGACCATTTGTTTCTGTGAGCTTCGAGCACGGCGACATTTCGTTGGAGTTGGCTCGTCTTCAAAGCACTATACAGTCGACTGCCGCTTTGATTCGGGATCATAGTTATATAGCCATGGTTCATCACCAGTCAGTATATCATATACGTTTTTTTTCGCCTTCGTTGAATTTATCTATCATGAATAGACATCAATCCACCCGACGGTTTTTCTGCCCATCGGTTAGTTTGTGCGGCACCCATCTCGAACAACGTTTACGGAAAGAAAGGTGGTCGTGAATTATGGTTTGCATTGCTGCTGATCCAATTTCTAGTTCTCGCTCTAGCTCTACATATGTAATTCGTCGGTTTTCGCGAATAAGTTTTTCGACTGCGCGAACGTTTTCTAGCGTGACCGCGGTTGGCGGCCGTCCTGTCTTCGCTTCATCTTCGAGACATCCCCGTCCTCTTTTAAATTCAGCAAACCAATTGAATTATGTTGCTCGGGAACAAACAGACTCACCAAAAGTAGAAGCCAAAAGTTCAAAACATTCTTGAGGCTTTAAACCTTTTTTAAAGTCATAATAAATCATAGGGTGAAAATCACGTCGACTGAGCTGCATTGTTGCAAGTGAATTCCCGCCAGATTCTCGGAAAAATGATGCTCATTCAAATAAAAAATAAATAAAAGAAGTGTGTTCTATATTCAAATATGTCAATAAAAAACCAGCCTATAAGATGGTGTATAGCTTACCAGTGTCAATTAAATGAGAAAAGAGTATCTAACTTCTATTGGCATGCCCCTCGTATAAAGTAATAAGGGAAAGGTATATGGGTATAATGGATCCTGGACCAAAGATATCAACAAAAACTCATTATCTATCCCTATCCTATCCTCCAGAAACGAATGTATCATTGAGCATTTTGTTTTCGGTGGTTTCAGCTATAACAAAAATCAGCAAATTGTTCGAAATGTATTGAATGTTAATTGCGAGTCTTTAACAGTGCAGAAGCTTAACATATACTCTAAGGGCAACTACTATAACTCGCTGCAATTTATCAGGATTCGTGCTCTAGCCCTAGAGTTGGACCGACATAGTGGCTCATATTATAACATTTAAACAAATTTTATATAGCTTCTTCAGTCGTTAATCTTAATGGAACCCGTGATGAGAACTTAGTAAGAGATGGCGCACACGAGCAACTTTTGTTTCCGCAACTTTTTTTGGTTCTTTGTTTTTGAATATGAAGATCTCCGGAAAGTCGCGTCGCTACGGCGCACCTTCATACTAACCCATAGGAAGGAGACAAAATAGTTGCGGAAACAAAAGTTGCTCGTGTGCGCAGGCTCTAAACGTACCCGGTGCGCAGCCACTGGCCGGGCGCGGTGGCGCGGCGCGTGGCGTCGGCCGCGTCCCAGTAGCGCAGCATGGTGTTGTAGCCGCGCACCAGCAGTTCGCCCGGCCGGCCCCACGCCACCGCCGCGCCGGACTCGTCTACTGCCTGGACAGATTTAAATGACTTAAGTGGTACTTACAACAATTATTCTTCGGATTAACTGTGATACCTTACTTAGTTATTCAATTCGCAGTCTATTTAAAGTTTTGGCATGGTAACACCGATAACAGGCACATAATCAATTATTGGCCGCGATCAATCATGGCCTCTTATACATTACTTTCTGAACGAGAAACTTCTTCAGGTGTGCAACTGGCGTTCATCGATTCAAAAGAATTTATCATGTCGCAGTGAATGTTCAACTAAGTAGTCTAATAGCTTTATCTAGGTTATGTAGATACCCACCTTGACTTCCACATGGTCTTGAATATAGCCCACGGTCTCTGTGACCTGCTGTTCCGTCTCCTCTCCCACCGACTGGAACACGCTGGCTGTCGTCTCCGTCATCCCATACAGACTCTGCCAATATCAATTACTGGTTAGAATTTGACCATATATATATTTAAAAGCTCACATAGAAGGTACTATTTATTTGTGTAAGCCGATAAGTACTTGCTTGTCTTTATTGAAAATTACTTCTGCAGGAGTTTTTATTATAGTGTGAAAGCTCTTTCTACTATCACCGTAAGATGAATTAAGTAATTCTCAATACATCTTGATACAAAAATAGGGTAATCTCTTACCAACAAGCAAATTTTATGCTGATGGAAGTAGGTGAATGTTAAGTGGTTATTTCAACAAAGTAATTAGGAACTAACTGAAGTAATTACCAGCGACCCTTGTGATATCCCTCGCCTTTCTGCATGATAGGCGGGTTTTCTACCCATTGGACTCTCACGACTGAAGCACATCCCCAGTCTTTTATTACCTTGTTTCTGCATACCTTAACATACCGCGCTCCCAGGTATTGCTGGATATCTCTGAAGAGCTGCGGCGTGCAGGGCGCCCCGGCGGTGAGCGCGACGTGCACGCGCGGCCGGCCGGACTGCGCGCGCAGCCACGTCACCAGGTCTACGTACATCGTCGGGGTGCCGATCACCACCGTGCAACTAACAGGAATTTATTTTATGTGGAAACTAAATATATCTCATAAATAAAAGATGTTATTAAAGGAAAGAAAAATTTGCATTCTATCTGAAAAGGTAGACAAGTGGCCGTCCGAATTAGTTAAAAATTCGGAGGTAGGAAACGCAAACACTACTTGAACGTGTAAAAAAGAAACAAAGGATAGAGAAATTTCGCGCTGGATGCCAACTGACACTGTAGCTCAGTTGGCAGAGCGACGGGGGCGTATACCCGAAGGTCGCGGGTTCGAACCCCGCCAGTGTCGAAATTTTTCTTTCCTTTAATAACATCTTTTATTTATGAGTAATAATCCCCACATGAGGAATTCATGTCAAAAAACATTAAATTATGTGATAGTTAGGCGTTTCCAACATTTGCATTCTATCTGAAAAGGTAGACAAGTGGCCGTCCGAATTAGTTAAAAATTCGGAGGTAGGAAACGCAAACACTACTTGAACGTGTAAAAAAGAAACAAAGGATAGAGAAATTTCGCGCTGGATGCCAACTGACACTGTAGCTCAGTTGGCAGAGCGACGGGGGCGTATACCCGAAGGTCGCGGGTTCGAACCCCGCCAGTGTCGAAATTTTTCTTTCCTTTAATAACATCTTTTATTTATGAGTAATAATCCCCACATGAGGAATTCATGTCAAAAAACATTAAATTATGTGATAGTTAGGCGTTTCCAACATTTGCATTCTATCTGAAAAGGTAGACAAGTGGCCGTCCGAATTAGTTAAAAATTCGGAGGTAGGAAACGCAAACACTACTTGCACGTGTAAAAAAGAAACAAAGGATAGAGAAATTTCGCGCTGGATGCCAACTGACACTGTAGCTCAGTTGGCAGAGCGACGGGGGCGTATACCCGAAGGTCGCGGGTTCGAACCCCGCCAGTGTCGAAATTTTTCTTTCCTTTAATAACATCTTTTATTTATGAGTAATAATCCCCACATGAGGAATTCATGTCAAAAAACATTAAATTAAACTAAATATATGTTTTTAGAAACTTCAGGAAAGATGTATATGATAATGTAAATGAGTAGGATTTTGAGTACACATAATAAGTGAAAGGTCGGGAAAGTTTATTTCGAAGTTTCGAACGATTTATTTTATACGTCTAAGCAAGCAGCTGAAAGAAACACTAGAAGCATGTTTCATTTTAATGTTGGTTTGTCTCACTTCTCTTCTGATATATCCTAATTAATCGAATATATTTTTGTAAGTTTATACATGAAAATATTTTCAAATAAAGAAACCTTTATGATGGGTTCTGATCGCGAGACAATCCCCTAAGTCGCTTTGGTTGACACCAACCGAAAGAAATAAGATATAAAAACTGAAACATTCTAGACAAAAAACTAAACAACAGTGATTATGACTAAAGATTTTGATTCGAGAAACAAACTTTATCATTGTATTGATACATGAGTTACATTAGTTACCGTTGTTCCAACAACGCTCGAATATGTTGCTGCAGGTCGTAGAGCGGCGCGGCCAGCACCAGCGAGGCGGAGTGCCGCAGCGACGCCAGCGCCGCCACTACCGAGCCCAGCGCGTGGAACAGCGGCACCTGACACCATCAGGGTCTTAATAAACTCGTGTGTCAAAATATCAGAAGTGCGAATACTGAACTGTTTATATGAGGTACTAAATTTCTCCTCAATGTAAGACTGACGTTCTCAAGCACCACCTGAAATATCTTAATAAGCTTCCTTTATTACATCCTTCCTTTACAAGCCAAATCTCGTGATTGTTTGAAGACAATGATGATTCCGAGCTTCAGAGAGTATGTCAAGCCGTTGAGCCTCAGTTAGTTTTTTAAGTCTCCCAACCCAACCAGAGTGTGGTGGACTATGAAGATCACCGTATTCAGTGTAGGCTGGAACTCCAAGGTTGAGCTGTGATGATTTCATATGTTAATTAAAATATATGTTGAAGTTCAATGTTTACATCTAATTTCAAAGACCGTTTGAGAGCATCCAACTATTCAAGATTTATTCTATGCTTATAAGCTAGAGAGATTTGTCAGGATCGTAAAAAGTGGCGATTGATCGTCTCTGCCTACTCAGTGGGAACTATGGGCTTGATAATAAATAAGTTTTCCAAATGAAGACTTGCATACATAGCTTTTTCTAAGGTGGACCAATGAGTCGTTGAAGGTCCTGGAAACTAACAGAGAACGCAAGACTGGACGTTATGATAACGGGGAGTTCCTTTTATCCAGGAGTGACTCACTCATGCTATAGCTAAATATGATGGTGTTTTACTTTTTGTAACTAGCTCAAACATGCTGTACAGTATACACAATAGTTCTCGGACAGCGATCAACGAAAGTGTTTTTTTACAACTGAGTTGGTTCTGATGATTTACCTGAATACAGACTCGATGGTGCTCCTCGTGCAACAGATTTCTTTTGCCAATAAAATAGGTATTGTTGACTAGACCAAAATGAGAATCTAAAGCAGCTTTTGGCTCACCTGCAAAATAAACAAATAATATGCCGTGTAGTGCCGGCTATAATAATAAATAAATTTATTTATTTAGGCAACGAGACCCACGTGTTAGTAACAATTTCCTTAGGCTATGTTAGTGACTAATTCTATCTTACGCTATGCTACATTATTTACAATATCTATTTATTTACAAAGGAGGCTGATACAGTGGAGCACATAGTGCGAGTCCAGCCTCCCCGCGATGAGTTGCAGGATGCTGTTGGAGCTGCCCCGCACCCTATCGAGCAGTGAGGCTGCTCGCAGGCGCATTGTCGCGAAGAAGCATTGAACTCGCGCCTCGGCGAACATGCCGGACGCACTGCAGAAGCGGGGCAGCCTCATCAACACCCTGAACGCGTTGTTGTACTGCACTCTCAGTGCATGGTACTGACGCTGCGTATAGTTCGCCCACAGGGCGCATGTGTAGAACGAGGTGCAGTACGCTCTAAACAGCGTCACCTTTACTGCGCTCGTACAACGCGCAAACCTGCGGGCGATCATATTCGCTCTAACAGCTAGCGCTCTTCTCTCACGCCGTGTAGTGCCGGCTTAGAATGTCGCTACCCCTTTCTACCCACGGGTGTCGTAAGAGGCGACTAAGGGTATTGGGGCTTTTTATTGGATTTTTGGGCGATGCGGTTGGAGACCAATCACCAAAAACCTTTATTTTTACCATCTTTTTCCCACTTAACTTCCAAAAGTGGCTGAGGAATTTATAATTCCGTAGCTCTGGTTACCCCTTCTAGGGAATATAGCCGTGAGTATATGTATGTATGTTGATTATGATCTATCCATTCTAGTACGTAGTAAAAGTTTAGACTCTAGACTTAACAAAGATGAGTTTCTTATAGGTGCTGGGGATGTTTTATAGTGAACATTGTTTCATCTAGATCTAGATAATAAAAAGTATCATCACGAAAGATCGAACACAGGCATTCATTACTCAGGGAGCATTGTCATTATTGTTATGTGCTTAGGAACCACACAGTCCATAATTTCATAATCTTTTTCCCCTCTTAATTTCTATAATTCGCGAATTAGTTGATTCTGAAATTCTGGCAACTATTTGTTTTTTATTAAGTACATAAGTATGCTTTTAACGTTAAGTAATGGCCTAAGTTTAATTGCACATACATTATTGTACTACCCGATGTACTAGCAGTTACCTTGATGATGTACAAGTAGAAACGATAAACAGATAATTATAACAATAATCTTCTTTTAAAAGATGTTATTAAAGGAAAGAAAAATTTCGACACTGGCGGGATTCGAACCCGCGACCTTCGGGTATACGCCCCCGTCGCTCTGCCAACTGAGCTACAGTGTCAGTTGGCATCCAGCGCGAAATTTCTCTATCCTTTGTTTCTTTTTTACACGTTCAAGTAGTGTTTGCGTTTCCTACCTCCGAACTTTAACTAATTCGGACGGCCACTTGTCTACCTTTTCAGATAGAATGCAAATGTTGGAAACGCCTAACTATCACATAATTTAATGTTTTTGACATGAATTCCTCATGTGGGGATTATTACTCATAAATAAAAGATGTTATTAAAGGAAAGAAAAATTTCGACACTGGCGGGATTCGAACCCGCGACCTTCGGGTATACGCCCCCGTCGCTTTTTTCTTTTTTTTCCTTCTTTTTTAATTTCTTTCCTTTCTTTCTTTTAATAAATTTTTCTTTCCTTTAATAACATCTTTTATTTATGAGTAATAATCCCCACATGAGGAATTCATGTCAAAAACATTAAATTAAATAATCTTCTTTTTTTTCTTTTATGAATGGACTACTAGTAGAACATAACATAGCATATACTCACGCCATTAATTCCCATTGAGGTAGATAGACTATCGATCGCCACTTCGTACGATTCGTGCAAACCTCTCTAAGCTTCGTTTACATCCATCAAAATTTTGATTGATGCTCTTTCATTCTTCATACTTCAGACTCCTGCCTTTTTGAGCACACTCTCAATTTGATCCGAGTGTGCCCTCCGAGGTCGTCCCCTACTATCATTACCTTCCGCATTAGCTCTATAGATCCCTTTTACCAATTTCCTATCATCCATCCTCTCTATGTGCCCAAACCATCTAAACATTCCTTTTTATCATCTTTCATTACGAACATCCATGGGAAGAAATGGGGTGACACGACACAGCTATTTAAATTTAATTATATTTGTATACCCTTTTTCTGTTTCTTTCTTTAAAGATTACATCAAATAAGTAAATAATCTTAAGTTTTGTGTTGTAAGTGTATATCAATACACACCGGTAGTTCCAGAAGTAAAGTGGATGATGGATCCATCTTCTGGGGTCACCTCGCTCCCGTACTGCGACGCCTTCGTCTTGCCCAATTTGGAATACTCCTCAATCAAAGTTGACAAGCTGCTGGTTCCTCTGCAATTTCAAAGAGCAACAGCCAACATAACATATAATTATATTTTATTGTTCTCCACATACTTATATAATCCTCAATCGGAAAATAAAATATGACTTCAATAATTGTTCTAATATTTTCATTTCATTAGATTAGAAGTAAATTCTAAAACGCAGAGCCTTTTTAAGAAAACTGCTTTCTAACAACTGATCACCCAAGAAACTCTGCCTCAGAGGATAACGCTGCCTTCCTCTACTAGTCCTAGCAGGTTTTTGCAAAATCCAGGAATCTCTGCCAAATTCAACGCATTCATAAAGTGTAACCAGGAAGATCGGCAATTCAATCAAGCCAATGTCCGGCATACTCATATATGCATGATATTGTCAAACTTTGTACGTCTTCTTCATCAGATGAAATAGGATTCAAGGTCCTTTCGCTGAAGTCTATCATCAAGAACATAATAACGAGCATTTTGGAGACGAACATTCTCGTATTCGACTTGTAAAAAGATTGCAATTTCAAACATGAAGACTTGCAGTAAATTGAACAAAACAAGCGAATCAACTTGCAGTAAACCTAAATTAGACGTGCAAGTTTCCCAACAAGCTTGCTTAATTATGACTACTATAATGAACTGCTTACGGCTTTATGTCTTTGGACGTGATGATAACTTCCTGCAGGTCTGGCAAGACAGCTGCTCGTAGGCGTCCCGGTCGAGCAGCGGGGAGTTCTGGAGCGAGTGCAGCCAGGCGAGAATAGTAGTCTCGTGATGGGAGCGCCTCTCCTATTATTAGTGCACGGGCACCGGTCTTTTGCAAACAGAACCGTAGTTCTGGTGGCTCGTATGCTGGGTTAATTAACACCTGCAAGGTTTAATCGTCTTTATTCTAGTTTTATGTAAAATAAAAAAGTATTTTTGTGTTGGAACTTCGGGATATCATTATAGATTTTATCTTTTGAGTTGAGGTCATGGTTTTATAAATTATATAATTAAAATAGTAAAATAGAAAGGAGATTGTCAATACTAGTCATTCGTCATTAGTTGGAACCTACAGTAAATTTAGTGTCACAAATTATAACTTCAAAACTACAACCACTGCTGCCTTTGGCTATCTTATCACAATTTGTGCATTTTATTTATCCATCGTCATCGTTCAGTTAATTAAATAAAAGTTCACTGCTGGACATGAGGTTAATGACCAAAGATCCTCACAACGACTGGTCCTGGTCTGTCTTAATTCACCAACTTCCCGCAACCTTCCCTAAGTCGTCAGTCCATCTGCCAATATGCCATCATGCGGGTCCAGGCACGTGGGCAGGGTAGGCATGCCCACAACCCTAATTAACTTGCAGCATCTTACTATCGTGGTCTATTAGGGCTACAATAAGTAGCCTGACTTGGAATGGAACTTTAGGTAGCTATGCCCACAACCTAAATTGATAGCTGGATCCACTCCTGTATGCCCTGCCAATTCCTGCTTAAGTTTCGCAAACTTCCTCGAGTTCCTCTACGAATCTCGTCAATTTTAGTTTAGTAAGTACCTACCGGTATAAGTCCAACTCGCAGCGTCCCTACCAGCGTCAGCAGCCAAGCCGCGCTGTTGTGCGACCACAGCGCCACCCGGTCGCCGCGCTGCAGCCCGCGCGCCCTCAGCGCTGTGCCCACTGCGTCTGCCTACCAACACATAATTGTTACCTGTCTATTTTAAAGAAAGGTTTAACAAAGAGAAGTACAAATTAATATTATGAAAAATAAGTTTCATCTCAGGAATGTCCTGAAACGTAGACCGTTACTTCACACTTCCATATAAACGTGTCAGTCGCGAGTCAACTCAACTCGCGAGTCCTTGATTAGATAGGGTTTTGAAACTCTCCGTTAAAAAGCAGCGCTGCGGGACAAATACGTTAGACATAACAAGACATTTGGTCCTATGCGTACATTCTACGAGCCTGCACACACGTAGCCAAATATTTTTGATGTCTGAGTAGCAAGCTGTTATCTTCACTACAACAAACAGAGTTAGAAATGTAAATCTAGTCTGCAATGACCTGCTCAATAAGTTGTTCATACGTGAGCGATGCCTGGTCATGCTGTGCGTACACCGCCAGGCGCCCCGGCGTGCGGTGCGCGGCCGCCTCCAGCTCCGCGCCCACCGTGCTGTAGCGCAGCGGCTCCGAGCTGGCGCCGTGCAAGTAGCTCACACATCGCCGACTCTGTACTTCACATCTGAAATATTTATAATTTAGGATTCAGGTCATGTGTCAGTCAGGTCAGGTCGCGTGTCGAATCAGATTACGCTGGTCGCTTCATAGTTAAATGGTCACTGACCACTATCAGTAGACCTCACACGCCACGTCCACGCGGGTTTAGAACAGATGTCAATTTACAATGGTCAGTGCCTAAGCTATGACGCGGCCAGCGTAATCTGACCCGACTCGCGACGGGCATCCGCTTTACACAGCGAACGCTCTTAGGTTTCCGAAACATATTTATTTAAGATTTTTTTTTAACAAAGTTGAAATCGTTTTGATAATGTAAATGGAATACTAATATTAATAAATTTCTTCGCTTAATTCCGCTAAATAATACTTGCAGTCTTCATGCAACATGCACTGTGCACCGCCCGCCCTCCCACTTACAAGAAATCGAAAAGCAGACAATGCACCACACACACACCCGCAAGCGAAAACCACAGGCAACCACAAACATGCGACGCGTTTCGACTCAACACGAGTCATTGTAGAGCAGTAGACAGTTCGGCAGCTGACCACCGAGTACTCGGTGAGTGACTGAGCTGAACGCCTGAACGAAAGTAACGCCTGATTCAATCCAATGTAAATGGAGTAATATTTTATGTTATACACGGAATGTCCACGATTAAAATTATACAGCCTTTTTGTTACATATTTCAGTAATATAATAGTAATCAAGGGAAATAATTTTCTGACTTACCATACCACTGTCTTGAGTGTCATACAAAAATGTATCAACCGTAATAGCTATATATGTGTTGTAAACTTTCAATGAGGAAAAACATCGTAAGGAAACTCATATGGCTAAGTTGAACATAGTCATGTTACAGTATTTGTGAACAAAAACTAAGATAAGCCGCCATATCACGTGAGTGCACTGTCCACGCAGAACGAGGGTACTTTGAACGCCATGTTTTTATAATATCACGTGATGTTCCGATTTATAAGTAGCTCTGCCAACAATTCGGGGATATACGGGGTGAACGTTTGATTTCAAGTTATTATCGGGTATTCTACGCAATATCAGGAAAACGTAATAGAAAATGTAAGGTTTTCAACGAGTCAAAATTATTTATCATCTGAACCACTCCTGGGTCAACCAATAGATTTACGATATCTAATAGCTGTATTTTTCGACCAATATCATCGACAAACTTAAAAATAGAGGTATTAAATTCGACTGAATGTTTTTTTTTTATGTTATGCGATTACTCCGTTAATAGTCAATCGATTTTTTAAATTGTTTTTCTGTTCGTTAGGATATTCTGCTATTGGGTTTGATTGCATGAATAAAAATATATTAAAAAAATATCAAAATACATTGACTACTCTTATCGGATTTTGTATGAAAAATAGCTTTTCTATCAAATGGCTTAAGGCGGTCCTATATTATTTCTTAAAAAAAAATATTCTTAAACTAACAAAATAAGACTGCTACTATTATGAAGTTGTTTTAATTATATATTTTTCAATTCACGAATAAATATAATGTTATTTTAGCTTAGAAGAATGTCGTCACAACAACAAGTTGGTGGGATAAAGTTGTGTAAAAAGGCGGTTGGAGATGAGAAGAAAGCGTGGTTAGGCTTACTAGCGATTAAAGCTAGCAAACGGATGGTTGCGAGTGTAACTGACGATGTAGTGCAGAAAAGTGATGATGAATATAAGAGAGTTAAGAATGAGGTAAAGAAGAAAGTAGAAAAGAAAAAGCGGGATTTGCAAGAGTGGTGTGAGAGGAAACTTTCTGATAATTTCCGGAATAACCAAAAGTTATTCTGGAAGTATATCCGGAAAGAAAAGGGAGTTTCTCAAAACACGAGAGTGAGTGTAATAAGAGATTAACAGGGTGAATTGGCGACGGATGAAAGTAGCATGAAACGGGTATGGAAGAATTATTTTGAGGGACTGTTTGAGAAAGAGGATGCATCCATTTCTTCGCCAATCGACAGTAATGTCGATTGGAATGAGGAGATGGGTGAATTTAGTGACAGCGAGATTAGTATAGAAGAAATAATGAAAGCAATGAAAAGTATGAAATAAGGGAAGGCCGAATATCATACCCTGCCGTATGATAGGATTACTATCGAAATGCTGAGGGCTGGTAAAGGGTTGGTGGCTTCTTGGTTGTACTTCCTTTTCCAAAAATGCTGGTCAAGTGGCAAAGTTCCACGAGACTTGGTGCGAGGTCACACCAAGAGGCTAAAAACTACCGCGGCATCAGCTTACTCAGCATTGTTGGTAAATTGTATGCTGAGGTACTGATTGAAAGAGCGATGAATGAAACTGATGAGAAAATATGGGATGTGCAAGCGGGATTTAGGAAAGGAATGGGATGTATGGATCAAAGCTTCTCTCTAAGGAGCATCACCGAAAAGTTCGAACCAAAAGGTGTATTGCTCCTTCATTGATTTAGAGAAGGCGTATGATAGGGTGGTAAGAAAGTGTTTATGGGAGGTGTTATCCAAGTTCGGTTTGGGGAGTCAACTTATACGTGCATTAGTATCACTCTATGAGGATTCTAGTGCATGTGTAAGAGTAAACGGGGAAAACACTGACTGGTTCGGAATCTCTAGGGGTGTCCGACAGGGATGTGTAGCTTCTCCGTGGCTCTTCAATTTGTTCATGAATGACTGTTTGACAGAGTTGTGTGAAAGTGATTATGGACTAAGAATGAGTGGATTCATCATTAAATGCCTCTTGTAAGCTGGCGATCAAGTGCTACTTGCATCGTCGGCAGAAGAGTTGCAAGAGATGATGAATATTGCATCTGAGCCTTTTGTAAGAAAGGGAATGAGGGTGAATGTGGATGAGACCAAAACGATGGTTTTTGAGAGACAGGAAGATATGACAGAATGCGTGATTGCGATTGATGGTAAGGATGTAGAACAGGTGAAGGAGTTTGTATATCTGGGAAGTTTGTTTACAAGGGATGGGAAATGTGATAAAGATATTGAAAGAAGAGTGAAAAAAAGGGTAATGCGGTAAATGGAGCAATGAATAGCCTAATGACCTGTCAATCGGTGTCTGAAAAGGCCCGAATGGCTGTGCATGATGCTGTTCTTGTTACTACGCTTATGTATGGAAGCGAATATTGGGTGTGGCAGAAAAAACATGAGAGCAGAGTGAATGCAGTAGAGATGAGGTCCCTCTGAAAAAAATGTAATGTTAGATTATGTGACTGAGTGATAAATAGTGTTATTCGTGAAAAGTGTGGTGTGAAAGATGATATTGTAAGAAAGAAAGAAAAAGGAACGTTGAGATGGTTTGGGCACATAGAGAAGATGGATGATAGAAAAAGACGACCACGGAGAACACACTTGGACCAACCACTTGAGAGTGTGCTCAAAAAGGCTGGCGTCCGAAGTGTGAAGAATAAAAGAGCATGTATGAAAAGATTGATGAATGTAAACGAACCTAGAGAGATTTGTCAGGATCGTGCGAAGTAGCGATCAAAGTGTCTGCCTACCCCAACGGGAACTAAAGGCGTGAGTATATGTATGCATGTATGTATGTAAGAATGTCGTCCTTTTTGTCTTTTCCGTAAGTAATAAACAAGTATGTACCAATGTGGTTCCAAACTGCGAACTCACATAATCACCATGTCATCCCACTGACATTCAAGAGTGGGAAACTAATTATAACGTGACAAACGAAAAGGACGTCATGAACCGTTTATTTACCTTTGTTTGGTAGTTAAACTCATGCATAATTTATTTATCATTATCATCATACATTTTAGTTATTTTGGAATATCGATATAACGCTTAAATAATTTGTTTCTTAAATCAGGCTATATTTAAATACATACATATACACACGGGTTACATACTGTATCTATCCGAAAATTTTAAACCCGATTATTATTTTACCGAAAACTAATCGACTTTTTTTAATTGCCATAATATTGTTTCGCCGAAATTTCAAATACCATATTCTTACATTCCAGATTATCGATTTTTTTCTTTACTATCATTATGATTAACCACTAGAACGGATTCCCACGGAATCAAAAACCAGATATACCTTAATTCCGCAGTATTGCTTTTCCGAATAATCACTAAACCAAAAAATCATTTTTCATACATTTAAAATACAGATGTATTAAATGATACCTACTGCTATGACAAATTTTGCAGGCATATTTTATGTAAGTAGTATACCCCGTGGTAAAAGCAAAAAAATCATTTTAATAATCTGGTTTTAGTTTTTCAGGGAAGTGATACTTCTAGAAAATGTATTTATGTACTAATGAAGTTGTGGAAAATAAAGCATCTGTGATACGTAAATTCTGTGAACTGTTTTCTGAATGTTGAAATTCGGATTTAAAATATTCGAATATACGAAATGTTACCATACTCACGCCATTACTTCCCACTAGTGTAGGCAAATAATATCGATTGCCACTTTATATGACCCTGACCAGTTTCAGATGAATATTAAATTCATCAAAAACTTCATAAATTTCGACTAATCCACACTTTGGAAGTCTGCCGTTTTGAGCATATCTAAACTTTCCTACTAAAATAACATTTAAATAATGTAAGTAAAACCTACTTGTCGGAGTGACCTCATCCAATATGATATGACACTTTACACCAAAATATATTTTTATTGCACATTATCATCGACATACTTTTATCATTTACAGTTCCCAATGAACACGCATACATCTAAAGTTCACTTACGTTTTAGAACAACTGAGGCTTATAAATCTTTTCACAATATTTGGCACTTTTGTTTTCCACATAGTTATCAACAATGAACCGTGTAGTTAAGTTATTAATATATTCACGGAGCCGATACAGTGACAGTGCAAACGCACGACCACGAAATACACGATTGATAACACTTAATGATTTAATACGACAATACTATTATCAAACCGGATAACAAGATAATAATTTCACTGGCAGCGCAAATAAGAAAGCATTAAAATAATTATCTATTTTTACATTTTAGCAATTTTTTTATCACAGCTTATATTTCCCCAGCTAGGGGCTTAATCCTACCCTGGATTGGGTCCTTTGGCTACAGTTCGCGGGGCTGGCCTAATAAAGGCTGGCAGACTTAAGAGCTTATTCCATTTGCCTGAATTCAGAACGTCCGATAGCCACAGAATCTGAATTCAGACTAGTGGAATAACGTTCAGAACGCTAGGCTTCCGATAAAGAGACAAATTTCGGTTCCTAGCTCACTTCATTTTTTGTAGCTCCGTCTCAGGAAGGTGGAATAACGTTCAGACGATTTAGTCGCCTCGCGCCCGCCACAGCGAGAGGACGTGCCAAAATTTTTCATGCATATGATTGCAAATTACGTCAACAAAAAAAGATAATAAAAGTTTTATAGCAGATATACATATGCTCACGCCATTAATTCCAGGGGTAGTTAGGTAGGTAGGGGATCCATTTCATAGGGGTAGGCAGATATGTATAATTCATTAATATAAAGAGATATTATATTCATACATACATATATACTCACGCTATTATTTCCGATTGGGGTAGGTAAATACGTTTTATCACATACATGCAAATTAGATTATATTATAAATACTCACGCCATTACTTCCCATCGGAGTAGGCAGATACGTTTAATTACATACATACGCGCATATACTCACGCTTTTACTTCCGCTTGTGGTAAGCAGATAATTTTAATTGCATACATACATATTTCCGTAAGGGGTAGGCAGATACGTATTGTTTCAAATATGCATACTTATACTCACGCCATCACTTCCCGTGGGGGTAGGCACAGGCGTATAATTACATAAATGTATACATATACTCACGCCATTATTTCCCATTGGGGTAAGCAAATACGTTCAATCACATATATGCATACATATACTAACGCCATTACCTCTCATTGGGGTAGGCTGAAACTATCGATCGCCACTTCGTACGACCCCGGCAATTTTTTTAATAAATATGCTTTTATTTTTAAGTCATATAGGAGTTCCCGCCTATTTAATATTTTGTGTGAAATATGACGTAAAAATATTTGGAAAAGGTTGTGTACATGAATAGGATATATGTAAGTATAGTAGCGAAAGAGATATATAGACGCAATGTGTCGTCGTTTATTAAATGAGAGTGGGATAGTTCATAAGAGAGTCCGATTGAGAGCGTTTTAAAAAAAAGACGGGAGCAATTTCGTACGACTGCCCGCAAAATCGCGCGCTCGCGAATGATTCAGGAACTGAAATCGGTGTAGTGGAATAACAAGCGTCTGTGGCCTTCTGCGGCAGTGACTGTGAAGGACCTCCGATTTCAGGAACGATAAAAGTGTAATGGAATAAGCTCTTTAACCATTCTCAAACTCACAAAACCAACCTCAATTTTCCCTCAGTATTTCCCCGAAGGGATGGCTGAGATTGTCTAAGAAAGGCAATTATAACGTTTATGACAAATTAATTGACGCTAAAAATAATATTTTATATCTATTCAAAGAAGGAGTCGACAGACACAATGTTAACACTAGAAATAATGAAAAGTTTCAGATAACGAAGTATACACTTAAAAAGTAAGCAATACCTTTACATGTTCAATTTAATATAATACGCACACCGTATAGTGCCGGCTTAGAATATCACTACCCGTTTCTACCCGTAGGTGTCGTAAGAGGCGATTAAGTATATGGGTCCAAGCCCCTCTTTCCCATTGGGCACTTTGGGCACGTGCCCAGGGCCCCGTGATCGATAGGGGCCCCCTCGTCTCTGCCAGATCACGAAACGATAACCGACATTTATTGCCAAAGAACATTTTCGGTTCGTATACGTCGAACCTAAATTACCGACTACAATACCAATTTGCTCACAGCTTTTCATGACACATGCAGTCTATGGGTCAGCTGTACGCGGCGGGCTCTCAGCGCCCTTCGTGTTCAATATAATAATTGCCTCAGGATGCTGTTGGGGCTTCCTCGCTTCTGCAGTGCTTGCGGAATGTTCGCACTAGCGCACACAGACGGCTTTACCACAGTGTTGCGCAAAAGGACGGCCTCAATGCTAAGGAGGGTGAGAGGAAGCTCGAACAGTATCCTGAAGGTCTTGAATAATAAGCCCGATTGCCCATTCCAGAGGCACTGCGATAATATGCACGTCAGTGTGCCTGGAGTTCGGTTGGGCAAATATTTGAACTGAATTATTATTACTTTTTTGTACTTACCTAGTTTTAATATACTAACCTATTTTTAAGATATACTAACAACATATGGAAGTGTCCGAAATAAACAAATTTTATTTTATTTTTATTTTATTTATTTTATTTTTTGCAGCTAAATAAATTAAAAATATAAAAATACAATTTAATGGAATACTAAGTACGTAAAATTCTCTAAAAGTTATGTCTATCATGTGTCGATTTCTTATATGTTGTTCTCGAGATATTTAATCAACAAAATATAAAACGTACCATTTTTTTACAAACGAAAATAAAATATAAACGCTGTTGGTTACAAAAAATAGATAGCAGTGAATTTCTAAAAAAACGCTAAGGGTTGCGTTCTATCATCTATATAGAAAATCACGTTTGTACTTAAATCGAGCGAGCCCCCCTTTGATATATAATTTACTGTCGTTTAAAAAAATATTTTGAAAGGTAATATATAAGTGATTTTGTATTGAGCAAAAATTACGAAAAAGACACGTTTATAGTATGGGAACCCCCTTAATATTATAGTATTTGTTGTTGTAGCGGCAAAGAAAATACATCATGTGTGAAAATTTCAGCTTTCTAGCTATCACGGTTTAGTTGGTATATGAGATACAGCATGGAGACAGACAGTGGAGGCTTAGTAATAGGGTCCCGTTTTATCTTTTGGTACGGAACCCTAAAAACGATTCTACTAGCCTAATAGCTGTAGGTATACAAAAAATATATATGTTAAAGTATTTTTTTATATAAATATATAAAATTTAAATAGTATGGGAACCCCCTTAATATTATAGTATTTGTTGTTGTAGCGGCAAAGAAAATACATCATGTGTGAAAATTTCAGCTTTCTAGCTATCACGGTTTAGTTGGTATATGAGATACAGCATGGAGACAGACAGTGGAGGCTTAGTAATAGGGTCCCGTTTTATCTTTTGGTACGGAACCCTAAAAACGATTCTACTAGCCTAATAGCTGTAGATATACAAAAAATATATATGTTAAAGTATTTTTTTCAATTATTAATTGTTAACGGGCTGAAGTTCTAGTTCGACAACAGACATCGCTAAGATTTACTCGCAAGATTGTGACCGGATCGAAAAATGAATCTGGAAACTTGCTTATCTACTTTCTTTGTTTATTCTAACAAATTAATGTTCTGTCAAAGTCATAGGGGGGCCCCATTATTCTCATATGCCCAGGGCCTCCAATAGGTTAAAGACGGCTTTGTATGGGGCTTTTAATAGTGATTTTTGGGCGATGCGGTTGGAGACCCATCACCAACGATACTTTATTTCTACCATCTTCTCCCCCATTAATTTTCAATTATGGCTGAGGAATTTGTAGCTCTTAAACCCTTTGCTACCCCATTTTGGGATTAATTGCCGTGAGTATATGTAGGTGTGCACACGGCTAAAAATCCCATAAGTAAAGCAAGTGCTTATAAAAAAAACTTATTACAATGATCAATCACTTTAAATGCTAAGAACTCTAAGCACGCATATTGTTCCCTCGTTATTCTCTAGAATTAGCATTAGTATGTCAAATTAGCATTGGTACAGTCGACTCATATCAAAAAATTATTAAGTATAGAAATCTTAAAGCAAAAGAACAGAATAGAAAGTGTTAGATTAGCTGGCTTAGAATAGCACTACCCCATTTCTACCCGTGGGTGTTCGTAAAAGGCGTCTAAGGGTATTGTGGCTTTTTATGTGATTGTTGGGCGTTGCGGTAGGTGACCCATCACCAAAAATTTTTTATAATCTTTTCACCAATCAACTTCCAAAGGTGACTGAGGAATTTCTTATTCCGAAGCTCTGGCTACCCCTTCTAATGATAGCCGTGAGTGTATGTATGTATGTATGGATGCATGTTGGTTAGACGTTCAATAATATAGTTTATTGTATTAGCACATTAAAAAAAGACAAAAGTAAGTGAGTATGTGTGATACTCCTGTCGCCGTAATTTTAATATTTAACGATTTTGTTGTAAATTTCTTTCATCCATATTTTTGTTAGCACATGCAAAAAGTGATTACTATGAAGACCAAGTGGCAAATACACATGGAGTGAACAGTTGGATTCAATTTATAAGTTTCAGTTTGTAATTATATCGTAGTTTGTAATTAAATATTTAAAAAGTAAATTCCATGTAACGTTTAATAAAATTATTAGTTTATTAATTAACGCCATCTCGTAGAGAGAAGAATGAATAAATATGATATGGAAGGTAAATGACATTTCTGTTTCGTTCATGAATACAGATCCACAATCTTTTCTTGGCCGGTAAGGGCGTCGCTGTCATCGATATTAGTATTGCCAGTAAATAAAAATTAACCATTATAAAGGAAATAATTTAACATCATACAGGCTAGTTTATTTATATATTGAAATGTCTTAATAAAACAATTAATATAATATTCATTTAATTAATAAATAGTTGCTGTATAGTGTCGGCTTAGAATAGCACTATCCCATTTCTGCCGGTGGGTGTACATAATAGGCGACTAACGGTATTGGGGCTTTTAAGAGATTTTTAGGCGATGCGGTTGGAGACCCATCACCAATAACCTTTATTTTACCATCTTTACCCCACTCAACTTTCCAAAAGTGACTGAGGAGTTTCTGATTCCTTAGCTCTGGCTACCCCATCTAGGGATTTACAGCCGTGAGTATATGTATATATGTATGTAATAACTTATTATTGTAAGTAAACAAGTTCGTTTTAATGTAAGCTTATTATATTTATTTATTTTTGCCCTTGTCTGTTATGTCTACCCGAATGACTGTGTATCCTAAATTTGCTGATCTTACCTCCCAAATGTTGTCTGGAAGAGATCGCTTTTAGCGATAACACTGCCAAATTGTACTTCTCTGCAAACTGTTTCATTATTTTATACTCAAGGATTTGTTATTTGTGACACTCAGAGTTAATAAGTGGGTAACTACATAAAATATATTTTTTAATCCTGTAAATCAGAGGCTTACCTTGTTGTGTTTTGTATTTTACATTTCATATTCACACATAGATCCCCTAAAAAGGTGGCACAGGAAAAATAATTCTAAACATCAGATATCGTTTGGGTCATTCATTTTGCTGGGTCAGTTAATGAATGGGCACTTTTTTGTTGCTGTTAACAGCCTTGTAACATATCACATAACATAAACGTTCACGCCGAATAGCCCCGAAGGGGTTTGGCAGAGGTACTAATACTTCTGAACATCACGTGACTTTGTCATCTGGTGTTCAGAGTACCCACGTTTTGCATGGACAGTGTATTTACGTGATAGGGGGCAGGATTATCGTCGTTTTTTACAATTACACTGTCACATGACTAAGTACAACTCAGCCATATGGGTTTCCTCACGATGTTTTCCCTCACCGTTAACAACCGTGATAAATTAACCACACATATGTGTTTAGAAAAGACTAATTGGTGTAGGCCCGATCCGGGATTCGAACACTAGTCGCTTGCACGTTAACCGGTGTTCTACCCATTAAGCTATCAATTCGTATTTGCCTTGTATTTTTATATATATGTCAGACAGTTATGACTTAAGAAATGGCACATTGGTACATCCCCGCATTAGTATTAGAACCCACGCATCAGTGTATACGAAGTGAAATCTTATTCGGGAGCATTTCCCCACTTCCCGTATCCCGCACCGCTATAGTTATGTGCGCACAACTTTCCGGACGGTGTTAGCCTACTTAGATAAAATTTAACAAAATAAATAATATTTTTCATATTTTTTTATATTGAATACTGGAAGTAAAATCGTTTATTTATAAGCAAAGATACATCATAAAAATAATTGTCTTTAAAAATCAGCTATAATATTATATACTAGTGGATCGTCCCAGCTTCGCACGGGTAGCTATGTTTTTTTAAACATCTGAGGTTTCTTTCTTCAGTCACTGCTCAAGCATTGTGAAATTCAGCGCAATGTTTTCAATTTAGTAAATTTATAGCACTCCCTAAACAGTGTAGTTTGGTGATTTTGAATGCGCTTTAATGAACGGTTCAGTATTTCCGTTTATTAGCAAATTTTGGAATAAAACGCTTTGAAGTATTTATAACAATCTAAAAAATAAATCATTACGTGATGTAGGATGCAACTACTGGCGCCATCTAGTATGTTATATGTAAATTAGTAAAGATTTGGTTTTGGTCACGGGCGCGATGGCTTATTTTATGTATAATTTCGGTGTTTCTCTACCGATTTCTATGATTCTTTTTTTTATTGAATAGGTAATAATGTTACCTTTTCTTAAATTAGGGAAGTGAGAGGTTTACAAACGTAAGAGTAAACAAATATAATCAGAATGTTCCGAACTACTAAGCTATCAGGAATTACACGTGTTATTGTGAGTCAACCGTAAAAGATAGACATAAACTGTTGTGTTTTTTTTATATAATTTTATGAAGAATATTTCCGTCATACATGATTTCTATGTAAGTTTAACCATTAAGGCTGCACACGCGACGGAAGCTTAAAAAATGGAGTAACTTATCCCGTTTTCCCAAAATTCCCCTTTACTACTCTGCTGGGAAGTATACAAAAACCTGCCCAAGAGTATGAAGAATAATTGTACCAAGTTTCGTTAAAATCCGTTGAGTAGTTTTTGTTTCCATAAGGCACATACAAACCGACAGACAGACAGACAGACAGACAAAAATTTACTGATTGCATTTTTGGCATCAATCAGTATTGATCCCCAATCACCACCTGATAGTTATTTTGAAAATATATTTCATGTACAGAATTGACCTCTCTACAGATTTATTATAAGTATAGATAAGTTTCCACTACAAAAAATATTAATGAAAGTGATAATTTATTTTATACGTAGGTCACCCTATAATTTTTATTTAGTTGAGAACTAACTGACAATGACAGGCCGAAATTTCAAAATGGCGACAGTAGTACCAGAGTCGCCGCCGGCCAAGAAAAGATTGTGGATCTGTAGGTTTCAAAGTCAATGACCTATAACTGTCAGTTCGGTCGGCGCAAGACAAGAGTAATCAAATCACAAATCACCAAACATAACATAACCTATACGCCTACACACGGAAAGTACACATTATAATCTTCAACAAACACATATTAAATTAAAATTATAAGATAAGAGCAGAACACGGTGCCCTAAATCTCAGAGAGATCCTGACAGGATGTTGATCTGTTAACTCATACGTTTTTCACTGCCTACGCTAGTTGTGAATTGACACAAAATGTAAGTTTCTATGTTATTTTATATGTAAATTTCTGTGTTAAACACGTCATTTAATCTCTGTAATCTCTTTAATGATGCTTGAGTGTGATACTCCTATAATATGTTTGTAAACCATTGTACAAAAAGGTTTTTAATTTTTAGGTGCCGGTTGCTTTTTGTTGCTTTTCTACTTGTAACGGTCGCCAAGATCTTGGCAGCCTCAGAATCGTATTACGAGTTGTTAGGAGTGTCCCGGCATGCTGCAGCTGTGGACATACGACGAGCATACAAGAAACTAGCTTTGCGGTTGCATCCAGACAAAAACCCTGTGAGTAGTATTTTTACATACATACATATACTCACGGCTATGAATCCCTTGATGGGGTAGCCAGAGCTAGGGAATCAGAAATTCCTCAGCCACTTTTGGAAGTTGCTTGGGGAAAAGATGGTGGAATTAAAGTTGTGGGTCTCTAACCGCATTGCCCAAAAATCCCTTAAAATCCCCAATACTGTTAATTGCCTCTAACATACACCCATCGGAAGAAATGGGTTAGTGTTATTCTAAGCTGACACTACACAGCAAATCAAGTATTATTTAAACAATATCTATATAACTTACATTGCGGCAGCAATGGTTGTATAATGCAGCAATACTTCTTGCTGTTTGCTTTGTAGTTTTTATTCATCACATACCCACACCCATGGTGGCTTGAGCCTAACCTCAGGACTTTGCCCTATAGCCCACCATGTTGCAATACTGTGGGACAGGCAGATTGAATACCACTAGTATGTTAGTAGCCTGGAGGTACAGCATTGTGTGTTCTCTAAAGAATAGAATCAGCATAAAATGCACACATTGTTACATATTTTATAAATTTTAATCAATAACAGTATTTTGACATTATTTGTGGTGCAATTTTGTATCTTGACTTTTCTAGATATGGGTAAAATACTTATGCCGGGGTAGCATGAGGCGTGTGAGAGCCTCTGAGATAGGGCTATGTCACCGTTCAAGGGCGAATTGGCCGCCATATTTGACCGTTTCTCGCACGCCCGAGCATGAGGCATCTGAGATGTGAGAGCGCTAGTGACTCGCTTTGACATCGCAACGCCGAGTCACATGTGCGAGCATGAGCGGCGTGACAGCGACATAAACTGAGATGTTTGTCATTTTATATCAAATTTATGTCGATGCCAAAATTGAGCGCGAGAGCCAGTGAGAAAGATTACTTATCAAAATACGAGTGCTGTTTTGCAGCTTTTTTTAACTGTTTTGTGTAGTTCTTAGTGTAAAAGTGTGATAGCAAAGCAACTACATCACTTAGATTTGTTTTGAATGGAAAAAAAACGAAAAATAGATATGATACTCATCCGGGTGAAAGTTTGCCGCAAACAAGTCCTATGAAACATATATGTATCTCATGACGATTTCCGAGGACCTCTACGATAGCTTGTGACCTATGAAAAGCCTCAGGGTATAGTTTCACATAAGGATACATACAGGATTTAATAATTCCACATGATATCATTTGAATTGTAAATTTTAACTAAATCAAGTGTAATCTACAACTAGTTCTTGGGTATTAAGTTTTAAATTCATTAAAATGTGTTTGGCTTTTATAACCAGCAATGCACTAGGCATGAGGATACAAATTCTGCAGCCTAAATCCATGTCATACGTCCAATTTTCTGATGCAGTTGAAAAAATCAATGAATTTCATTGATCTTCTTTAAAATAACTATTAAGAACAGTTTCTTAACTTATGGTATGTTTCAGAGGTTCAATACAATGCATGTAAAATAGATTTCTATTCATTATTGTTTGTTATGTAGGGTTTGTAGTCTTAAATTATCATTATCATCATAAAAGACACTCGAGCTCATAGCGTATGCTTGCATCAACAGGCACAGGCAAAGTCTGGATAGTGTGAGTAGACAATAGTCTGCTTGCTGTCTTAGTGTGGCTAGGAATGTAAAGAATGGTGATGGCATAATTTTGTTACCTCTTTATCTACCAACACACTTAATGCTACAAAAGTTGTTTAAATGCAGGTGCATGTACTTTGTGTAACATTATAAAACAAATTTGGTAGTCACCTTACTAGCATATTGAAATGACTAAATATGAATATAATGCTCATGTTCTTTTCTTATTTTCAGTAAAACATATTGATTTAATACAAAGATTCTGGAGAACAATTTAGTGACTTGGAAGGAGTCTAATGAAATTAAAAAAATCAGCAATATGTAACAGTTTTTAATTAAAATTGCCTAACTATTAATGAAAACCACTTGTTTTAATCCCCTTCATTGCAAGTAAATCCACATTTTCCAATACCCAACTCATAGCAGAACTCTGCAGACCATTTAAAATAAAATGATAATCATGGCATGTTTGGTATTGAGTCATACAAAGCCTGGGGATAAGTTGAATACATAGAAAAAGCAATGTTATTTTATTTTATTTTGGGCAAATAGAGCAGATACAAATTAAGTAACAAAAGAGATATATAGGTGGGAATAATGGTTGTATGAGTAAGTTTATTGATGAGGCAATTAATATTCTCTGCCTACTGCAATGGGAAATAATGTATAGTAGAATATATGCATGCACATTTTACAACTGAAATCTCATCTCAAGTGTAAAAGTAAAATCTGCCTATGAATGGGCTTTATTTGCTAGTAAAACACATTTTGTGGAGTTAACTTTATTTATTGAAGAAACACTTTTATACAACCGCTCAACATCATAGTTTCTGTTCACAAACTCATCTGTACTTCACATTTTTATTCTATTAACATCACTTTTTCCTTTAGAAACACTACAGCTTGTTTATTCACATTGCAGTCATAAGAATGCTCTTTAAGTATGGATTCACTCAAATTCTGAATAAACAGGAGCATTCAACAAGACTATTTCCATACATCAGAGCTTCACTAGCTTTTGGGAATATAGGATATTGTTGAAATTGAAATGTAGTGAAGGTTGTTAAGTTAAATAATGCCCATCTGCGGGATGGAACTGGCGAATGGGAATCTGGGAATGGACTGGCGGGATGGAACTAAGATGTTATGGGCAATATGTGCCATAGGCAGCACAGCATTTCTTCAATTTTCTCGTCAAACACTTATATAAGTGTGCTATATCTGCAAACAAAAGACAATACAAATCATTAAAAGTATGCTGCTCACTTTCTAGTTAAATAATATAGTTATATAGAATAATAAAACTTAATTACTTACTAAATATTTTATGATTCCCCTATCATTGTAAGGAAGTTTAGTCGGACATTCCCTACAAACTAAACTTGTAATATTAAAACTTTTGATTTAAATTGAAAATTTGGAAACTTGTATTGAGAAATTATATATTTATGTTTGTTTACGTTGTTTGGTTACAAAATGTCAATATTTGACGTAAAATAAGTGAAATATGACAGATTTAGCTACTATTTTGGTTCAAAAAGATCGAATAAAATAGAGAAAAAATATTCACAGACCAATGATATTAACAATGCTCTATCGATTCGGTGACAGGGCTCTCAGATCTCATCCGTCTGTCATATTGACGCTCATGCTCGCAAAAATGACATAGGTTGGTTAACTGAGATGCTTTCTGACATGGCTCTCACTTCTCAGATGACAACTCATGCTACCCGGGCAGGTGTTGATTTTAACAGATATCTATGAGCCCAAGGAGTTTGATACTATTCCAAAGCTATATATAGGAATGTATAAAAACAATTACTAATAATATCCACAAATTTGGCCATGATTGCCACACTAAAACTGTTTTTGCCCTCCCTGTTACTTAAGTTATGCAAGTTTTCAGCTATATCAGTGGGCCTGGTTCTACTATAGATCTCAATGTTACTGATTCAATTGCATAGTAAAAACTCCTAACAGTAACCAACATCAGAGTTTTTTTTATATAATAATATCAGTACCAACTCTTGGGCGCTACAACTCGTTTTCATACTCACTTATTATTCTATTACAATTTTAACCCACTCAACTTTCAAAAGTGACTTATTATACTACTATTGACTTGTTATTACCAGTTTTCTCAAGCTCTGGCTAACCATTATTGGGACTCATAGCTGTGAATCCTATTAATATTATAAGGGTATAATTTAGACGGTCACCAAAAATATTTTTTAGGATCTAAGCCTGGGCACCAAATAAACTTAACAACTCCAAAAAAAAGTAATCGGCTTTATTAAAAGGGTCCTAAAGTATATCATATTATGATCCAAAGTAAATGAAAATGCATCAGAAAAATCGCATTTCCTGTACAAATATTCTTTTTGGTTCCTTAAATGGATAAATGGTCACCAAATAATGTCTTACTCAAAGATTAATATTACTACCAAAAACCTCACTCCAAATTAGTTTGACGTCATCCAAAATACATGATTTGAACCCAGTCTACTTTAATGTAAGACTAAAATTACAATTGCTTCCCTTTATTTCTGAACCCCGCACCCCGCACAACAGCCAACGGCACACAGGCCGCGGGCGCATCCCCGCGCTCCTCGCTCAGTCAGTCGTCATCGTCATAGTTGCGTCATAAAGGATAGTAGTGTACCGTCTATGCTCCTAGCGCGCGCGCTTTTCTTACGATGTCCGACGAAGCTTTGGCGGGTTTAACAATAAGGCTGAAGTACGTGGATCCACCTCATGAAGCCAGAAATATACCTATTGGCGAAAAGAGAAAGAGAGGGCGGCCAGCTAAATCCAAAAAAGCTTTATTAATTCAATGATTTCTATTTTTTTTTTATTCAAATATCTCAAAAACAAATTAATGTTATACCTTTAAGTGCCTACGACTGTAATAAACCTATTTAATTTGACTTTGTTGTTTTTTTAATTATTTTTTTTAATTTTGTAGAACATTAAACAAATGACGTATGTTTGGGAACCCGAGTATTTTTAGTTAATTTCATATAACAATTAATAAGTGACATATGTTTGGGAACACCAGTATATTAATTGGAATTTATGAAATATTCTAGCGATCGTTAGCTTTTTTAGCCAAGCGAAAATTGCCGAATTAGAACTCATGGTATAAAATATTGATAACTTCAATTTAGTGAAAACATGTAAAATTTAATCTAAAGAGTATTTTAAAGTCGTCCATATATTTTTATAGTATTCAATAATAGATAAAATGGATTTATTTAATAATATTTTAGGAAAAGTAATTTGGTGACCATTTATCCATTTTGGTAACCGTTTAGAATTTTATTGGTAGTAAAATGGGTACATTTTTGGGTGGCGCTTAAACACAACCCATATTATAAATGTGAAAGTTCAGATGTTTGAGTGTTTTAGGCAAAAAGGCTCCTCAAGTACATAATGTATATGAATGAAATTTGGCAGAATGCTAGATAATGACCCAAATTATAACATAGGATTCTTTATATCCTGGATTTTTTTTACCAATAAAGTATTTACGCCTGATTGAACTAAGAGTAAAGGAAAAAACGCCTTAAGCTTTGTCATAAGCAAATTTGACAGTACGAAGTCTGTCGGGTCAGCTAATATTTTTAAAATTTATATTAACTGAAGGAAATCCCTGTAGAAGAGTTGTTTAGTATATTTAGTCTTTACTTAGGAGAATGAAACTTGTTCCAATTTCTAGTCTGTCACGTATGTTACTTACCTTACTTAGAAGCTAACAATTCGAACTGTCATATATCAACTTGAGTCTACTCTATTCTCTTTCCAGAACAAAACCGAACGCGAGCAATTCCTAAAGATAACCGCAGCCTATGAGACGCTGCGGGACCCGTCGCGGCGTCGCCAGTACGACCTGGTGGGCGCCGCGCCACGTGACTCCCGCGACCAGCGCAGCCACATGTACTATCATGGACTGTACCATGAGGATCCGTTTGTTGTCTCGCTCACCCCACATGACTTTGGTATGATTTGAAAATCTTAAAATCTTGAGGGTTGTCAAAGCTTCAGTTCCAACTTTGGTTTTTCAACTTTTAAATAAGAGGTTAATGCATAAATTAGAGAGACTCTCTGATAAAATATGTACCTTTCTAACATCTTTAGTGAACATCATCATTACAGCCTGTATGATAAGTACCCCTTTGCATGCCTCGTAACCAAATTGGGTGATTTAGCCATTCCCACCATGCTAACCTTGTTCAGGTTGACAGACTATATTATACAGAGCTAAATTTATGCATAATCAGACAGCAAAGCCTGCAATATTATATTCCAAACAAAATGTGATACCTCTCAACCTATTTTATATTGGTTTGTGTACCCAAGAATGGAGAAAAATCATGAGCTAAATACTGTAAGAAAAAACCACTAGCTGAGTTGATAGGAAGAAAAGAAACAAAAAAATATTTGTTAATAGACATTTGGTCGCTTAGCAAATACCTCCCCTTAATTTCTACACAAGATGTTCTTTGCATTCATCAATTCTTTGAAACAATAACCTAATTGTCCACCTTGAGTTTTAGTCCACCACTAAAAACTCTAGAAGATTATAATGAATTTTCGCCGCAATATTCCCTAACCTTGAACTCGGCGCATTTCAATCATATAGTAAACCCCTGTAGTGTCGAACACCTTTAGAAAGTATCTTCATTGACATCACCAATAAAAACTATTGCTTAATACCTTTTAAAGTGTTCAATCTTGATAATTTCAGCGGAGTTTGCGCGCGATGGAATGGCGTTCGTGAACTTCTACTCGCCGTTCTGTCCGCCGTGCCAGCTGCTCACCGAGCACTGGAAGAACATAGCCGAGGAATACCGGGGAATCGTATGTACTCTTAGCATATTAATCTTTCCATGATGGGATATTAGTTAGTATGCAAACAGACTCATCTTTCGCCGTATATTTCCAAACCGGTGGCATTCATATGTTAATAAATCATATTTTATAACTGGAGACCCTTTACCGATCGTCCTTTATTCTCCAATCTTTTCCTCATTCAACTACCGAAAGTGGCTGAGAAAAATATAATCCTGAAATTGGGGCTATCACTTTTTGGCTATACGGCTGTGAGTTCTTATATGTATGTAGGCAATATTTCGATATGCATTCTCCTTATTAAAGTATTATTCTGTTACATTGATCATAGTATATTCAGTTAGAAAACAATATACTACTTCTCTACGTTCATATATAAGTTTTAGTAATAATTTATTCTTTTTGCCGTGTAGTATCGGCTTAGAATAGCACTACCCCATTTCTTCCGGTGGGTGTACGTAAGAGGTGACTAAAGGTATTGGGGCTTTTAAGGGAATTTTGGGTGATGCGGTTGGAGACGCATTACCAACAAACTTTATTTTACCATCTTTTCTCCACTTAACTTTCCAAATGTGGCTGAGGATTTTTTAATTCCTTAGCTCTGACTACCCCTTCTAGGGATTTATAGCCGTGAGTATATGTATGTACGTTATTCACTCAAGTTAATTAATTACAATAAAAAATTTCTTATTTTAAAAAAATGTAACAATCATTTCAGTTGCGCGTGGGAGCGGTGAACTGCAAATTGTACAACTCGTTCTGCTACCACAACATGGGGGTCGGCAGCTACCCCACGCTCGTGCTCTATCCACAGGTATACCACTATACCAACTAAATATTAATGTTATACATTTATGTACTAACTAACTATGGGTTAAGGAAATAGAAACTGTTCATTCATATACACATACACGCACGTATTCACACACACACATACACTCACAAACACACACAAAATACGAGTTCTAATCTGTAAATTATAATTAACTAGCTGACCCGACAGACTTCGTGCTGTCAAATTTGCTTAAGGCGTTTTTCCGGTACTCTTAGTTCATTCAGGCGTGAATCTTTTACTGGCTAAATTTTTCCGGGATGAAAAGTATCCTATGTTACAATCTAGCATTCTGCCAAATTTCATTCATAAACATGATGTACTTGAGAAGCCTTTTTGCCTCGAACACACAAACATCCAAACATCTAAACTTTCACATTTACAATATATAATATAATAGCGACATGATAGTCCAGTGGATAGAACACCCGCCCGAAAAACAGAAGGGCGTGAGTTCCAATCCTGGGACGGGCCTACACCAATTTGTCTTTTCTAAAGTCATGTGTGTGGTTAATTTATCACGGTTGCTAACGGTGAGGGAAAACATCGTGAGGAAACCCACATGGCTGAGTTGTACTTAGTCATGTGACTGTGTATTCATACAAAACGGCGATAGGCCTGCCCCCTATCACGTGAGTACACTGTCTAAGCAAAACGTGGGTACCTTCTCTAGAAACTAGATGGCGCTTGCCATGTGAGTTCAGGAGTATTGGTACCTCTGCCAACCCCTTCGGGGATAAACGGCGTGAACGTTTATGTTATGTTTATGTTTACATTTACAATATTAATACGATAATGAAAAAACATTAATGTTATATTATTTTGTCTGAAACTTTTATACTGTTCGACATAAATAAAAAATATATATATCTTTGTACTTGTTACAAAATAAAAATGGCCATCAGCACATAACAGAATTGATATTTATTAAAAGAGTCTGTCACAAAAGCTACTGCGGTAAACACCAACACCAACTAGTACCACAACCTAGTAAGTCTCACTGCAACAAAAAACTTATGTGCCATATTTTTAATCTATATTTAAAATTTTCGGTCATATAAATCCACCGATACATGATAACATTTCTTTTCCCTTCAAAAGATATCGATCATATATTGACCTGTTACCAATAAATAATATAATATTGTAACATTCCAGTCCAGCTCATCCCGAACTGTCCGCTACTCCGGTCCGCGCTCGCAATCTTCGCTCGAACAGTTTATATGGCAGTATGTGGACGCCCCCACCGCCCCCCATGACGCCCCCTACTCGCTTCGACTGCCGGCTCACTGGCTTGATTATGAGGATATGCGATGGCTGGAGTATCATCTGGTAACTTGCTTTAATAACGTACTACTCGTGACACCGCAATTTAAGCATTTATTTGAAATTGTTGATGAATCATGTGTTTGGTCATTTCTGAATTAGTCACTGAATGGCCACAAACGAAATATTTCTATCTGGCAAAACACTTGCGATGGACGTGGAAGTAATTACGGCTGCGTCTATTTATTTAAATACCACTTATAAGTATTTTGGTCGATCTAAAATTTTAGCAGGTAGCAAGCAACTATCCTGGTTCGCGATCGGTGAACAAACACGACAATCCATGCTTGACCAATCACCATGATTCCTTTGAAGTGTGCCCAAAAAACTGACAACTTCCTGATTACGGAATACACGGCGTACACAATGGCAATGTCGAGCAGTGTGGGCCAGCATGGGCCATTGTGTACTGGGACATTTACTCATAAAAAAACATCTCTGTCTATTTCACCATCAAAAAAACTCTGTACACCGGGTGATAAAATTAGAACCTCTGCTACTTCTTTAGGGATATACGGCGTGACGTTGAGCTAGAGTTATTAAACAAATATATGTGTAAGCAAAGTTAGTTGCGTGCCACAAAATATGTTACATAATACTACAATAGTCGCACTATCGAAAAAGTTTTGGTTGGCGTGAGTTGTGTTTTTATGTTTATTGAAGAGCCCTTTTAAGTAAGGGTAAGTCAGTGCAGTAAAACAATATCCATTACATAATACACATTTTAAAATATTTTGATGACCTTGCCGCATTTAATTATTTTGTCTACAATCCGAAAAAGAGGGTACCAAAGATTCAAAAATTCAGTTACTTTTGAAAATTTAATCGGTAAAATATCACAATTTATCGGTTTCAGCGCGGCCTAGCATCAGTGTCCCGCTGGTCGGGCGACACGGCGGAGTGGGGCGGCGGGGGTGGGGGTGGCGGGGGGCGGCTGGCGGGGCGCGGGAGGGGGGAGCTGCTGAGAGAAGTCGTCAAGCTACTACCGGCGCTTGATGTTGTCACCACGGATAGGTTTGCGGTACGTACGGTGTGGAGTTTGGTTTTGTTTGGTGGTAGAAATGCTCGTATCAGGGTCTTGCTGGTTAGGAATGGCAATTCCGCTTGGTGCTGTTACCATGGAAAGATTTGCGTTGTGTATAATATATGATGGGTAGGTAAATTGTATTTGTGAAAGAAATATTATTAGTTTTTACACAAAACTGAAATTTTATTGTTTTAATGTGGGAAAGGACATTCAGGTTCAATTCTTTGCGCTAAGAATTAACAAGTAAGTTTTTTATCTATTTATTATGTTAGTACCCAAAACTACATACAGTATACAGTAATACTAAATACAAAGAGATATTTTCTATTTAATTTTATTTAGCGAAACATGATGAAATCTGAATGAAATAATAATTAAAAAAAAGGAAATAATTGATGAATTTAATTAAAAATGATTCTATTTCTTCGAAGTTTTTGTCTTACCACTGGTATACCACAGTTTTCTACCGAAATTTTTCTTTACCGAAAACCACCTTGATAAATTAAAACAGCACATATGTTTTTAAAAGGTGTAAAGTTTCCCGATGAAGTCAAAATTGTTTATTTGCTTAGAATATGTTTCATTCGGTTCTCATTCCGTGAATTAATCAGCTACTTAATTAAACATTGCTCATCTTATACAGGAGATCCGCACATCTCTCCGCAACGGCGGCTCCCGCGCGTTCGCCCTCCACTTTGCCAAGCAGCCGCTGGACGCGCTGGACTCGCTGGACCTGCTGCGGATGAAGAGCATCTTCCCGCATATGGACTTCGGTAAGATGTACTTCTTGTTGCCAATGTTGATTTGATTATCGTTGAGTTGTAGTAAATGGTATGAAATTGTGTCACGATTGCAATAGTTCCGCTTTCAGGGGCTCGTTTAATAAATAAGCAATATTTTTATTTTGATGTATAATAGTAATTCTGTGATATAGTGTTTTTAAGAAGCGACACGTATAAAACTTGTGGTTTACTGTATACGAAAACATGTTTGTGTAAAGCTTCCGTCACTACATCAGATAAGGAATAAATAAATATGTTCATATAACTCAGATCAATTTAGCTAGTTAGTTAGTCAGTTAGAATGTTACAATGACTTGCGGTAAGGGATACTAACACGACGATATATTTAACAATATATAATACACACTCGCTTAGCCGGCAAATGTTTTTAAACCTTTATGGTTTGCAAACACTATAACATGAGAATTTTATATATTAGATATGATATTTGTTAATGCCGTCGTCGTGTAGTGCCGGCTTAGAATGTCGCTACCCTTTTCTACCCACGGGTGTCGTAAGAGGCGACTAAGGGTATCGGGGCTTTTTGTTGGATTTTTGGGCGATGCGGTTGGAGACCCATCACCAAAAACCTTTATTTTATTGCCTTTTCCCCACTCAACTTCCAAAAGTGGCTGAGGAATTTATAATTCCTTGGCTCTGGCTATCCCTTCTAGGGAATCATAGCCGTGACGTGAGTATATGTATGTATTTGTTAATAAACAAATCTTTTACATTACCGCAGGCCAAGTAAACTGCTCAGTAGAATGGCAGCTATGCGCGGCGCTCGGCGTACAACACAGCGGCTGGGGGGCGCTGCGGCGGGGCGGGGGGGCGGCGCTGTGCGCGGGGGGCGGCCGGGGGGGCGCCTGTCTCGGGGGAATATCGCGAGCGCCGGATATGCTGAGTGCGGCGGATTTGCAGAGGATTTATACGGGAGGTAAGATATACTTATTTAAGTTTTTTTACTTAGAGCTACAAACTCAAAAGAGGAGCATTAGTAGGGAAAATTGTAAATTAAAGGGTTTTAAAACTCCTACCACATCGCTCAAGAATCACTTCAAAAACCTAAATCGCTTCTTACGACACGCGCAGGAAATATTTAAAGAAGTTTTGTGCTATTCTAAACTGATGCTGCACAACTGCTTACTTTTAATTTTATAATCAAAAATAAATAGTGGATATATATTTACGTTTTGTATGCTAAAAGAGCCAAGTTCTTTAGATATGGGAAAAATATACAGTTTATCTATCAAACATTAAAAATGCACCCAAACAGCACTCAGCCAATATTAACCACTACATTCCTCTTAAAAATCCAGATTCTGTTCAGAAACTTCAGGTACTACGAAAACTTTCACAGGTTCATCCAACTCCCACTTAACCAATATTTCCTCATAAATCAAAGAGTGGCTATTGCTGGTGAAACTCCCGTTCCGCTGCGCAGATATACACGAGATGATGGTGCAACTACAGCCGGCGCCATAAAAATATACAGTTTATCCAACAATTCTTACCTAGGCTTATCACTACAAAGCTTTTCACAACCGAACCAGATTGCACTAAACCAATATTTAACTATTTCCTCTTATATCATAGAGAGTGGTGTATGGCTGGTGGCAGAACTCAGGTCTCTATCCCGCTGGAGAGACATACATGACGTGATGGTGGAACTACAGCCGGTGCTGATTAGACTGCATCCGCATTTGCAGGTATGCTTTATAGTAGTAAGCATAAACGTTCACGTCGAATATCTCCCCGAAGGGGTTGGCAGAGGTACTAATACTTCTGAACATCACATGACTTTGTCACCTGGTGTTCACAGTACCCACGTTTTGCATAAACAGTGTACTCACGTGATAGGGGGCAGGCCTATCGCCGTTTTTGTACGAATACACTGTCACATGACTAAGTACAACTCAGTCATGTGGGTTTCCTCACGATGTTTTTCCTCACCGTTAACAACCATGATAAATTAACCGCACACATGTCTTTGGTGTCAAATTGGTGTAGGCCCGACCCGGATTAGAACACTAGTCTACTGTTCTACCCACTGAGCTATCACGCCGTTAACAAGACATCCGCATAAAAAATCTGATTAAACTTCAAAAAGACTTCATAAACTGGTGTCCAATAATAGTTTATTCATTTGCAATTGAATACACTTTTAAATGATGCTATGTTTTTACCACTTGTCGTGTAGTCCGGCTTAGAATGTCGCTACCCCTTTCTACCCATGGGTGTCGTAAGAGGCGACTAAGGGTATTGGGGCTTATTTTTGGATTTTTGGGCGATGCGGTTGGAGACCCATCACCAAAAACCTTTCTTTTTACCATCTTTTCCCCACTCAACTTCCAAAAGTGGCTGAGGAATTTATGATTCCTCAGTTCTGGCTACCCCTTCTAGGGAAATATAGCCGTGAGTATATGTATATATGTATGTTTACCACTTAGCGTCCTAAATTTTAAGATCATTGTTTTTTGACTTTGTTGTTGTGTAGGCCGTATGTGTGTTGTGATGATGATGTCATATGACGTCCGTGGCCAAGTTGATAATTGACCAACTTTTGGGTCTGTAGGTTGCGGGTTCAAGAATCCCACTAAGCGCATTTATTTGGTTTTCTTTTTATTTGTTTTTTATTTTAGTTCCTTTTTTATTAAGATTAAGTTTTTGTTCTTTTGTTAGTCCATTTAAGTCACTTAATATTCTTTAAAAGCATAAGCATGTTGATTCAAAAGTTTTTAGGTTCTACAATGCGCATGTTGCTGCGAAATGTATAGATTGAATTTGTTA
>OY755178.1:19617644-19651644 GCA_963576735.1 Bedellia somnulentella | reverse complement strand
AGTGAGTCCACCTATGTGGAGCATATTTACGGACGCAGCAGAAGTATATCTCCCCCTCCAACTGGTACACGTGGCCGACCAATCCCCACTGATACAGTGCACGAAATGCCTCGGGTTCGGCCACGGTCGCAGGTACTGCAAGGAGCCGGAAGACCTGTGTTCCCACTGCGGCGGTGTGCACCAACGTTCGCGGTGTGAGCACTGGCTCGCGAGAACGGTTCCTGAATGCCGTAACTGCAAGTTGTCAAAAATGGCTCGTGCAGACCACAATACGTTTGACAATAGATGCCCCATCCGCAAGAAATGGGATGCGATAGCTCGTTCTGCAATAGACTATTGTTTATAGATGGCTAGAATAAGGACCATAGGTATATATATAATTGTCATTTATTATTTATTATATAAGGAGTGAAATAAGTAAAGTAATGCGAATGTAAAATTATCTTGTGATCAAGAACAACCGAAACACTAAAATAGGATGTATATTGCATACAGAGTATTTTAATTTAAGTCTGTACACAAGTTTAGCATTAAGGCGAAACGATGTAGGTAATATATTATGAGAATATAATACTGTACATAACAAGAAAGGTAAATGATAGCTGGATATATATGTAAATTTATTGTAATTAAATTTTTATACGACATATGGAAAACCTCATAAAATGTAAACAACATTCAAACTGTACAAATTCAAATCGAATCATAAAATAACAAATGTCAGAGCGGCAATGTAATATGTTTTTCAAAAAAAAAAAAAAAAAAGAACCATACTAATGGAAAAAATAACAGTATATACCAAAAAATTAAAGGAAAAAAAAAAAAAAAAAAAAAGAATGAACAATCTAAAAATGAACAAAAACAAAAGAGAACATAAAAAATAATAGAGAAAAGACAAAAAGAATTAATTGTCATGGAAAACTACTTATACTGGAAACACATCCTTTATTTTGTATAACCAATCCAAACAGAAAATTTTTATGTAAATACCTCCATCCTGAAAAATCGAAAATGTATTTAATGAATAATATCTCAGTTATTCGATTGAAAATCGTTAAGCAATCTGAAATCGAAAGCCAAAGTATTTATTTAAGGTTATATAGTACATATATTGATACGCGTATCAAAAATGTAATATTTATGCTGAATTTAAGTTATGTATGAAATGAATATAGTTTATAAAGTCAATAAAACAAAATGCAAAGACAGATTAATATATGTATAAATAGACCAAAATACCTATGTAATTATCAAAGCTATCGCAAGAATTGCAATATAAACACAAGCACAAACCTGTTGTACCTGTAGTACTTGTTGTACCTATCTGAGAATGTTTCAAATGGTGGCTGAGCCACCAATAAATAACAAACCTTAAATAAATACTGATCAACAAAGTCCGCTTGAAACCATGAAGCGGGAAAAGTACGTTCGAAACCTCCCAAACGGGGGTTTCACAATTTAAAAAAAAAAAAAAAAAAAAAACCTAACCTAACCTAACCTAACCTAACCTAACCTAACCTAACCTAACCTAACCTAACCTAACCTTCGAGTTCAGTGGATAATTCATGACGGCATGCTTTTGCTGTCAAACTGATAGTGGAAACTAAAGTGCTAAACGACTGTAATATATACTATAGTATAGTTTATAAGATAATAAGAACATTTATCCCTTTTACTACTGGAGCAAACGCATTTACAAAGTACTGAGGAAACAACGAGTATGCAGCAATATCAGCTTAAAAGTGAACTCCTTTAATAAACAAGTAGATTAATAAAGCTTCATTTCTTCTCAGTCTAGCTGTGTAGCTGTATCCCTCTTCCACATTACAAAAATAAGACACAAACAGTGATTTAAAAAAAAAAAAATCCCAGGCATATCAGCTCGGCTTATTGTACCTGTTGTGTCTACCTGTATTTTGTATTATTTGGGTGTTTCGTAAGAGTCGACTAAGGGATCAGGGCTTTTACCATCTTCGCCCTTACACCAATCCAAAGTCTGCCGTGCTGATGGATGCGTGGCCTGGGGTGAGCCTGGTCGATAGCATGCCGCCGTCCCGGAGCCTGGTGAACTCCGGGTACTAAATAACCTTGCTTTGTCAAGCGGGGCTCTGACAAAGTGGACCGAATACTTCCCTAGCTACACATGTGTTCTAGGAATAATCAACACGGAGACGGCGATAGAGCTCGCCACTTATCACGTCATAGATTCTCATTGGGCGAAAAGTGGGCTGACGAGACCCGCTTTAGTACATTGAATGTTTGCGGAGGGATGCTAAAAAAGTTAGATGAAGCATGTCTGGTAATGAAAGAAAAGAATTTAGATCTGTTGTGTGTAAATGAGACGAAGTGTAAGGGAAAAGAGGTCTCGCAACTTGGATCAATTACTGCCATCTGGTCGGGGGTCGACCCTAATATCAGAGCTTGCCAAGGAGTGGGACTTCTTAAGTCTGAAGGGATGGTTCAATGTATGTCAGAGCATGAGTGTGTGAGTCCAAGGCTCCTCTGGGTTAAGTGAAAAATCTGGCCGGCTGGTCCGGCTACGTGTGATATGCGTCTAAGCGCCGGACATGTCAAAATCTTCAACCGAGAGGGAGGAGTTCTGGACTTTACTAGGTGATATAGTGAATGGGTGTGATTTGAATGAAAAAATAATAATGTTAGGAGATTTTAATGGTTGGGTTGGTGTGACACGCAACGGTTGTGAAAGTGTATTAGGCAAATTTGGCGATAATAGAGTGAATGAAAATGGTGATAAATTGATTGAAGTATGTTTGGAGAGATAAAATTGTGAAAGATGCGGTGAATGAAAAGAAGAAAGCTAGGCTCGATTTACTAGCAATCAAAAATAGTAAACGGATGAATGTGTGTATAAATGATGACGAAGTTGACAGATTTGAAATTGAATATGAGAGAATAAATAAATATAAGATTTACAGAAAACAGGCATTCTTTATCGAACTGCGCAACCTCTTAAATAGTTTACCCAAATGTTCTAAGGTAATTTTTTGTGGCGATATAAATATAGATTTACTGGACTATCAAAATAGTAGTGTTATAAAATACGAGAATTTACTGTCTGAATTTGGATTTACAAAGTGTATTGATGATGTCACTCGAAGGGAAATAATGAATGGGAAAGTCGTTGAGTCGTGCCTAGATCACATTTATGTTCGTGCCCCATTATCTTTTATACATTCTGCGGTAATAACACATAAAGTATCAGACCACTATTATGTTTCTGCTGCGGTGCAGTGGGAAAAAACTTCAATATGTAACTCTTCTTCCAATTCGAGTATTATGCGATTGGGAATCAACCGGGCCGCGAACTCGGCCGTCGGCGGCGCGGGGGGTGTGGGTGATGACGCGGTGCGCCCGCGCCCCGCGCTATCGAACTTGCCCCACCTGTCGCTGCCGCCGCCGACGCCTCGGCCAGTTGCTAACCACCGCAGAGTACTTGATAATCGATTAGTAAGAAGTGAATTAATGAAAACTAATTTTGACGAACTTTTAAGTATAGAATGTCTTGTTGCATTATATAACGCATTTACCTCATTATTTAAAAATATTTACGATAGATGTTATAGACTAATAAAAAATACGAATAATAAATACAGTAGAAATAATAAAGACTGGATTAATGTAAATTTAAAGAACATGGTTCTAGAAAGAGATAGATTATTTATGATTTGGTATAATGATCCTAAAAACATGTTAAAGAGACTTAAGTATACAAAATATAGAAACAAAGGTAGTAAAGCAATATCTAAATGTAATAATGAACACGATAAACAAAGTATATTAGATTGTAACAGGAATATTAAAAAAATATGGGAGAAAATACAAAGTCTACTAGGTAATGAGAAAGAGTCATTAGATACTTTAATACTTAATAGCATGGACAACAAAATGAGTATAAAAGATATTTGTGATAAGTTTGCATATAATTTTTCGGAAGAAATACTACAACTAAAACACAACTGTGCTGACAAATGGTTAGATAGAAATAGTTACGTTAAAAGAGCAGACGTAAGTATGAGATGGCAACCAGTCAACAGTAGGCAAGTAAAAAACATTATTAATAACATGGATAGAAATAAATCTCCTGGGAGCGATATCATACGTATGTCCGACCTGAAACTGGTTGTAGACAAAGTAAGTCCAGTGCTAGCTAAATTAATTAACGATTCAGTTATTAAACACAAGTTTCCTGACAAGTTAAAGGAGGCCATCATTCGCCCAATCCATAAGAAAGGAGATCGGAAAAACTATTCAAACTATAGACCAATTGCTATTTTATCTAGTGTCGACAAAATTATGGAGAAATCTATAGTTACACAAATAGGAAAATTCCATAGTCAATATAATATAATAAATAATTGTCAACATGGTTTTCAAGTAGGTAAAGGTACAAATACTTTGCTGAAAAAAATTACTGATGAAATAAATACATACCTAGAAAATAAAAAATTTGTAGTTGCGATTTTTTATGACTTTAAAAAAGCATTTGACACTTTAAATACGGAAACACTTTTGAATGGATTGGATGAATGTGGTGTCAGCCATCCACTTAATGAATGGTTCCGCGACTACTTGACATCTCGCAGTTACCGGGTTAAGCTGGGCGACACGCTCAGCGAGGGGGTCCCGGTACGGTGCGGAGTTCCACAGGGGTCTGGGTGTGGCCCAGTGTGCTACCTGATGCATGTTAACAGCCTTTGTGGAGTACTGCGACATTGCTCGGCACACATGTTCGCAGATGACCTGTGCACGCTCCGCGCCGGCACCGACCTCGCGGAGACGTGCCGTCTAGTTCAGAGGGACATTGATGCGGTGGTCAAGTGGTCACACGATGACGGTATCATCCTAAATTCTGATAAGACTAAATTTATTGTTATACATTCGCCATACTTAACTATTTCTGAACAACCACCTTCTATGTTCACACATAGTTTCTTATGTCTACATAGAAATCTAGTCAGCTGTCAGTGTGTACCTATAGAGAGAGTAGACTGTATAACGTACCTAGGTTTAAAAGTAGATGTTAGCTTCTCATGGTCTCAACACATTGATTATATATGTAATAAGCTTAGAATTTTATTGGGTAAATTCTACCATTTAAGTTTTAAGGTTCCAACAAGCACACTTAAATGTTTGTATTTCTCGCTAGTTGACTCAATCCTGAGTTATGCTCTTGACAGTTACGGCCTTACTTTTAAATCATATATAGATAAACTTGAATCCCTTCAGATTAGATTTTTAAAACTTCTAGTTAATCATAAAACTAAAAATAAATGTAATGGTAACTACTATAAACTTTTTAAAATATGTAAAATTCTGCCTGTCAGCCTGAAACATAAATACCTCTTATTAATTAACAACCCCGACAGTCAAGAGCAGAATCTCACGAAGCTGAGTCATAGCTATGGCACGAGGTCGGTGTCGGCGGGCAGGCTGGAGGTACCCAGAGTAAATAATTACTACGGGGACAGGACGTTTAAAAAGCGATTACCATACTTGATCAACAGTCTGCCCGAGGACATCCGCCTCGAGCCTAATAGACAAAAATTTAAAAACAAATTAAAAAAATATTTTCTTAACTCACTACCATAGATGTAACTAAATAAAAAAATTATTAAAAGAGACTCTACCTGCACACAAACTGTAAAACAGTTTTGCAGGGCTTTGTTATAATTAAATGTAACCATTTATATTAATAAAGATTAATAATAATAAAAAAAAAAGAGAATGGTTAAGAATAAAATAGAGCAGAAAAAGCGAGATCTGAAAGAATGGAGTGAAAAGAAATTCTCCGATAATTTCCAAAGTAATCAAAAATTATTTTGGAAATATATCAGACGTGAAAGGGGAGTTTCTCAAAACACGAGTACAAGTGTGATGAAGGATGAAAAAGGTGAACTAATGACTGATAGAACAAGAATAAAAAGATTATGGAAGGATTATTTTGAGGGTCTCTTTGAAAAAGAGGATGATCCCATTACTTCAGCAATTGATAGTGATGTTAATTGTGACGAGGTAATGGGTGACGTGTCTGAAACTATGATAAGTATGGAAGAAATTGTAAAAGCGATGAAAAGTATGAAACTAGGAAAAGTGGCAGGATATAATAGGCAAAAGGTCAGTGGCTTCTTGGTTGTTCTTCCTTTTTCAGAAGTGTTGGGCACTTGGCAAAGTACCAAAAGATTGGTGTAGAGCCGTAATTGTGCCCCTATATAAAGGGAAAGGGTCACGCCAAGAAGCAAAAAACTACCGTGGCATCAGCCTACTCAGTGTTGTCGGCAAAGTGTATGCGAAAGTTCTGATCAAAAGGGTGTTGAAAGAAACGGATGAAAAAATTTGGGATGTACAAGCAGGATTTAGGAAGGGAATGGGATGTATGAATCAAGTCTTCTCCTTAAGGTGCATCACAGAGAAATTTTTGGCAAAAAACCAAAAAGTGTATTGCACCTTCATTGATTTGGAGAAGGCGTATGATAGGGTAGTAAGAAAGTATTTGTGGAAGGTGTTGTCTAAGTTCGGTTTGGGGAGCCAACTTATACGTGCATTGGAGTCACTCTATGAGGATTCCAATGCATGTGTAAGAGTAACACAGCGACATGATAGTCCAGTGGGCAGAACACCCGCCCGAAAACAGAAGGGCGTGAGTTCCAATCCTGGGACGGGCCTACACCAATTTGTCTTTTCTAAAGTCATATGTGTGGTTAATTTATCATGGTTGCTAACGGTGAGGGAAAATATCGTGAGGAAACCCACATGGCTGAGTTGTACTTAGTCATGTGACAGTGTATTCGTACAAAACGGCGATAGGCCTGCCCCCTATCACGTGAGTACACTGTCTAAGCAAAACGTGGGTACCTTCTCTGGAAACTAGATGGCGCTTGCCATGTGAGTTCAGGAGTATTGGTACCTCTGCCAACCCCTTCGGGGATAAACGGCGTGAACGTTTACGTTTACGTGTAAGAGTAAACGGAGAAGACACGGACTGGTTTGAGATCTCTAGGGGTGTTCGACAGGGTTGTGTTGCTTCTCCGTGGCTCTTCAATTCGTTCATGGACGACTGTTTGAAAGAACTGCGCGAAAGTTATTATGGACTGAAAATGAGAGGGTTCATCATTAAATGCCTCTTATACGCTGACGATCAAGTGTTACTTGGATCAACGGTAAATGAGTTGCAGGAGATTGTGAACATTGCGTGTAAGTCTTTCGAAAGAAAGGGAATGAGAGTGAATGTGGACAAAACCAAAATAATGGATTTTGAAAGAGAGGAAAGTATGACAAAATGTGAAATGTGGCAAGAAAGTGGAACAAGTGAAAGAATTTGTATATCTGGGGAGTTTGTACTCGGGATGGAAAATGTGAGGAAGATATTGAAAGGAGAGTTAAGAAGGGAAACGCGGTGAATAGAGCCATGAACAGTCTGATGTTGAGCCAGTCGTTGTCAGAAAAGGCTCGAATGGCTGTGCATAATGCTGTTCTGGTTCCCACGCTGATGTATGGTAGTGAATGTTGGGCATGGCAGAAGAAGCATGAAAGTAGAGTTAATGCAGTGGAAATGAGATCCCTCAGAAGTATATGTAATGTAAGGCTGTGTGATAGAGTGAGAAATACTGTGATCCGTGAACGAGTAGGTTTGAAAGATGACGTAGTATGCAAGATAGAAAAAGGAATGTTGAGGTGGTTTGGGCACATAGAGAGGATGGATGAAAATAAAGTAGCGAAAGAGATATATAGAGCCAATGTGGATGGGATTGTTAGTAGAGGACGGCCTCGTAAAATTTTTCTTGACCAGATAGAAAATGTTCTTATAAAGGCGGGGGTCCGAAGTGAGAAGAATAAAAGAGCATGTATGAGAAGAATAATGAATGTAAGGGAAGCAAGAGAGGTTTGTCAAGATCGTACTAAGTGGCGATCGATAGTCTCTGCCTACCCCAATGGGAATAATGGGCGTGAGTATAAGTAAGTATTTTGTACCTAGATTTGTATTATGAGTAATATTTCATCCGAGCAAAGCCGGGTTTTCATCTAGTCATAACAATAATATCAATATGAAATACGATCATGAAATACGGCGGCGGCGGCGGCGCGGGTTGATAGACGGTGTTGGTTATATAGAAAACAGCTTATTTGGCGTATTAGGCAGCCGGTTTGCGGAAACATACTCACAGGACATTAATCTAATAAAAGAAAATGAACAGCATTTAGCCAAACTTTGGCAAAACCAAACTTCAATAGTAGAAGCCGAATTAAATCTTTTAAAGCGAACGGAAAACGTCATGAATAAACAGTACAAAACTATTAATAGAAAAATTAATACAATCAATCAGGCATTGACCCAAGTAAGAACCGAATTACAAAATATGGAATAAGTAAATGATTTTCTTATTACGGCAATGATGACCAACAATATTATCACTCTGCTGCCGCACATCGCGAAGCTGTTTGAGCGTCTGCTGTTGCGACGCCTTCGTCCCCACATCCAGCTGCGGGACGAACAACACGGCTTTCGCGACAGCCATAGTACGACGCTCCAGCTCGTGAGGGTAGTCGAACACCTCTCCTCCGAGATGAACAGGGGACGCTACACGGTCGCCGTTTTTCTAGACATAGAAAGAGCGTTCGACCATGTGTGGCATAGCGGGGCCCTGTTCAAACTCTTGGAGGTGGGGGTGCCGCCGGCATATGTGAGGATCATCGCCTCCTTTTTGGAGGGGAGGTCATTCTATGAGTCGGTGGAGGACGCCCGGTCCGAGGTGAAGCCGATCCGTGCGGGAACTCCCCAGGGGAGCTGTGTCTCTCCACTGCTGTACGCGCTGTATACCAACGACATCCCCACCCTCGAGGGTAACACCCTATACGAGGGTGAGGAGGACGTTACGCTGGCGCTCTACGCAGACGACAGCGCCTTCTTCGCCTCCTCACGTCGGCCCCGAGTAGCGGTTGCCAAGATGCAACGTATCCTGGACCTTCTGCCAGCTTGGCTTGGTCGGTGGAGGACGGCCGTCAACGTCGGGAAGACGGCCGCTCTGATCACCAGGGTGAGACGGCCGACCGGGCTCGCGCCGCTTACGTTGGGCGGCGAGAGCATCGAGTGGCAGTCCTCGGTCAAGTACCTGGGCTGCAAGATCGACCGCAACCTCCGTATGGGTTCTATGGTGGACCATGTCCGCCATAGAGCCCTCTGGGCCCGGTCGGTCTTGCGGCCGGTGCTCGACTCGGGCCTGCCACTACGAGCCAAACTGCGTGTATACAAAATGTATATACGCTCCCGCCTGACGTACGCGGCGCCGGCCTGGTATGGCCTTCTCTCCGCCCAAAACAAGCTACGCTTGCAGAGGGTCCAGAACACGATGCTCCGCCAATTGGTGAAAGCCGGGCGGTACGTGCGTAATAGCACGATTCACCGTGATCTCCGGGTCGAGACCATGGAGGAATTCGTGGTGGGGTTGACCCGTCGTTTATTCGACCGGGCGGACAACTGTCGCCACGAGCACCTCCGCGGAATCGCCCCGCTACACGCACGACCGCCCGACGGGCGACCGCTGCCTCGGGAACTCGCGCGCTCCCGGTAGTCGCAAGACACGCGACCCCGGGGACCGCCCCTTCCACTTCCAACTGCCCCGACATCAGTCCCGAGGGTGAGGTGCGTAACACGTATCCTCACCTTCCCTCACCCTCCTTAGTGGCTATCCCCATTTCTGGGGATAGCCACCCCTCCCCTCTATCGCTGGGGGAGGTGTCCAATGACCGGGGGGGACGTTCCCCCCCGTGACGAAGCTGGGCCATGGGGGCAACCCCGACGCCCATCCCGCGCGTGCCGAGCCTGGTGTTTTATGCCGCGTGGATGTTCCCGTTTCGAGTGTAAAACGTCATCTTCAATTTGTAAAGACAGATGGGTTGAATTGAACTAACCAAACACATTCATTTTTCATTGCTGTAAGGAGTGTAATATGAAAGTAATATGTAATGAACAGGTGACACCTATTAGACTTACTAGTACAGGGTATTTTACCGCTGACCAAGGATGCACAGCAAAATTTCCAAATTATTTAATAAATAAATAGCAAATAAATAAATTATACTCATAGACGAGATTTCAGTAAAATATCTCAGATGAACCATATCGTCAATATCTCAATCCCAAATATTGAACCGGAAAATAACAGTATGGAACTACAAACTATTTCCAAAAAACTTAAACTTTTAAAACAAAGTGAGCTATTGACCGAAAGAATATCCAATCATGATATTCATCATTACATAGCCATTTATGTTTTGTTTGCGTTGATGGTGTTGGGTCTGGCTGTAAGGGTCTACATATGGAAAAGCTCTACTGAACAACAGCCTATAAATACGACTCCAGTTGTGGCGTTGAGGAATGTTGCAGCTCCGGAGACGTCGCAGTGCAGTGTACAGTGTAATGTTAGTGAATGTGTGTGTACAAAAAGTGAATGTGTTAGTGATAAGACTCATGTGCGCCGCAATAGTGTTAGAATTAAGACAACAGACAAAGGATCATCCCCGGTATTTCGTGTGTTCTCCTTACCAGATTTGAGCCTTAGCGTTCCCTAATTTCCTTATGTTTTCATTTACTAATAACTCTATAGTATATTCAAGAATAGTGTTAATCATCTGTGTTAGTTTAAGCGCACATTCATCTACTATAAACCTCATATAAATTTCTCTGATCTTTTTCCCCCGGGAGCATGTACGGTTCAATCACCGTACTTTAAGTTCCGTCAGCAGTTTACGCTGTAACACTCTTTTACTCAAACCTTTTTAGAACAGTTCGCTCACTGACCTCGTACCGCGCGCTACCTGTTAATCTCATTTCACCTCAGTTGCACCTTTTACTACCTTGTAATATATCTTAGTTGAACTTATCTCTTTCTTATCATTTTACATCCCCTAATCTCAATCCCAACCCCCAACACACTTAGTTAATTTATATTCATTTTGCATAATTTTTGTTGGTCAGGATAGGAGAGGAACCAATACTGTTAATACCAATAAAACTGCAGCATCAACTCTTTAAGAGTTTATTGTTCTAGTTAATCTCATATCACTCAACAAGTCACAAGGCAACCGTTTCGACCGCCATCTTACCTAGGCCTTTTAAAGCTTCGCGTTGTTTAAATTACAACAATGGTACTTAAAAATTAATACATAAATACAATCCATCTCATTACAATATATTTACGTAACACGTCCTAACACATGTAAATAGAAAGTCTATAGAACGTATTCGACATTTAGAATTTGAACGGATCAACGGACACTCATACAAAAATACGTATCTGCGAAGACGTGAGAAGATATATAATACTGATATGCTTCACAGCCTGACGCCTCGCGCGATAATCGAGCTACACAAATACACTTGGGTTCAACGGTGGGGGGGGTTCACACGGGCTGCGGCGGCTTGGCGGGCGGCCAGTGCGCGGCCAGCAGCCGGTCCAGCTCGTCGTCCTCGTAGAACACCACGAAGTGCTCCGGCTTGGCCACCGCCTCGAACAGCGAGCACACGGACGGCTTGACGTTGTAGAACAGCAGCGGCTGTTGGCGCGCGTGGAAGTCGGCCGTGAGCCGCTCGATGCTCTTGGCGGCCGTGTAGTCGGCGCTGTAGATGTGCGTGCACTCCAGCACCACGGGCAGCGCGGGCCCGGCGCCGGCGCGCTTGGTGACCAGCCGCCGCACGTACTCCACGGACGGGAACATGAGGCAGCGGTCCGGCGTCACCAGCAGGTAGGCGGCGCCGGCGTGCGAGCGCAGCAGCTCGGCGCTGACCTTGGGCCGGGCGGCGTGGTACAGGATGAACACGATGTTGACCACCACGCCGGCCAGGATGCCCATCTCGATGGGGAGCATGAGGCACAGCACGAATGTGCCCACGCCCGGCACCAGGTCCAGCTTCTTGGCGTGCCACATCGGCTTCACTACGTCGTACTCCACCATGAACACGATGGCCGAGATGATGACCGCTGCCAGCGCCGCTTTCGGGATGAACTCGAAGTACTGCGTGAAGAACTGCAGCGCCAGGATCACCATCACACCTGCGACGGAAAACGACACATATATTACAACAGGAAAGATTTGTTGGTGTGTTTGTTTTTCTATAATAAATAGGCTCCATAACAGCACAACCGATTGCCAAAATGAAAAATATCGATTTTTAGAAGTAACTCAGTATCTTTATGCTAAGTTTAGGGGGTGTGCAGTACCATCTCAATCACAAGAATATTATGTCGTGATTTATAGAAACCTTAATTATTGTGAATAGTAAACCATAACTGAGCGGAGTATGAAAAATAAAAGAGCATGTATGAAAAGATGGATGTATACAAAGCTAAAGAGGATAGCCAGGATAGTACAAAGTGGCGATCAATAATCTCTACCTACCCCAATGGAACATAATGGCGTGTATGTATGAAAATGTATTTATGTAATTATTAGAAAAAATATATTTTTAGCTGTGTAGTTAGGATTAGAATAGCACTACTCTATTTCATCCCTTGGGTGTTCGTAAGCGACGACTAAGCTTACTGGAGCTTTTCAATTAATTTAGGTCCTGCTTGGAGATTCACCATCAACGTTTTTTTTAGAATATTTTCCCTACTCAACTTACATAATTGGCTAAGGAATTTATTTTCCTAAAGCTCTGGCTACCCCTTCTAGAGATGTATAGCCGTGAGTATATTATATTTTACAAATAATACAACCCGAGCAAAGACCGGGCCACTAGTAATAATAGAAAAGTAAATCGCAATCATACGTCGCAGCACAGCCTTAAGAGTATCAGCCTTGAAAAAAGGGCTTGCTTATTTCATTTTAATCATAATGAGTTTTGGTAAAGATAAAAAATAATAAAATACCAAGAAAAGAAGCATGCGTGTCCAAAGGAAAACTTTCCATTCATCCTTTTTTATTGCCTCTCAAAATATTATGCAATTAATGGACGTAGCTAAGCAGAAAGCAGTAAATCATTTAAATTGCCGTTTGCAGTTGCTCTTTCCATACACTGGGTTCAGTCATATTTTTGAAATAATGGTGTGCGTGCATTTGTAATAAGCAGAGCTTTCAAAAATTCATCGATTAAACCTTCAGCAATACATTGGCGTACCTAACTCAATTTCATCGAAAGTGTGTGGGAAAAGGACTGACCTTTCTGCTCAACTACGTCCTGTAATTATTTTTATAAGCGGAACTGCCAATATGGTCTACCAACGGAACGTTGAGGACTTGGGTTCGGTTAAAATGGGATACATTTAAAAATCACCTCATTATCTGAGATTAAGGATGGTTTGGTGCTTTGGAAGGCACGTTAAGCCAAAGATCACGGTGATAGAAGTATTTTTCTGCCAACCCGCACTAGACCAGGGCGTCGGACTAAAAATATTTGTCAAAATCATCCTGTTCAGCGCGCAATCGTGTTGCTTATCAAAGACATATATGGCCTGTGATATTGACGATATAATAAGTTGTTACCTGCATATAATCCATTGAAAGGCGTCCGCACGCCGGATCCGTTGGCCACGACGGACCTTGCCAGCGAGCCGCCGCCCGGGTACGCCTGCATGAAGGAGTTGCCGATGTTGGCCAGCCCCAGCGCCAGCATCTCCTGCGTGGCGTCGATGGTCTTGCCGTCGTTGAACGCCTTGCAGATGGCGATGTCCTCCAGCAGCACGATGAGCGGGATCACGAACACGCCCGACCCCATCTCCGACACCATCTCGATGAAGCCCACCGTGGTGTTGTCCGCGCGCACGTAGCTGAACGGGGGCACCTTCGGTATAGGCACGCCTGACGGAATTGGTCCTGTGGAATACGTGCTTTATTATTACTGTTGAACTACGCTGTCAAAATTGGGTGGTGATACGAAAAACTACTATTTAAAATGGTGTACGAAATGAATAATGAAATCATGCTTATAAGTGAAAATAAAGAACCCGCACCCTATCCCCTGCTGTCTGTCGAGCGGGCAGGTGGCGTTAATTGCTAATATTTTGAAGAACTGGCTTTAAGTCTGGAAAATGAGAAAGAAGATAGGTGAAACGCTAATGTGATGGAAAAAGGTTATGAATGTCAGTCGAAACTAACTACTTGTAGTTTCGTGCAACTCATACCTACCATCAGCCGCCTCGGCTGGTGGAAGCAGTAACAGAAAAATATTATGTTGACATGTGTTCATTTATATCAAATATAGTTTAATTGTTTTAATGAGCAAAAGAGGTATACCATTGCTTACAATAAAAAAATATACCTGTTATATTGATTAACATTATAGATACAATCACTTCTATATTTCGTTGAATCAATAAGCTCAGTGAAAAGTACGACGCCGGAGTTGCTAAGTGACATGAGCTCGAGTCCTGGATTATACCGAAATGTTTTCTGCGGCCAATCTATGTTTCATTTTCATTATAATTATCAATCAGTGTCAGTATAAAGAGGTTCGCCAGGATCGTACAAAGTGGCGATCAATAGTCCTGTCTATCCCAAAAGGAAATAATGGCGTGACTATATGTGTATATGAGGGCGGGTCAATAAGTCCGTATTTTTTTGAATTTCTGACCTCTTTACTGAAACAGCAACACTACTCCTGTGAACAGGCATCTGTCAGTTGATCTCGCAAACACATGCCTATTTTGAGGACCTCGACAAATCATTTTTTTGGAAGGGATAAAAAAAAATTGAGAAGCGTTGGACAAAGTGTATAGAGCTCAAGAGAGACTACGTTGAAAAATAAAATTAATTTTTTATCAAAAAATCTGTGTTTTATTCCAAAAGTCACGGACTTATTGACCCGCCCTCGTATAGTATAAGGACAGTAATATAACCTACCCATGAGTCTGACGGGTGAGGAGCCGGTGGTGCTGACGAACCAGTAGCCCATGGCGCCGGCCGCAACCACCAGCAGCGCGTTGCGGCACGTGGACACCAGCCACAGCGCGCGCCCGGCCCAGCGCCGCGCCGCCGTGTCCTCGCGCAGCCTCACCAGCCCCAGCCAGCGCATGCTCAGCAGCAGCGCGATGGTGGCGAACCCTAGCACGGGGTCCCACAGCGACGCCGCGTGCAGGTTACCGAAGATCGAGATCCACTGCTGCAGGAACGTCGTGCCGATCACCGGAATCGCGAACAGGTCCTTCACCTGCGACGTGGCGATCATGAGCGCGACGGCCGACGTGAACCCGGACGACACGGGGCCCGACACGAAGTCGAGGAGGAACCCGAGCCCGAGCGCACCCATCAGCAGTTGCACGGCGCCCGTCAGCAGTGCCAGTAGAGTGGCCTTCTCGGGCACCCCGCCGGCGACCTGCCACGTGAGCAGGGAGGCGATGGCGGTGGGCCCGCACGGCACGGCGCGGCAGCCGCCCAGCACGATGTACACGAAGCAGCCGAGGAAGGAGCCGTACAGGCCGTACTGCGGCGGCAAGCCGGCGATGTTGGCGTAGGCCAGCGACTGCGGGATGACGGTGAGGCCGACGGTGAGCCCGGCGATGAGGTCGCCCAGCGCCTGCGCCGCGTCGTACTGCGGCAGCCAGCCCATCACGGGCACCCTCTTCAGCAGCGTCTTGCGGTTCAGCCGCCGCCGCACCGCCGCGCGCCACCCGCCCGCGCCGCTCTCTCCGCTAACTGGAAATTACGTATGTCAAATTATGAACTGACTACTTAACTTCAGTGTTCCTAACAGAATTGAACTATTGGAATTCCATATGAAACAAACATATAATTTAAATAAAAAAACTAAAAAACACGCTTCTAAAGCACATCAAACTAAAAAGTAAAAAATAATTCCTAATATAAGCTAAAAACGGTAATGAACAAAAAATACTGGTATTATTGTGAAAAAGCGTGGGGCGCTCTGTGTCATATTTTTCGTCTATCGATCAACCCACGCTTTTTCAACCCAGCTTATATTAGGAATTATTTTTCACTTTGTAGTTTGATGTGCTTAAAAAGCGTGTTTTTTAGTTTTTTTATTTAAACTATATTTTATTTTTTAGTACTGAATTATTTGAAATTATTTAATCCTGGCGACCCTAATCAGGATAGCGGAATGAACATATTAAATTATTGTATTATCTCTGATTCTCGATAAGTGTTCAAATTTTGGGTTCAATCGGTCCGTTTAAAGTGGGTCAAAATCGAGTTTAAAGGAGTCGGTTACATACATACATAAGCGTGTTAAAAAACAAAAGCTATCCTTAAAACAATATTTTATTATTCAAAATAAGTTAATTACTATATTTTTTTCAACAGTGATAGCTCAATGGGTAGAACGCCCGCCTTTAATGCAAATAGGTGTGCTCTCAAATCCCGGGCGGTCTACATCTAATTTGTCTTTCTCTTCTAAAGTTTCAAATCTTTTCTAAAGTCATATATTGGCTAATTTATCATGATTGTTAACGGTTTTTCGACTTCGTCAGTATGGGGCATCACCAATGTATATAATACTTTAAGTTACCATCTTGTCCCCTATCAACTTCCAAATGTGGCTGAGGAGTTTCTAACTCTGAAACTCTGGCTACCCCTTTTTGGGATTTATGGTCGTGAGCATATATATGTATGTTAACGGTGTGGGAAAACATCGTGAGGAAACCCACATGGCTTAAGTTGTATATGAAACGGCGTTAAGCTTGCCCTGTGTACGCTATCCAGTAAAACGTGGGTACTCGGAACACCAGGTGACAATGTCACGTGTTATTCTGAAGTATTTGTACCTCTGCCAACCCGTTCGGGGATATACGACTTGAACGTTTGAGTCTTTGAGTCTTCATTCTTGAAGAGATTAAAAAAATAAAAAAATACTCCTCATGTTTACCTAGCCTGTTTATTCTTCCACCAACAAACGGACTTGCCGTGAAACCATGTAATTATCAATTACATACAAGTATATACTCACGGCTATAACTCCTAAAACGAGGTAGGCAGAGCTAAAGAATTGGCTATTCCTGGCATTGTTGGTGGGTCTCCAGCCAAATCTTTCGAATGTCAAATTAGTAACAACTAGAAGTTGTATTTTTGTGTATCGTCGCCCATTACGTATATAGGCACATTGTTTTGACTAGAGTATCGTTAATATTCTTAAATAATATCAGCATTATAATACAGCATTTACACACTAGGGGACCAAAAAAGTAGAATTTAAAAGTAGGATTCAACGGAATTAAACGGAGGCGATTCAGACTTAGTATTCTAGGTACTCATTATTGAAAATGAATACAATGGACTATGATTATAAAATAAATAATACCATAATAGAAAAAAAAAGCGTTGCCAAGGATCTCGGGGTTCTACTCGATAGTAAATTATCATACAGTGAACAATGAACACTATCGTAAATAGGTGCTACAGGCTAATTGGCTTCCTTTCCTGAAATACCAAAGATTTTCAAAACCCTGCAAGCTTGATAAGAATCTATAAATCCCTAGTACTAAGTCAAATTGAATATGCATCAGCGATCTGGGTACCATTTTACAATACGTACATCGACAAGATAGAATCGGTTCAAAAACGCTTTGTAAGATTAATATGTTCACGGTTTGGACTGAGAAGAAAATTAAAATCATATGAGGAACGTTGTCAACACTTTGAACTTAATAATTTATTTGAAAGAAGGCAAATATTAGATCTTACTACGTTGCACAAGATAATTAATGGCTCGCTTTCGACTTCTGTTCTGTCTCATATAAACATCAATGTCCCTCGGAAGACATTGCGCCATGCTCGCCCGTTTATTGTGCCAAGTGCAAGCTCAAATGTCGTTAATAATAACCCCATCCATAGAATGTGTCAATTATATAACTCCATTTGCAATAATAAAGAAGAAGTGACTCCTCCTGATATTTATCATGACTCTCTACGTTCGTTTCGTAAAAAATGCATAGAAATAATTTAATAAGTACTATTATAATAATTACAATACTTTACACAATACTTTACTTTAAGAAAAACTATTTTAAAATTAATTTATTTTATTTCTTTTTTATACTGTTAATGTTTTAATTTTAATTTGATCTCAATTTTAATTTAATTTCAATTTATTTATAATATCTTTGTTTATGATTCTTTTTGAAATTGTTTATATAAGAACTTCCATTGAATTAAATTTACATTATTTTATTTTGAATCATTTATATTTGTATCAAACATTGTATAGTTCAACTTACAAGGTAATGCTGTGCATGCTGTTTTGGTACTGCATCTGAGCAAAACATTATGTCTTTTGGAAAATATAATATTATGATGTTGTACTGTGTGCATGCCCAATAAATAAATCCATACTAATATTATAAATCGGAAAGTGAGTTTGTTTGTTTGTTTATTTGTGCTTCTTTCACGCCGCAACTACCGAACCGATTGCTTTGAAATTTTGCAGACATATAGTTAGAAGTCCAGATTAAATTATAGAATACTTTTATACGGGAATCACTAATGGATTTTAGCAGCGAAATCTTCAACCTTTCAGCTGAAACCTTATAAAAGAGCGCGGCGTTGTTTGCATGTTTACCAATAGATGGCGCTGTCGGTACTTTCTACATCGCGGTATGATTTCTTCTTTATTGGAGTATATAAACCCACAATAATATATTCTTATTGATACAGTTTAATTTACAGTATTGGTTCCTACATAATTTGGTATTTGTAACTTGAAATTTTAATGATAGATCATCGTTACTTGCATTTTACGAGTCATTTACTTAGTTGCTGTTTTATCTTAATTGACTGATGCTCGCTTTCTTTGGTGTCCTTAATTCCTTTTCACTATTGTACTGTAATATTGAAGTATTTAATAGATTTTAGGTTTTTCGCAGTAGGCTGAATAATAGTAAGGTTAGTTTAGTGCGCTTTGTTAGTTCGTCGTTTGGATTTTTATAGTTTAGTTAGGGATATTTTTTGGTTCCTACTAGACTTGCGCGTTCTGTGTCCGGAGAGGGAAAAGAATGATATGAATACTTTCGACTACCGGAACTATATCACTCCTTTAGTTCACTAGTTCCAATTAGCTCCGGGGCTTCCTCAATACTTCCAACTCCATTTCGTACCGCCGTTACGGATCATTTCGAAATGTACGTTTATTTTTATAGTTCTGTTATTTGTCATTTGATTTTACGACTATTATGTGATAAGCAAAGTAAAGTTTTATCTTTTCCCCTCTCAACTTTCCAAATTTCTAATTCCTTTGCTCTGGCTACCCCTTCTAGGGATTTATAGCCGTGAGTGTATGTATGTGATAAGCGACATTAGTATTGTAATTTTAAGTAACCAACTTATGGCTTTATTGTAAATAACCATTTTTGAAAATTCACGCTATATTTTTTACCAAAGCTGGATCGGATACAAAACAAGAATAATCCAATCGTATTTACTTTGATTGAGATAAAGTTTACTTTACTTCAACTTGCCTAGTTGATATGCATTCGTTTTCATTTCAAGGACGAAATATAAAGGAACTAAATTCGGATATATTCATTACCATGATCAAAATTATAATAGTCTTTATGTGCACGGCTTAGAGTTGTCTTTCACTTAATGTACTTCCGTCGGAGCTAAACTAAACAGTTGTATCATAGAGTTCAATGGAAGTGTGGAACTAAGGAGTGATTCGAGCGCGCTTGGAACGAGTGAGTTGTTCAGTACCGGGAGTGGAAGCGTATCATTTGATTGACTCGTTCCGGAACTACTCAAGTCTAGTTCCTACTATTTTAGATTGAATTGTGTGTTTTAAAGTTTTCAGGTTTTAAGCAGTAATTGAATAATTGTTAGGTTCGTCGCTTTGTTGGTCGTATAGATTTTTATAGTTTACTCATATTTACGCAATGCCTCGCAAACGTAAATCTAATTTATCGAGCACCTCATATAAAGCTCGGGCATGAAATCCTTTATATCCTTTACAACGCCCGCGGGAATATAAATGTATATAAAAAATAGAAGTTAAGATAGTGTTTTGGTATTTTGAATGTAAACCGGATGCAAAAAATGAAGTCCACGCGGACGAAGTCGCGGGCAAAAAGCTAGTAAATAAATAAAAATAAATATTCTATGGGAGGCGATGAGGGTTCTTCGTTTTACGTCGAAATTTCATTGCGTCTTCGATACTAGCGTTGTGTTAAAAATGTTCCTAAAGCTGAGACAAACCCATATTATCGTGTGAAAATTTCTCTTACCTTGTTTGTTTTTAATATTGAAAGATGTTAGTAGCTGACCGCATTTCCCCATGGCTCAGTAAGACCTTCCCACACAGATACGGGTCAGAGGTAATCCAAATATTTACGGAAATAATTTACGTATTATCGGTGCGATGATGTTGTTACGCGCGTGCCGAGCGGGTTTTCCGAAACATTTGCCTCTCTAATATCTGGTTTCGAAACGGTAAAACCGATACGCTAAATGTTGATCTCGCCGGAGTGTAAAGTGGGAGCGCGCGGTTTTCCGCAAACAACTAGATTAGCGACAGGTGTCTTAATTTATTTTACTTAATATGAATAAATTAGCGACAATGGAAAATGACGCAATATCGTGCAAAATGTCAAGGTTAATTGATCAGGGAGCCAACTGTTTCAATTATTAAAATAGTTATTTAATTACTACTCCCTATTTGAGATTAATTTAATTAAGTCGTGTGGTCAAGTTATAAAAATAATTAGTGTTTACATTTTAAAGTGTGGTATAGCTTTATGGTTGGAGCTTCCCGGTACTAATCATATATTTGGACTTGTTTTTGATAGTTTTATTGCAAAGTTTTGTTCACGCAAATGCCGAAAATCAATAACAACTCAATTTAACTTTCGGGGATTACTGGCTCAAATTAAAGAGTTCTACGTCATTTAAAACATTGATAACACAAAATAAAGAATGTAGAAGAAACTTATATAGTCAGTCAATTAATGATAAAACGTTTAATTTGACTAGTATAGCGTATCCAATATACCAAGTGTAGTGTGTACTGTCCTATCTTAGGTTTCCCAATGTTTCAGTGTGTTGTTAAAGTGTTAGTACAGTAGACACTCACGAATGTAGTCGTTGCTGGCGGTCTTGTCGTCGGCCGCCATCGCCAGCGAGGTGGACGACGCGAAGTTCCGCCGCGGAGTCATCCTGCACACAAACAGTTGTGGTTGTAGCGGTCACTCAAACAGACATTGGTTTTTCACGAGTTTCATCCTCTGAAGGAATAATCAGATCTATAGAGTAATTATATATTTTATTGACTCTGTATATTGATTTCTGCACTACAAAAAAGCTGTAGCGATAGAATAAAGAGTTAACAAAACCAATATACATAAATATAGATATACCTTAAGTTCCTATTTGGGGTAGACAAACAAAAAGTGTCGTTGTATTAATTGCACGAAAGATTTGCAACCGTAGCTACCGAGCATTTAACATGTTCATAAAATTCAATCCAAGTCCCTAAAAGAGAAGGGTTATTACCAGCACATAATATCGACTACTACTTATTACGATAACAACAAAATAAAAGTACGAAAATACGCAATAAATGTATTGAGTAGTGTGGTCGCGTGCGTGGCGCGGGCGTGGCGGATTATTGTTAGTATTTTTAGCGGGCAGGTTTTAAACCAGGCGTGAACAGCCTTGGTAGTTCAGTGGGAAATGCTCGGTTTCGAATGCTCGAGGCCTCTGTTCGAAACTGGTATCCGTTTTGGTATTCCTTGTCCTATTTTAAGTCCAGCATAAATGTCGTAGAAGAATCTGCATACGCCCATGACATCGAATTATGAAAATGTTCGTACGTTCGGCTCATGCATGACTCGGAGGCCTCGGATTGGTTTACCGGAGGGTGTCCTTTCTGCTTTAGGTTGTCTTTCACGACATTAGTCGTATTGTGTGCTTTACCGCACTACGCCAGTGTGGTAGACTATGACAAGGCACGCTTATCGGGGTAGGCTAGTTCCCTTCGCTGAGGACATATAAGGGAAGGACTGTGATTGTATCCACAAATCACCTAGCCTTAACAATTTTACAAATTGCTAGTGTGCTCGAAAGTTTAGTGAAATATGTCAACACGCGCAATGCCTTGTTTCATATCAATGTGTGAATATCGTTAGCACTGTGTCCGATTGCAATTACGAACAGTATGCAAGTGAGGTGAGGTGAGGTGCACTCGCGATGTCACATTAGCACATACGTGGGATCACTTCTACGCGGTGATGTGAAAGTGGCAGCACTACATAATACGTTGCCGAAATGTAAACTAACTTCATATACATTATGTTGAAGTATAGAGAATAATTTATCCTCAAATACTTGTTTCTGTGGACCTTCTTAGTAATGATGGACGTTGCAGTTGATAATTTGGTTGGTGATCACCACCAGCCAGGCCACACATGCTCATGGTTATAATCCCAATAAATGGTATCAAGGAAATACAAATTCTCAGTTTAGGGATTTAATATGAATATTTATTATGAAGTTGCAGATAGATGACAAACCGCATCGCCACTTATCTGGCCTCCTCGCCTTCTAGATATCCGCAGAAAGAGACAGCATAGTTTATTTTAGTTGAAACTTTGGTGCCGAAAGTCCCTTAGTAACTTTTAGACGTTGAGAGGGAAAACATGCGCAACAGATCGTGTCAGATGGGTTTCCACTCACTTAAATAACCCTTTAACCTTACCCACTTCCAAAACGTCCATAGAAAGAGATGGTATAGTGCTATCACAAGCTGAATCACACGGCTCGGTACTAATTAAACTATTAAAAAACACATATTTTTACTGTTACAGTAAATGCATGAGGAAGAGCTGCGCTAATTCTTTGGATGTCGCTAGCTCATTTTGGACTCGCAGCTGTACTGTATGTGTGTTTGTATGTCAGTTTGACAGGCCGTTACGAGTACTTGCTTTTCGTTACAGTATTGATATCGTTTATCTGGTTTTCATGATGACCCAAAAATAGTTCATTGGTTTAATATCGCCACTTTTCCGTGCAAATATGAACCGCGGATGTAGTTTTGTTTACAATTGCCAAACTATTTATTGATCCAAGCTAAAATATAAAATGAAAACAAAACAAAAACTCAAATGGTAGCATGTGGCTAAAAACATTTTTCTTATTTCGTCTAAGATTTAGTTAGTGGGCGATAATTTCGCGGAAACTTCTTCGGAGTGCGAGTTGCGACTGATTTAAAAAAAATAAACTGTTAACTACAAGGGGCTTATTCATATTATAACATTCATTAATTTAAGTTTTGAAGTGCCTTTTTTTTAACGACGTTAAAGGAAACTGCAACACTCTATGAGTATCATTCAGCTTTTAAAAATATAATATGCGCTGTCAAGATTGTCAAGTCTTTAAAATAGAAAGCAATCGTGTTCAATCAAACAAACCAGCGTAGACTGAGGGGTGCGAGCATGAGAAGTGTAATATTTATCCAGTGAAATAGCTATCGTTACGATGCATTGTATTGTACCTCCATGAGGACGTCAGTTTGTAGCATCAAATATAAAATTTTTTTGCTTTGAATAAATAGTACTGCATACTGTACTACTAAATTGTGTACCTAGTGTAGAAATTAAGTACCCGCGTCGAGTGAAAAATAGAAGAGTTGAATCTTTACTATTAAAATGATGAATTTATATTGATGGCGTATTGTATAGCAAGGTGATATCGGAAGGCTTACCCGGGCAATAAACTTGTATGTTTTAATCAATCGTCGCCACGGCTCGTTTCCCGCGAGACGTTTTAATCAATGAACTAACCATAACTTTAAGCGTAACATGATTTTACTAATGTTGATAAGGTTTCAAATTGCAATGGCTTCTCCATATTTTTATGTGTAGTATCGAATTGACTAGAGCAATACCTTTTAATAGCCAATGCAGACTTTCTGATTGGTCATCTTTAAACATGTCGATTTCCATTCACATTTTATGAGATTATAATCATAAGAATGAGTTTTAGATATAACACAAACGAAATGAAGAGAAAATTAATGTATTAGTGTTGTTCGATCGGTTGAGCGTATAAATATTGTTTGATAAAAATAGGTTCATCAAATACGATGTGTGTGAATCATTGGTGTAGCTATGGTCTGGTCTCGACATCGCACATTCCACTACATTATTGATACTATCGACGTAATAGATAGATAAAAGTAATCACTTCAACTGCCAATCAAATTGTAACTATAATTTGAATTCACCGTCGTCTTCAATAGGAGAACGAAACTAGAAACAAATAAACTATGATTGCTGCTGTGACATGTTAATGTTATCAGTATGCATTGCATTTAAAAAACATGCAATATTCGATCATATAAGCATATTGCAGATTATACATTTACATTTCGGGTGTAGTGCATATAAAACATTCGCAATTCCTGTCTTGTTATAGTGTTATTGACTGACGTAATAATTACAGAAGGTTACAATACCATTCTTTTTAATTTACCAATTTTAAAAACCTCATTAATCGATCGTAATTAAACGTGGTCTAAAACAGATGTTTGATTGGTTTCTGTTTATCACTGAATCGCAAATCATCCTCAGTATATTTTCAACGAATCTGTTTGTTTTTATTGCGTTCTTTTTAAATTAAAAAAAAATAGAGTGTATTTCTAGACTTCCTACAAAAGACCTTGAACTGTAACTTCTATCTGAAAGTCAATATCATGGAAAAGCAGTAAAACTTTTAACGTAGATAAGTGTATAACTGCTGGTGCCGTTCAATACGACCGACTGTGGTGTGGAGGTGTTATGGGTGATTCGTGGGCACAATGCTTGAGAACCTTTTAAGAAAATTCTTTATTGCAAAGTCTTATGCAATCTGAAATCCCAACTGAGTGGTTAAAGATATTTGTGTGATATAATAGCCCTAGGAAGATAAAAAAGTAAGAAATGCTCATAAAAACGCATGCCCATTGTTATTTAGGCTAAAACAGTTTTGTTGCTTTGCTACGATGCAATAAGTAATGGACTCGAAGAAAACCAGGTAGACAGAATTAATGAACTTTGAATGGCGGTACCATACAATATACTTCAAATATTTTTTCTATACTTCGCAGCAAAAAAGACTTTTTGGGATTTTAATGGTAAATATATTGGAAGTAAGTTGTGATTTACTATTATTTACATAAGAAGCCATTAAATATTAAAAACAAGTTAAAACCACGATTTTTTTATAAATGATTTGGCGTTTCGGGGTCGGAAATAAAACCGATTCCACCATTAATTGCAAAATCTCAGTAAAAAACAAATTAGGAGCATTCGTGCAATTAACCGACTAGCAGATTCAGATATGCGTAAACAAGTAAGTAGAACGTCAGAGTAGTAACGAGGTGTGAAGTAAACAGATTGGTATATTTGATGGGTTCGCGACGCTGCCCAATGTCTTGTGATCAATAAAACAATTGTCCCAATTACTGGACGCGTGACTCAGCAAGTTGTCCGCGCGCGGGCTGGTGGTCGAGCAGTACTTGTATCACTTGTCTGACGTAAACAAGGTCCAGCATACAAATGGCTGACTGGTGAAATTGTCTATCGAGCACGTGTCACATTTGGTACTTTGCTGCGTCCCCTTCGTTGCTGAACCTTTTATTGATCAGCGTCTGTTGGCATGATACCGCACGGGACTATCTTCTTACTTTTGTGCATACTTGAAGAGTTTTATTTACATGGCTTTATATTGACTATAAATAAGACAATTATTTAAATTTAAAATAAGAAGGAATTAAGGATAAGGAATGTAAGGGAAGCAAGAGAGGTTTGTCAAGATCGTACTAAGTGGGGATCGATAGTCTCTGCCTACCCCAATGGGAGTAATGGGCGTGAGTATAAGTAAGTAAGTAAGTTAAAATAAGAAAGAAGCATCCGAGTCGGGGATGCAATGTCGAAGTATGTCGTTGTACATTGAAATCTAAACTTCATCGTCAAGTTAAAAAGTATAAATAAAAATGTTACATCATTCTAATTAGACACTCACACGATAATTCAAATAATAGAAATACTAAAAAACTGCGCAATTAAAACATGCTAAACGTTAAATATCATTACTACTACAACCAATATTTATCAACTATATTATTATTTTTTAAATAACGTCAACAAAGTCTTTTGTACAATATTTTCCCGGCTCCACTTTTAAAAGTCCCTGAGAAATTTCTAACTCTGAAGTTTGCTCTAACGATGTTTGCGGTTGATACTCGTGAGTATATTAATCTATTCTAAAATAATGATGAAATTGTATGTTTCGAGAGGATCGGAAACACCCAGCTGTGATTTGTCTAAGAACGGGTGTTGGTGCTTAGTATGGGAAACACGTGATAGGCCACATGAAAGTGTTACGATATAAAAAGGGCAAGTGTGACTGCTCTCCAGTAACGTGGGCGAATTCACGTCTGCCACTACAATATTCCACTCGGTATTAGTATGTAAGTTCAAATGCAAAACAAAAATCTAATTGGACTTATAAACAATTCGGGATGGACACGGGTATTGTGATATGAATGCATGGCGAATAATACGAGTACTTGCTTTTACAAATTTTACACGGTTTCTCGTTATAAATAAATAGAATCCGTAATACATTTTATAAAAGGCATGTTTACGTCACTATTGCGAGCGGCGTAAATGTGTTGTAGAGTTGCAACTACCCACGAAAACTATCATGAAAACTAATCCAGGGTGAATACAAAGAAGTAAGACCGTTTTTTTAAGAACCTGAGTTTACTGTGAATACAATGTGACGTCATTGCATATATACGAGGCAAAGTCTGTCATTTTAAAATCAAATTCATCACACAAATATCATATGAGTTTGTCTACTTAATGTTAGTTATGCATGTCAAGTTAAACTGAAACGTGACTCATGTGTTTGAATAACAATTGTTGTGAAAATATGTATTTTTTGTGAATACGTATATTCAACTCAAGTTCTGAAAGGGGTTGCAGCGGTACAAACACATCTAACCATCACGCGACATTTCGTCACCTGGTATTCAGAGTACCGAGACGAATTGCTTGGGCAGTATAGTCACATGACGGTCTATTGCGATTGTGTACGTTTTATATTATTAGTCTGTGAACGCTGTTTTAGAAGATCAGTCTGAGACATTCTAAATTGTTCAGCAGCGTGGAAACGGACTTCTTCTTTCAACAACATCGATTGCATAGCTACAAGTCAAGTTCGAACAAAGTATAAAGGCATAAAAGAAAAAGCAATAATTGATAACGATCAATTTCACGATAGATAACTCCATTGGTTAGTGAGTCACACATAAGTGAGCAGAATTCTACGGATAATAACTTGGTATTTTTTGTACAAATCTACTGCCAATATAATAGATCCGAATAATATTTTTTACTAACCTAATTTTCATACAATATTTTTACGAATATTTCAAGTAGGTATCCTGCATAAAACAAAAGAGTAACGTATGATAATCCCGACCAACATCCGCAGAGAAGTTTACAGTTGTCCAGATTTAAACAAATATGTAACCAGCAGTGATTTCATTAAAAGTCCCTATCAGTCCATATGTAATGAGGCCCAGATACCGCTGGCCATACATAGCTATTGAATATGACATTATAATTTACATATGTGGCGAGTTTCAGTGATAAATGTTTGACGAGCACACCGCACTAGCTATGTTATCAACGACTGCAGTTTGCTGGAAATAACTTTTTAATGTTAACCAATTGATAAAAACAACCAAATGATAAATTCGTTGTGGTCGACTGGACGTTAAATAATAATATTAATTGAAGCTGTCACATACCCGTTGGTTTCGTAAATATTTTCGATGAGTTACTTTATTTTGTCATAGATCCGTGATGTTTAGATAGTCAATCGCACCATTTGGATATGATAATGTGTTCGGAGTAAACTCAATATAACGTTGAATTTAGTATATCGTAGTAAGATACACTTATAAGTAATTAGCCGCGTTGCGAAACTTCATCGTGAGGAAACATGCTTGCTCGTGATCGTGACGCGTGAAGATTGCTGGTCAGAATGATAAACTTTAACGTTCAGCAACAAGTTAATATTCTGAATGTCCAATTGTATGGTGTGAAAATATCTACTAACACATATTTGCTCTATCTGTGGCCATGTCAGGGAACTGGAATAGTCACTTATATGATCGGCTGATGAACCACGGCTCCTAAAACAATACGTAGACTTAAAAAAAAACAGGCTGCAAAGAAAAGGTATTTAAATAGTTGGATGACCAGTCGAACTATCACTAATCAAAGAACAAACATATCTAAAACTAAAGTAATAACGTTGAGATATTTTGATTCGATTTTATTCGCGGCGCAAAAACAACGTTTCAATTTGTCAGTTTAATATGTCAATATCAATTTGATAGGCAATATCACACTCGGTGATGTGTGTTCAATGAAGATGTTTGCTAACACACACGAAGTAGGAAGAGCTGCTCAAGTGATGGCCAATTGCAGATGATGAGTTATATTAAGACGCTCTGACGTCACAATTGATTTGCGACGAGCTCGTGATGGGATGGGATGGGAGGGCCGGCTGGGATGGGCTCTACAACACACACACACACACACACACACACATTTACTGACATAAATAAACTACAAGGAAAGTTGGCGTGTAGATCAAGAACCTAATGAATCGATACAGTCTAATGTTTTCCAGTGAATTCGTAGATCGATATGCGGCCAATTTTAGACCACGTTATTTGAATTATGGTTACTAAACTGTATAAACACTTCCATTATTTCAAATTCATTTCCATCATTTTTACGATGTTTCTATTCGCAACTTATTAAAATAGCGACCGTTACTTTAAATTTAGTATTATAATAAGTTGATAAGGTTTACTACAACTGCCTCCTTTACTATAACTTGCTTCAAATCCGAAGTTTTCAGGTTCGTTGGCCTAAGCGGATAAAAAACACTGAAAACTGATTACCCGAAATTTAATATTATCGGGCTAATAAGCTGTCGGCCCGGCAACTATCGCGGTAGTATTCGTCAGTCCGCCAACCCGCACTTAGCAAATGTGATGGACTATGGCCAAATTACACAGACACCTAGATATGCTAGATAGATAGATATGATAGATTGCTGTGTAGTGTCGGCTTAGAATAGCACTACCCCATTTCTTCCGGTGGGTGTACGTAAGAGGCGACTAACGGTATTGGGGCTATTAAGGGAATTTTGGGCGATGCGGTTGGAGACCCATCACCAACAACCTTTATTTTACCATCTTTTCCCCACTCAACTTTCCAAAAGTGGCTGAGGAATTTCTAATTTCTTAGCTCTGGCTACCCCTTCTAGGGATTTATAGCCGTGAGTATATGTATGTATGTATGTATTTACCTAGATATGATGATTTTATACTTTTTGACATTCCTTCCCTTAACCGCGGACCAAACAAGCTACACTCCCCAAACCAACTAAACGCCAAATTGCTGCTTTGTAAGACCAGTTTCAACTGAGCAATATCCGTCAGTTGCCAATTTTTATATTATTTACTACGACTTTTTCAATATATTTATAACCAATATTTAACTGTAGGGTTATTATAAAGTAATCATGTACTACACTAATCTCTTTCGAAATTTTGTCTGCAATTATACTCAGCTGGATACTTTCAAATACTCATTAATTAATTGCCGCAGTCCGAAGAATGCCTTTGTTTGCGAAACTGTTTTCATCATATGGATTACCTTCAACTTGTTTTATGATTAATCTGTGAAAGTGATTTTAATCGTGTTTTGAACATATTACATAATAAGTGATCGTTCTAAAAGCCAATCACTGTAAGTCAAGGTCGCCATTATTTTCTAGTTCTCTTCTATCCCTTGTAAACTGAATTGGGAGATAATTCAAGTTTAGTCAAATAGTGCGTTGTAATAAAGAAAGTTAAAAACTACTTAAATATAGATATCGATTCCATTATTATGTTAAATTGTATGCTTATACTTATTTAATCATCTTCACAATTTGTCATTTCATTACATTTTTAGTTTGTTTTTCAATTTTATGAGTTGTTGTTAATTGTGTTGCTATGTTTCTTAAACTTTTTATTAAAACGTTCCTAATGCAATTAAACAAATATTTTATATTAACTAACTTTAAAAAATAGGATTTATTGAATTCTACAGTGTGAATATATTTTTTTATATTTATTACGCGATAAATTGGTCGATTGATACCGGATTCAGAATATTTTTTTATACTGATAAAGAAAAATTATTTTACTAAACGTCAATTAAATTAAAATTGAACTTACCGTCGCTTAACTATTCGCTTTGTGAAAAGGAGAAGACGACAAGAGAATCCTTACCACATTTTTTCTACAAGTGGCTGAGGAATTTATTATTCTAAAGCTCTGGCTACCCCTTCTAGGGATTTATAGCCGTGAGTGTATGTAAATATGTATGTATACATAAATAAGCGACTCAGAATTTCATCGACAAAATGCGGCCATGATGATCGCTTTGGATCTAGACTTTAATAATTCAACTAGATACTGACATACTGCTCAGTGTCCAGTAAATAAAAGCATAACACAAAAAACTATTGGAGAGTTTTTTTTAAGTTCAAATTGTTAATTATCTGCTTTTCCTTAAAACAATCGATAAAACTCTTAGACTTAAACGTTTATACCAAACTGTACTTTATTTGGGCCAGGAGAAAATATAATTTGAATTAAATAATATTATTTTACTTTATGTACCTGTTTTAAAAAATCATCTTCTAAAACGTCTATTTCATTTAGTCATTTTAAATGTAACCTGTTGATATTTGACTGAAAAAGCTTATAAATCAGTTCCACGTTGAGATTTTTAATACGTCGTTACGATAAACTTGTTCTCAGACAAGAACGAAAACAATGTAAAATGGTTGTTAACCCCTTAGTACGTATTCTTCACAAAAAAACATATCACGATGAGATCATCGTCACTCCGTAATTAATAAAAACTTATAGATCATGTTTTCCATCGGGTACTCGAACTATAAAAGGCTAATTTGGTTATTATTTAGGAATTCGATATCCGACCGAGTTTCAATTCAACTTAGTTGGGCTAGCTCATACAGTATGTTGTGGATCACTTTATTGTCACGTGAATAACATTGATAACGTTTTCCATCTAAATAATTTAATGTAAAATTTATGTCTCATAAATATGACATAAATTTAGTTACAATAGTTCCCATTGGGGTAGGCGGAGACTATCGATCTTTACTTTGTATAATCCTGGCAAACCTCTCTGGCTTCGTTCATATCCATCATTCTTTCGATACATGCTCTTTTATTCTTCATACTACGGAAGCCTGCCTTTTTAAGCACACTTTCTATTTGATCCAAATGTGCCCTCCTTTAAAGGTCGTCCTCTACTAACATTACCTTCCACATTGGCTCTATATACCTCTTTCACCAATTAACTGTCATCCATTCTCTCTATGTGCCCAAACCATCTCAACATTCCTTTTTCTATCTTTCTTACAATATCATCTTTTACACCACACCTTTCACGAATCACATCCTTCCTCACACGATTACTTAACCTTACATTACAAACTTTTCTGAGGGATCTCATTTCTACTGCATTCACTCTGCTTTCATGCTTCTTCTGCCACACCCAACATTCACTGCAATACATAAGCGTAAGAACGAGGACAGCATCATGCACAGCCATTCGGGCCTTTAAAAATAAATATATGCCTTTTGTTTTGATGTGATCTACGTACGAGCCGCGACCATTGTGGAAAAGTTTCTTTCAGTTATGTTATTGAAGTCAACAGTCGCATCGCATCGCTCATGCACGTAAGGAAGTTCACCCGCCGGAAATATTGAATATGTGTATCATTGGGAACGAGCCAAACCAACAATTTATAAACAATAAACTGATAAACAACTTGATATGTCTCAACTCGATTTTTTGACAAAACTGCTTTAATGTTAATAAATTGCACAACATGCTAGTATTTTTAAGTAGTAAGTAATTTAACAAAGTCCTTTGGCGTGTGTTGTGTACGATGGGCACATTGTCATTCTGATATGTCTGAGGAATCGCGATCATCAAAACATTATTAATCTTCACTACAACAGCATTGTCACAAACGCAACGGAGACTCGGAATTGAATTTCGAAGACATGAAAAGTGAGTCTCCTCGGAATCAATCGCAATCGCACCACATTATCTCGTCTTTATGTTGAACACCGAAGTTACACAGCTATCGCCAAGTGATAGGGTATCTAATGTCGCGCAGGTCGCCAGGTTGCTAACAAAGAGATAATGGTCGGAGTCCGGGCCGCTCCGGCGCAGCAGGTACCCGCTGTGGAAGGAATAGTGCGGTTGCGCGGGGGCCGCGGTGGGGGGTGACACCCTCGGCCGGCCGCGACCAAGGTGAGTCATCCAAACACCTGTCAGATCCACGACCCAATGAATAAAACATAGGCACTCGTTTTCACCACATTCTAATTGACGGAATGACGTCGCCGCCGATCGGATTATAGTTATGGATATTGGACGTTATGTAATGGATAGGTGTCGGTCTAGATTCCGAGCAGTTTTATAGAAACTTTTCTGCAGGTAGATTTGTATTTAGTAACAGATAAAATCAATGTAGTTGTAGAGAATACTATTTCCTATTGCTGAGGTGATCGCGGAGACAGCGCAGTCGGTCGGTCGACCCACAACAGAATTAATGATGGCTTTCTTCAAACAGGTTTACATTTGCATGCTCATCACACACGACAGTCACTGCCGACCGGACAACTCAGTAAAGTCCATTACCCAAACATAAGTCTAATTATTACTTTGGCACAACTTAACTGAATATTTTCTGTTCATTGTTTAAACAAACTCAATTCATTACACTTTACGCGAAGCGAATACAAATGTTTTTCATTATTTGCGTAAACTGTCCAGTTCATGCTTATATCCGTTCTTATGATAGCTGATTTAAGTATCTTGGTTTTGCTTCTTAAAACTGGATTATACCGCTAAAAATAAGTGATTTTATTTCTTTACCTATTTTATAAATATTTATAGTATAATTTATTATCGTCTACTAAAGCAACACTAATGTAACATGGGTGTAAATTTAAATGTGATGAAAAATAATGCTATCGCTCAATGTAAGCTAGGTATGAGGTTTTTTCTAAGGATTTAACAATACCACAGAGTACATAAAAATACTGCAACAACCAAATAAACATTTGAGCGATTCAGTTAATATCTATCTATAAATTAAAGTTAAAATGATTTTGAAACGAAACGCTTCGCCATCCGCCACTGCACCATACCAACGGTCGGCGTATATTTGTAAAAATTCAGTTAGAATTTAAGTAATTCATGCTTCTTTGCATTGATAAATTATATTTAATTAACGCTGACTTATTGTTTGTTGAATTGTTAAAGCATGATTAGAAGTAAAGTTAAAAAAGGTTTAAGTAGTTTGGTTACCATAATTGTTAGTATTTTTGACTATGATTAAAATTAAATATTGAAAAGCAAAGTGCGGTAGCTGGGCGCCGCCGCCGCCGCCGCTCACTCACCTGTTGGCCGCCGCGTGCTCGCCGCACTCGCTGTTTGTTTACACGATACTTTCCAACCGTCTAATCGGATCTTTGCGTAAATTCGCTCCGATTGCCGGATCTCGACCGGTTCGATTACCTTCCGAGCTATTGAGGTAGATAAATATCGCTCCGAATCGGTTTCACTTCCAGGGACGAACTTTTTCTACGTGAGAATAAAACTTTTTACAACTATGATTAGCACCAATTTTTTTATTTAGTAAAACTCCTAATTCGACAGGTCAACGAGTTAAATTGAGTTATCGAGGCATCGGTACCCGCCGAGCCTCCGAAGCGAGATCGTACAATGCAACTAATAAAAGTTGATAATGTGTTCGAGCGCGTGTCGATGTGTGCACAACGATGTGGTGTGCGGTCTGGTCAGTGGGTGGATCGCGACTCGCGCTGTGGCTGTGGCGGTGGCGGTGCGGCGGCGAGCTCACCTGTGGCGGGGCGGCG
>OY755178.1:19518857-19617444 GCA_963576735.1 Bedellia somnulentella | reverse complement strand
GGTTAATATAATGAATGAGTAAGTGTATGTGTGTGTGTGTGTTTGCGCGTCAGTTTTGTGGTTTTGTGTTAGGTCACTCGTTACTTCATTTTGTTCATTTTTAGAAGATTCTCAGTTTCTTCATAGTCTAGGGTAAGAAGATAGCTAATGATTTCAGACTTAAAATTGCCTTGATTATTCTTTTTTAAATATTTTGTTAAGTTTTTCATACAGATAAGGTCCCAAAAAGTTGAAAAATTTCTGCGCAAAGGTAGTTTTTGTTCTAGATCGGGGTATAGATTGAACACGAGATGGAAGCAACTTGCCTGGTTCATTCGACCTTCGGTATATGGTGTGTGTGGTAGATGAGTGATGCACGTAATATAAAAAGTTAACGCACAGAAAGCACTTTAGCTTCCTGATATAGCCGTTTTGTGGGATGCCAGAATGGTTTTTTTAAAGTGACTTTCAAGACGGATCTTTGGGATCTCTTTGCTTCAAGCTGTTTTCGCTGCTCCGCCCCAGGCCAAGATACAGTATGACATTACTGACTGGCTGAGAGATTGTATACCGTCAAAGAAGGTCAAATTCAAATCAAATTCAAGTCAATCAGTCAAATTACGTGACTCAGTTTCCTCACTCTACTTGAGACGGCGGAAATATGCTTTTAAAAGATAAATTTTCATCTAAGATTATTCCAAGATATTTCAGTGACGGCGGGTTGTTCAATGCTTACACATTATATTAATTGTAAATATACATAGATACATACATATACTCACGGCTATAAATCCCTAGAAGGGGTTGCCTGAGCCAAGGAATTAAAAATGCCTCAGCCACTTTTGGAAATGTAAGTGGGGAAAAGATTGTGAAATAAAGGTTGTTGGTGATCGTAATTCCAACCGCATCGCCCAATCCCTTAAAAGCTCCAATACCGTTAGTCGCCTCTTACGTACACCCACTAAATGGAGTAGTGCTATTCTAAGCCGACACTACACAGCAAAATTGATTATTTCTGGTATTCCTTAAAATCCGCGCAATACTTAAAAAAAGGTTTACTCCAAGCATAATGCCTGTTTCCATAAGACTTAGAATTTTATTTTAAAAGTTTGTATCACAAACCACGAAATAAAATTAGATCTAAACTTTAATTGTGCAACAAAGTTGCAAAAATAAACTTTTCACTTTGATATAAATAGTTTTTTCTTTTATCTTTATCACTTATTATTGTTATTATTGTTGGACATGTATGAGATAAAAAAACAAAGAAAAAATTGTATAAACATTTTAACATCTTCATGCATTTCAACACAAACAGTACTATTTTACTATCTTAAAGAAAATAATATTCTTATCTACATATTTTCATATTCAAATCTAAAAATAAAAATGATATATTAAATGTAAAACAAGAAACTAAACATGGAACTGTTAATCTACTCTTCTGTCTCACTTTTTATTGTTTCTTTAAAGTAATTATATTTTTAACCGAATCTATTGATATTTCGAAAAAAATCAGAAGTCTAGATTTGGCTAGCTCTCTCCGTTAGGTGCCCGCGTAAACAGTCCGCTATGTAGGCCAAGTACGCGGCACCAGGTCACACGGACGATCCCGGGCAGCCTCCCAGCTCCTTTGACGTCATCGCTCTCTATGTGGGGATTGAACTCCTTTACGCCCTCAAATATAAATCATTGACAATACTTGTAGGTGGGTTTAAAATGAAACTACTACTGGATTTCCCAGGCTCATTCAATTTCAAAATTTCAAATTGAATTATGCAGATACATTTGACCCAATTGTTGCATGTTACAATTTTCGTTTATAAAGAAAAATTGGCATGCATTACCTATTTTTAGATCAAAATTGATAGGTTTATCTATATACGTTCCACTTCAGTAAATCAAATTTTACCACCCGAGTGAAGATATTAATAGCATTGCGTTATATTTCTACTGCTGACTGCCTCCGTGGTCTCGCGGTTAAACGCTCGGTTTCAAGTACGGAGGTCTCGGGTTCGATCCCCGGGGGGTGGTATTCTTACAAATTTTATTAATAAGATTTAACTCAGTCTGGAAGGATGTTGCCAGCTTGAATCACCTGATAATCCTAAAATTAAGATGATTCCGTGCTTCGGAGGGCACGTTAAGCCGTCGGTTCCGGCTACTATTACGGTAGTAGTCGTTAGTCTGCCAACCCTCAATTGGCCAGCGTGGTGGACTATGGCCAAATCACCCTAAATAGGGTAGGCTCGAGCCCCTTGGTGGGGACATATATGGGGGATTGTGAGGATGAGGAATATATCTACAGCTCCAAGTAATCCGAGAAACAAGTGCTGATTAAGCCAAATTTATATTTTTATGATTTATCAATGTTAGTTAATTACTTGAATGAGAGTTGAGTTTGGATAAAAATTCACACCAATGAATGAAAGTATTCATTTAACTTTTATTGAAACGTTCAATAATACCATTGAATAATAAATTATCTACAAAGCTTATTCGGAGCTCAATAATAGTGACCTTCCCCAAACGAAAAATTAAAATAAAAATCGACCAAATCTCTTTCTTGTAAGACACATAAAAAGTCGTTGGCTAGTTCTGTCTCTAGTGATCCCGTCACAGTTCAACACTTGTGTTCAATAAAGTGGTGTAATGTATTTAAAGAATATTGTAATATAGAGTCTAGATTACAAATAAAAATGATCGGAGCGGCAAAGATGAAGAACGAAGGAGTAAATTCCTACTTACTGAGGAGTTAAAAACGTCAATGAGAGGGAAGGGTTGTACAGGGATTTGATCGAATTTGTATGGACAGTTTTTCTTTAGCGGCAATCGATGATTTTACCATAAAATCGTACTCGTTGTATTGGGACAACAGCCTACAGCCACAAGCCTGATATGAAATATAGTGCACCAACATCAATTGTTTACTTGTGCAGGTCCTTCCAAAATAGATAAACATAATAAATTCTTCAGAAGCTACGTTGGGGTTGGATCCTGTCTCTCGCTCCTAACAGCCAGACAGCCACACATCAGACGAGCAGTCAAGTTTTCTATTGAGAAAATACAAGTTCGTTTCTCTAGTCTTAATAAAATTATTTCATTTCTAATGTGCCTTGTATTTAATATTTGTAAAAATCAAAGAGCACTCGCTTTTCACTATTTGCTTTTCCCTTGTCTACACAATCACAAAGTATTTAGTTTCAAAACTTATATAAAATGGCAATAAGTTGTGAGTAGATGTAAAACAAAAGATGTAATTAAAAAATAATTGTTCTTTCCATTTCTTTTTCCTTAAACCTACCAAAACCTTATGTATAATGGTGATGTATAAAAAACCCTAGGATAAGGTTTGACTTTTTTCTTAACTTTGGCTTGATTAACGTAATACTCGTAATTACAGTCAGGCTGTGTAGTGTCAGCTTAGAATAACATTACCCCATTTCTACCCGTGGGTGATCGTAAGAGGCGACTAAGGGTATAGGGGCTTTTAAAGTGATTTTTTAACCGACTTCAAAAAAAGTAGTGTTCTCAATTCGACCGTATTTTTTTTATTTTTTTTATGTATGTTCTGTGAAACTGTCTGTCGAAACTCACAATCATGTGACACTGTATTTGTTCAAAACGCCGATAGGCCTGCCCTGTTTAACGTGAGAACGTGGGTGTAAGCAAAGCGTGGGTACTCTGAACAACAGGTGACAATGTCACGTGATATTCAGAAGTATTACTACCTCTGCTAACGCCTTCGGGGATATTCGGCGTGAACGTTTGAGTCTTTCTTGAGATGTAGAATTGTAGACCATCGCCTTTCGAGGGATTTCAAGAACAATGTAAAGTTACATATGGTTGAGCCTATTTAATATCGTATACATACATACATATACTCACGGCTATATTTCCCTAGAAGGGGTAGCCAGAGCTAAGGAATTATAAATTCCTCAGCCACTTTAGGAAGTTGAGTGGGGAAAAGATGGTGAAAATAAAGGTTTTTGGTGATGGGTCTCCAACCGCATCGCCCAAAAATCCAATAAAAAGCCCCAATTCCCTTAGACGCCTCTTATGACACCCGTGGGTAGAAAGGGGTAGCGACATTCTAAGCCGGCACTACACGGCATAAATATCGTATAATATAAATTAAAAAAGAAATTAATTTAAGAGAATTTTAATATTTAAGTAGGTTGAACTGACGCGTGTGGAATAAAGAAATTGCAAAGGTATTAATCACAGTACTCATACACTCATACACTGGCATATTCAATTAAAAAACTTATTTCGTACTTTTTAGTACTAGATTTTTATTTTCGGTTGTTTTTCCCTCTGTGAAGTCGGTTTTCTTTTTGTTAAAAGTTATGGGCGATGTGGTTGGAGACCCGTCACCAAAAACATTTTTTATTACCATCTTTTCCCCAATCAACTTCCAAAAGTGGCTGAGGAATTTCTCATTCTAAAGTTCTGGCTACCCCGTTCAGGGATTTATAGCCGTGAGTATATGTATGTATGTATAGTCAGGAGTCAAAAATCAAACCTAATTTTACCAAAATATTGGCATTTTCTCACATTTTCAGATATCGGAAGTTCATCATAATTTTCAGGGTATGTCTTATTGAGGATTCATATCACAAAATTATCTAAAACAATCAAGCTCCGCAAGTTAAATATATAATAATTATGTTCATATGGTAATCAATTTGACACGGAAATACATTCAATAAAAAGTATCGGGAATGTATGACTGGTCTGTAGTTCCGAGTGGATTTTTTCTGATGTTAAGCTGGCACAACTGTTTCTATTTAGTCCCGTCCAGTTTGAGTCGCATCTGATAATAACATTAAATATATAGTGTTGTATTTAATTCGACTACCTTATCTTGCATGTGTTGCGAATTGCAAAATGGACATAAACTTCTCACAAAGAATTTCTCTTGAATTTGTATAGTCAATTTGTGCTAATATCAAATGAAGATCTCAAGAAAATATCAAATGAAATCGACAAAATCTTGCAAACCAATAAATTTCATTACATTTTAAATCCAGCAACTCAATGTTCGACGGGCATTCCCCTTTACTGTATTTATTGATGTCACCTCATAATTACAAAGGGCTCCTGAGTAAATATAAATAATTTTACTGATAGATAACTAGTTACTTTGTATGTTTTTTTAAATTTGATTAACGTAGAAACTTTATATGTCTCAGATATTGAGTACAACAAACTTTTTCTTTTTTCCTTATTTCTTAGAAACCGATGTAACAATTGAACCAATGATCGCGACAATCACAGTAAAGAACATATAACAACAAAAAAATCACAACATTACCTAAAAAACCTAATGTTGTTATGTTTTAATCACAGTCTCAATTATTATTGCATCGATAGGTTTGGCCCCTCGACCCAGGATGATTTGGGCATGGTCTACCATTCTGGCCCCTCGAGGGTTTGCTGACTTCAAGTACTGCTATCGTAACGTGTAACGATCTCTTTAAAGCGCGGAATCATCTTTGTTTTCAGATTATTAGGTTTGAACTCCAGAGCACCAGGACGAGCACCGATCCTCTATTGGTCGGCGGAGCACGCAGTCACCACCAAGCTTTCATCAAACATTAGTGTATTCCTAAGTCAAGTTGTAAGGTACCTAAGATAAGTAAGGTTTGAACATTACTTTTCTGTTGGTTTATCCGTATGATTAGCGCAGTAAAAAGATAAGGAACATTGCAATGATTGAAGTATTGTTTTACTTGAAACGCAATATCCTTCGATTTCAGTAAGTATGTAGTCGGTAATTAGTGTGAGTGCTGTAATAAAGTGCTGCGTTATCACAAGCCGGCGACAAGGGCGCGTTGTCTCCGGCTGGTCACATGACCGCGCAATTACAGCTGCCCACGTGACACCGCCGCCGCCGCCCGCCGGCTCCACCGACCAAAGGGCGATCATAATTGTCATCGACCACTTCTCCTTGATCAATGAATACTCAAACACTATTATCTAACTGGTGATCGCAGTATTTCTGCCATCCTATTTTGCAATCGATTTAATACCTCTATTCAGCTATGCATTTTAAATAATAAAAGAAAAACTTTTTGGATTATATTCTCAAAATTCACGATGAAGTTAACAAAATTCTTTTTTTACTGTTGGTAGAAAGTTTTTTTTTTAAATCTGGTTCGGACACTCAAAACCAAGAACTTACATCCCAAAAACTTAAACGCTTTATTATATCTGCATATTTAAACTTAACTCTATGCTGTGTAGTATCGGCTTAGAATAGCACTACCCCATTTCTTCCGGTGGGTGTACGTAAGAGGCGACTAACGGTATTATATCGCTATACGGGGCTTTTAAGGGATTTTTGGGCGATGTGGTTGGAGACCCATCACCAACAACCTTTATTTTACCATCTTTTCCCCACACAACTTGCCAAAAGTGGCTGAGGTATTTCCAATTCCTTAGCTCTGGCTACCCCTTCTAGGGATTTATAGCCGTGAGTATATGTATGTATGTTAAACTTTAACTACGAATTGTCAAACTATTTAAAAGTTTATGAATCGCTATCGTAGTCAGATAATCAAAGAATAGCTCTGTTTTAGTTAAGTAAGCTAACTAGTAGTTAGTTCTGCCATGTTCTATACAGACTTCACCTTTTCTGTGAACTCAGTATTTATCAGTTTCGTGCGAGTCGTTGGTCGCGAAATATGAGTATGAGTGATGAGCCGGGATGGCCGAGCAATGAGACTGCTTTGTGTCAATCAGATTCATTGAACTATTTACATAAACCGAGCTATATATAGCTAGATATATCAACAGAGCTACAATTAATTCTACAAGAAACTATCGTACCTCGTGATGTGACAATACTTCACTACGATTGAAACATACTAATATAGCCGAGCGCTGTAATGGCTGCTAACTGCTCACGTGTATTACACGAATATTTTCAACAACTTGTAAATAAAATTAAGAACTAATTAGTAATAACACTTGTTTACCAAGAACTATTGTATGTAGCCGAAGAAAACATAAAATAGCGGCACTAATATGTTCATTTGCAAATGGCTGTCATGGACTACAATAGTTAAAATACAACATAACATAACATAAACATTCACGCCGTATATCCCCGAAGGGGTTGGCAGAGGTACTAATACTTCTGAACATCACGTGACTTTGTCACCTGGTGTTCAGAGTACCCACATTTTGCATGGACAGTGTACACACGTGATAGGGGGCAGGCCTATCGCCATTTTGTATGAATACACTGTCACATGACTAAGTACAACTCGGCCATGTGGGTTTCCTCACGATGTTTTCCTTCACCGTTAACAACCATGATAAATAAGAAAAGACAAATTGGTGTAGGCCCGACCCGGGATTGGAACACTTGACTGGATTGAGTTTGCACGATAACCGGTGTTCTACCCATTGAGCTATCACATTGTTAAAATACAAGAAAATAAAAATTTCAAAACAAAATATAAAATATATATTTTTTATCTTAATCATACAAGTGTTAATATGAAATATACTAGCTAAGGTTATCTTACAATAATTAACAATTTGTTTAAATGCAACACAAATTTTATTTGTAAAAATGCAAAAACAAATACAGGCAATACCATACATACACAACTACACATAACTGTGAAGTGTCAGCTTAGAATTCCCCATTTCTTCCCGTAAATTTTTGTAAAAGGCGTCTAAGGGTATTAGGGTGGTAGTAGTGCTTTTATGTGAGTTTTTAGGCGATATGGTTGGAGAACCGTCAAAAACAACCTTTTATTTTGCAATCGTTTCCCCAGTCCACTTCCAAAAGTGGCTGAATATTTTCTTATTCTAAAGCTCTGACTTAGAGATTTATAGCCGTGACCAACATTTGGGTTAATTATGAAATGGTTAAAAGAATGATCGGAAACTTTACTTCACGTTTTAATGTTGCTCGACATATAATCGCATCACGTTATTCAGTAGTGTATATGTCGCAGCCAACTGGTTAAATCAGCCAGCTCATTAAACAGCTAGCCGCTTAATTAAACGCCGGCTCCTAGTTAAAAGGCTAGCTCGCTTGTAAAATGAATTGTCGTCACTGAACGTCCAATCACCCGGCTGATTGAATAGTCAGCCCGTTGGTTTGGGCTGACGTTAAGTCAGGCGGGTGATTTGAATTTAGTAATTAATTTTTTCAAGTTTCATTTTACATTATTTTTCTGTTAAAATTAATAAAATAACTGTTTAAAAGAGTTCAATCATGGAAATTACAATAAATACACCAGCCCTAGCAGATGATAGCAGTTTGGGCGACTATTTGGAAAGTTTTGGAGGTTATAAATTATATACAAAATGCTAAGGTGACCATAAATTATAATCAAACAATGTAATATTATTGGACGCACAAGTATGATGTTATGGTGGTTGGGAATGAAGAGCATTTAATCCCATGATGCGTATTTTACCTAGGGCCTAGCCTATTAATACACATGTATCTGTTGTCATTCAAGTTGAAACAAATCCTGGCCTATATTCTGAATCAGAGCCATTTAGTTTGAAAATCATACAGAATGAAACTGAAAGCTTAAATGATAATACTGAAGTTACATGTATTGCGATTGCGAGTTAGTGTGCCAAAGCTTTGTGCCATTTAATTGTTAATATTGTATTAAATAAATAAATTAAAGTATTGCTGCCATAATAAGTACCCGAGTTTTTTTTAAAGTATGATGCGTATTTATTTTTAGATGCCTATTTAAATACCTACCCATAATTTTGTAGCACACTCTTTGCATTATTTTTTTAATTTAATACAAGTTATTATTTAAAGTTATTTGGTTTTATTTTCATGCTGCATAAAATCTCATAGTCACCCTAAATAACCAGACGGCGATATAACGTTCAGCCAAGTGGTTGGACGTTGTGTTCAACTAAATGGCTTACTGAAGTTTAGCCCTTTACTAGGAGCCGGCGTTTAATTAAGCGGCTAGCTGCTTTGTCAGCTGGCTGATTTATCCAGTTGGCTGCGACATATATATAAGGTTCTATAGAAAGAAAACATGTATTTCCAAATTACCTTCTTCTCTTCTACACATACTTGTAAAATATTTATTTATTTATCTTGCCATGAAATACAGTTTTTACAGGTCTCACCTAATGCAACTATATTATACATTTTATAATTTGTAATGTAACGATACAATAGTATGCAGTACAATGAAAAACAGATGTTATTAAAGGAAAGAAAAATTTCGACACTGGCGGGGTTCGAACCCGCGACCTTCGGGTATACGCCCCCGTCGCTCTGCCAACTGAGCTACAGTGTCAGTTGGCATCCAGCGCGAAATTTCTCTATCCTTTGTTTCTTTTTTTTACACGTTCAAGTAGTGGTCGCGGTCGCGAAGGTCGCGGGTTCGAACCCCGCCAGTGTCGAAATTTTTCTTTCCTTTAATAACATCTTTTATTTATGAGTAATAATCCCCACATGAGGAATTCATGTCAAAAAAACATTAAATTACAATGAAAAACAATTATTTTTTTACGTTTTTTAAACCAACTAGTTGGCATTGTAACATGAATAATGCAATGAGCATTTGGTGAAGTCAGTCAAAAAAAGAGAAGAAAAAATATAGATCAGGCTATAAACACAGGTCCTATTAAATCTTTGATCTCGCAGTACAATTAGCCGAATTGGGTTTAAATCTGTAATGGTTATGTTTATGAATGAATAAATAAATAAGTAAATTTTGAAATAATACTGCTTGACAATAAGAAAAATCATTATCAGTTAAAAAAGTTATGTAAAAAAACGGATTGTCTGTTGGATCACGGTAAAACACCTAAACACAATTTAAATATTTGCCGAGTGTCTGTCCGTCCGAACGGAACTGTCACTGAAACGGATAGACCTATTTAAAAAAATATTTTGATTAAAATAAATAAAACTTGTTGATCCGCGTAACTTCGTCTGCGTGATACAAATCATCATCAGAACCTTTTCTTTAGTTCAGACGTGATAGTGTACAGAACATATTATACTCCTCATTTTACCTCTTTAGGGATGAATTTCGTCCGTCTAATGTACATAGTTTTGACAAATCAATTTTCATGCGACTGTTATGTCCAGAGTTGAGAAATAGGCTCCAATATTCATAGACACTTTGCCGCGCCGCCGCCCGCCCGCCCCGGCCGGCCGGTACCACCGGTAAACGCCACGTCCCGTAAATTTTATATAAGTAATATTTTCGCCAATATTCATTTAAATCATACGCTGTAAAAGATCTTATATTTAGAATTGGATAAAAATGTATACTGCATCGGTTTAAATCCCTTCGTAAATTACCTATTATTTGTCACAAAAAAACTATATAATGGGATATCCATAAGAGATATATTACAATACTTATAATTTTTATAAATATCACATTGGAAACCTATTTGGTTTTCCACTATTAAATTAATATTATTAAACATATAATCCAATCCTCAAACTCAAATAGCCGACGAGGGTGCTAAGACAGCCAAACTGAAGTGGGACTGGGCGGGGCATGTCTGCCGTATGCCGCCGGACAGGTGGGCTAAAAATGTAACCCAATGGGTTCCTAGCAACGACTGCCGGCGCAGAGGCAGACCAAGAAGGAGATGGCGGGATGACCGATGACCGGGAAAATCCAGGGAGAGACCTTTGCCCAGCAGTGGGACACAATAGGTTAATAAAAAAAACATATAAACCTTCCTCTTCAATCACTCTACTTCAAAATCCGTTGCGTAGTTCTAAAGATTGAACTGTACAAAGGGACAGAGAAGGCGACTTTGTTTTATACGAGTACTATGTTGTGATGATAGAACGAAAATAATGCGACTTTTACTGGTAGATACAGATGTACTCTGTATGTAGAACTGCCTCCGTGGTCTAGAGTTAAGCGCTTGGTTTCAAGAACGGAGATCTCGGGTTCGATCCCCGGGGGGTGGATACCAGTACAAATTTAATTTGTAAGATTTAACCCAGTCTGGAAGGATATTGCAGGCTTGAATCACCTGATTATACGAAAATTAAGATGATTCCGTGCTTCGGAGGGCACGTTAAACCGTTGGTCCCGGCTACTATCATGGTAGTAGTCGTTAGTCTGCCAAACCGCAATTGGCCAGCGTGGTAGACTAAGGCCAAATCGCCCTATATATATAGGGTAGTGTCGAGCCCCTTGGTGGGGACATATATGGGCTGTGAGGACAGATGTACTCGTATATACAAACATACCAATATATACACAGGCAATTAGTTACACTTTATATGATCCTGGCAAATCTATACAGCTTCAGTTACATCTATTAAGCATTTCATAGAAGCCTTTTATTGTTTATACTTCGGTCGCCAGACTTTTTGAGCACTGAAACTCAAACGTTCACGCCGTATATCCCCGAAGGGGTTAGCACAGGTACTAATAATTCTGAGCATCACGTGACATTTGTCACTAGGTGTTGAGAGTACCCACATTTTGCTTGGATAATGTACTCACGTGATAGGGGGCAGGCCTATCGCCGTTTTGTACGAATACACTGTCACATGACAAAGTACAACTTAGCCATGTGGGTTTCCTCACGATGTTTTCTTCACATTGAGCTATCTTGGTTGTCATTATTACGTTGTAAACGTACATATTTTGATTTTATGTAGATACTTCGTCAATTATGTTAAACCAAATGGTTTTCAAGCTTTATAAGTTTTACGTGTCACGGGTTCACTTCGCACTAGTGCAGACAATTTTGATTTCAAGATTATAGAGATGTTTTATATCCTCTAATCAACTCTATATTAAACTAAAAGAGCGGCCCCTGCCAGGGCGCGCACGAGAACGAAGCTCGCTATCACAAGGTTTAATTACTAAATCTACTTCATTACTTACCCCCAGCGGCATGAATGGGTAAAAGAACTATCTTGTATTTTAGTTATTTTGTAACCAACTCTTATTACATTCATACATATTCCCACGGCCATAAATACCAAAAAGGGGTAGCAAAAGCTACAGAGCTCCAAACTCCTCAGCCAAAATTTGAAGTTGATAGGGAACAAGATAGTAAAAATAATAAGTATCGTTGGTGGTGGGTCTCAAATGCATCCCCCAAAAACAACCTAAAATAACCCCATACCCTTAATCGCCTATTACGACACCGGTAGAAAGGGGTAGTGACATTGTAAGCTACATTGCAACTCTTAATGAATCGCATAATGATGATTTTTATTACCACTGTTTATTTTTAACACCCTCGCAAATAATGAAGAGTGGCAACTTATTAATTTACTAGTGGATCGTCCCAGCTTCGCACGGGTAGCGTTGTTTTTTAAATATCTGAGGTTTCTTTCTTTAGTCACTGCTCAAGCATTGTGAAATTCAGCGCAATGTTTTCAATTTATTAAATTTATAGCACTCCCTAAACAGTGTAGTTTGGTGATTTTTAATGCGCTTCAATGAACGGTTCAGTATTTCCGTTTAATAGCAAATTTTGGAATAAAACGCTATAAAGTATTTATAACAATCTAAAAAATAAATCATTACGTGTTGTAGGATGCAACTACTGGCGCCATCTAGTATGTTATATGTAAATTAGTAACGATTCGGTTTTGGTCACGGGCGCGATGGCTTATTTTATGTATAATTTCGGTGTTTCTCTACCGATTTCTATGATTCTTTTTTTATTGAATAGGTAATAATGTTACCTTTTTTAAATTAGGGATGAGTGAGAGGTTTACAAACGTAAGAGTAAACAAATATAATCAGAATGTTCCGAACTGCTAAGCTATCAGGAATTACACGTGTTATTGTGAGTCAACCGTAAAAGATAGACATAAACTGTTGAGGATTTTTTTTTAGATAATTTTATGAAGATTATTTCCGTCATACGTGATTTCTATGTAAGTTTAACCATTAAGGCTGCACACGCGACGGAAGCTTAAAAAATGTAGTAACTTCTCCCGTTTTCCCAAAATTTCCCAAAATTCCCCTTTACTACTCTGCTGGAAAGTATACAAAAACCTGCCCAGGAGTATGGAGAATAATTGTACCAAGTTTCGTTAAAATCCGTCGAGTAGTTTTTGTTTCCATAAGGAACATACAAACCGACAGACAGACAGACAAAAATTTTACTGATTGCATTTTTGGCATCAGTATCGATCCCTAATCACCACCTGATAGTTATTTTGAAAATATATTTCATGTACAGAATTGACCTCTCTACAGATTTATTATAAGTATAGAAGATATATGTTGTAACTCGGACTGTCATTGATTCATTTCATTATTCAGATACGACAGGGGCGAAAAGATCAATGCTTATTTAAACGAACATGTACTTTTTAAGAATCATAGATCGCTCTAAAACTGGTATGTAGGTTTTTATCCCTGACATGTCCTTCAAATATATAAAAACAGTAAGAAAGGTAAATACCAGTCGGCTCAAGTTATTTAAAATTAGAATTAAACTAATTTAATTTCAACTCAAACCTGATACGCAGTGATGCTTGTGGTAAAATTAAAGTTTACACTATACGTACCTGACCTATCCTATATTCGCGTTCCTATGACGTCACACGGCTCCGCTGGCTGACGAGCGCAATTCCGATAGAGAGGAGGCACTAGTTGGTGACGTCATCGGGAGTCATCGACCGCCCGCGCGCCGTCACGTGACACGCAGCACCCGCACCCCGCACCCCTCACTGGAAAGACAGGTCTAACTCATTCACGTATAACACTCACGGCTATAATTAACTACTTCGGTACTTGAACACGTTTTGCATTTATGCAGACAGCTTTATGTATCACCAGGACGAACCAATGGAGGCCAAAATATACGGCGAGGTGATCTTAATAACATTAACGCATTAGTTTACTTCATGTTACCCGTTTTTCGTAGTTAATATAAGTGCATTGAGTATAACATTATATATAATAATGAAATTATAATAAAATTTGCTGTGTAATATCGGCATAGAATAGCACTACCCCATCTCTTCCCGTGGGTGTCTCGTAGAAGCCGACTAAGGGAATAGGGCTTTTTCATCTTCGCCCTTACACAAATCCAAGGTCTGTCGTGCCGAGGGATGTGGGCCCAGGGGTGAGCCTGGTCGTTAGCGTGCCGCAGTCAAGCGGGGCTCTGGCTAGACGGACAATATACCCTTGCATTTCGTGGGGACCGAATGAGTTTCTAGTAAAAGTTTTTAAGAAAACTAGATTTTCTGTGTGTAAATGAAACGAAGCGCAAGGAAAAAGAGGTTTCACAACTTGGCCCATTTACAGCTATCTGGTCGAGATTTAAATCTTTTTGTTCATGAAACCTCATGTGGGGATTATTACTAATAAATAAAGAATAAATAAAGGAAAGAAAAATTTCGACACAGGCGGGAATCGAACCCGCGACCTCGGGTATACGCCCCGACGCTCTGCCAACTGAGCCACCGTGTCAATTGGCTGCCAGTGCGAAATTCTTCTATCCTTTATTTCTTTTACACGTTTAAGTAGTGTTTGCGTTTCCTACCTCCGCATTTTTACTATATCGGAAGGTCACTTGTCTATCTTTTCAGATAGAATGCAAATGTTGAAAACGCCTAACTATCACATAATTTTAATCTTGTTGTGCTGTGTAGTGTCGGCTTAGAGTAACACTACCCCATTTCTACCCGTGGGTGATCGTAAGAGGCGACTAAGGGTATAGGGGCTTTTTAAGTCATTTTTGGGCGATGTGGTTGGAGACCCGTCACCAAAAACATTTATTATTACCATCTTTTCCCCAATCAACTTCCAAAAGTGGCTGAGGCATTTCTCATTCCAAAGCTCTGGCTACCCCGTTAAGGGATTTATAGCCGTGAGTATATGTATGTATGTAAAAGAAAAATTGATGATGAGATGATGTAGTGAAGAATAGTGAAGATGAATATAAGAGAAATAAGAATGAGGTTAAGAAGAAAACAGAAAAAATATGACTTACAATAATCAAGTAGCTAATAGAGGAGACAACATCGTGCAAATGTTTGCTAACTACTTTTCCTCAGTGTACTCTACCAGCACATTTAATAATTACTTTCCAAACTTTCCTGAGGGTGACACTGTAATTAGCAGTATTCGGTTAACTACAGATAATGTTCTTTCGCAACTTAAATTAATCAATATTTCAAAAGGATCTGGACCTGATAATATTCCCCCCATTTTTGTGCGATCATGTAGTTCTGCTTTGGCTAAACCATTGTGTCTTATTTTTAATAAATCACTAAGCACTGGTGTATTTCCGAATAAATGGAAAACTGCTAGAATAGTCTCATAAATAAAAGATGTTATTAAAGGAAAGAAAAATTTCGACACTGGCGGGGTTCGAACCCGCGACCTTCGGGTATACGCCCCCGAAGGTCGCGGTACGAGGTAGGAAACGCAAACACTACTTGAACGTGTAAAAAAGAAACAAAGGATAGAGAAATTTCGCGCTGGATGCCAACTGACACTGTAGCTCAGTTGGCAGAGCGACGGGGGCGTATACCCGAAGGTCGCGGGTTCGAACCCCGCCAGTGTCGAAATTTTTCATCCGCACATGAGGAATTCATGTCAAAAAACATTAAATTATGCTAGAATAGTCCCCGTTTACAAATCTGGTAAAAAGGAACACATATCTAATTACCGCCCCATAAGTATACTCAACTGTTTTGCAAAAGTTTCTATCAACATCTCAAGAATATGATCAGCCCAATTCAACATGGTTTCGTTTCTGGAAAGTCAACACTTACAAACCTTCTTATATATAGTTCATCATCTGTTTATATTATCCATATTACAACTGATGTATATTGTTTTGTTTTCATTAGTTATTTTAATTTGCGTTTTTCTGTATCGTCTGTATAACAATTGGTAGAAACTTTATAGGTCAAGAACTTCTCTGTATTTTTATCTTATTTGAAATATTGTGTACCGTTTGTTTCTCAAATAAATAAATAAATAGTTCTTTCCTTTGTGACTCATTTAATGAAAAAATACAACTAGATGCAATGTATGCGGACTTTCGGAAGGCATTTGATTTAGTTAACCATTATATTGTCCTAGCTAAGGCGTATCATTTAGGTATTCATGGGAATCTACACTTCTGGTTAACATCCTACCTTTTGAATAGGTCACAATTAGTATCAGTGAATGGTTATGACTCCGAAATTTTTGTTCCACTTTCTGGAGTACCTCAGAGTTCCAATCTGGGACCGCTCTTATTTATTATATTCATCAATGATTTGCTGAAAATCATAAAAAGTCACTGTTTGGCTTACGCAGACGACATTAAAATATATACGCATATACTTAGTGAAATTGACTGCATTGAACTCCTAAATGATATCGATACTGTCGTTGATTGGTGTTCTCTTAACGGAATGACGCTCAATACCGATAAATGTCAAATAATATCTTTCAGCAATAGCCAGAATCCCAAATCATATAACTACTAAATAAATACCTGCCTTCTTTCGCGTGTCAATGTTGTATGTGATTTAGGAGTATATTTTGATTCTAAATTATCTTTTAGAGCACACTATGATTATGTTTGCTTAAAGGCGAATATATTTTTTTCATATGTACTTTGAAACTCTTAACCATTTAAAAATCCTGAATCATGGATAATACTGTTCATATATTTGGTTTTAAGTATTTTGGAATACTGCTCACCAGTATGATACCCAATATACAAAACCCATATTGATAGGATTGAGTCAATTCAACGTCGATTTATAAGATCGGTGTGCTTTAGATTTGGTATGAGACGGAAACTACCCAAATACGAAGACCGATTACGGCATTTCCATCTTAAAACGATTGAAACGCGAAGACAAATAATAGATCTCTGTACTCTTCATAAAATTGCTAATGGAAATTTTGACAGTTCCCTTTTAGGCCAATTACAAATCAAAGTGCCATCGCGGTCAATCCAAAATCAAAGTTTATTTACTTTTCCAACATTTAAAAATAATATAAGCCAGAATCATCCTCTGCGAAGCATGTGTCAGTTATACAACTGTTATAGCATGGAAATGGATATATTTGATTGCTCATTGAACGAACGTATCGTTCAAAAATACATTGTTAAAATGAAGCTCTTAATTTTTGTAAATAGTTTAAAATTGTAAATAGTACTATTAGTTTTTAATTTGTAAATATTTTATTTTTAAGTTAAGTTAATACCTTTAAGCTAATTACCATAATTATATAAACAAAAAAAAATCATATAAATAATAACAGTAATAATTTAATCCTATTAAACAGATATTTTGTGTAAATCTCAATCATGTCTTGTGAATGTTGTGTACAGTATTAATTGGAAAACAGACTTGAAATGAGGTTTTGTAAATACAGACATACATATACTCACGGCTATAAATCCCAAGAAGGGGTAGCCAGAGCTAAGGAATTAGAAATTCCTCAGCCACTTTTGGAAACTTGAGTGGGGAAAAGATGGTAAAGTAAAGGTTGTTGGTGATGGGTCTCCAACCGCATCGCCCAAAAATCCCTTAAAAGCCCTAATACCGTTAGTCGCCTCTTACGTACACCCACCGGAAGAAATGGGGTAGTGCTATTCTAAGCCGACACTACACAGCAGTTTTGTAAATGTAATGTATTATGTTGTATAGTCTGTATTCTGTTACTGTACCTTAATGAAATAAATAAACCTTTTTCTGTACGACCAAATAAATACAAAAAAAGCTCAAAACAAATATCCAGCCACATAATGTGGGTGGAACAATTATTTAATTTATCGTGTATATTATAGGTGAGGGAAAAAATAGTAAGAGAACCCACATGGCTTAGTTTTACACATTCATGTGCCAGTGTATTCGTACAACATGGCGACTGCCCCATATCACGTGTGTACACTGTCCAAGCAAAAATTGCGTTCTCTGAGTAATAGTACCCCTTCCACGCTTTTTGGGATATACAGCATGAACAAACGAGTATTTTTCTATCCATCACGTAAATCATTTAAAAGTTAGTTGCGGACAAAACGAATAGATCGGCCACCAATCACAACATTTTATAACCTCTCAGCAGAACCTACCCAAGCCACTGTTCTGTTCTTCTAAGCTGCTATGCTAAGTAATGTAGTTGTAAGTGATATGGTAAGTCGTAACTCGATACCGCACGTGCGGCGCGGCGTGGTGCGAACTCGCTGAGTGATATCTCGACCTGCAGGTCTCTGGTTACCCGGTGGCGAACACACCCACGGTATGTGATTGGTTTTTGTAATGGAAAAAATTGGTTTAATTATGTCAAACTGTTGTTTGGTCTAGTCGCATGGAGAAACTTTAAAAAAGAAGTTAGTATGTCAAATACAATATTATATGAATTACATTTAAATATGTATATATATATATATATATATGAATTTAAGGAGTTTCTCGTAGCTTCTTCTCTTTACAAACACCTTTAATAGCAACGGTATTGGCAGTCAATTTAAATATTTGACGTTAAAAAATGTTAATTATTAAATTTAATAATTAAATTAGAAATTCCCCAGCCAATTTTGGAAGCCTTTTTTTTACTTTTGACCGCATCTCCCTACAATCTCTTAAAGCCCCAACACCTTTAGTCGCCTCTTATGTACACCCACCGGAAGAAATAGAGCAGTGCTATTCTAAGCTGACAATACGCAGCTCTAATATTATAACTTTTATTTTTGTGATATATTGATTATTATGCGTAATAAATTGCTGTGTAGTGCCGGCTTAGAATAGCGCTACCCCATTTCTTCCCGTGGTTGTACGGCGACTAACGGTATTGGGGCTTTTAAGGGAACGTTGGGCGATGCGGTTGGAGACCCATCACCAACAACCTTTATTTACCATCTTTTCCCCACTCAACTTTCCAAAAGTGGCTGAGGAATTTCTTATTCGTAAGCTCTGGCTACCCCTTCTAAGCATTTATTGCCGTGAGTATATGTATGTAAATTCCTAACATAATCGAGTATTCCAAAACCGATTAATTCAAAGTTGGATTTAAAATACTTCCTTTTTCGCACCATAAATCTTCGTAGTAGTGAAAACTAAGGTTATTGTTCTCTGTAATAAAATGTAACACGACCTCCTAAGCTAATGTTTTAAGTACCCGGACTTAGTCGGGAAAATGTGCCTAAATTACTAATTATATGACTTTCCACAATAAGAAAATATGATTAGTGAATCAAACATATGAGCATAAAGAAAAAATAGAGTTGTAGGTTTATTTCATGATAAGAACCAATGCTTTCTGCATTTAAGATCGAGCCCTTCAACTGAGCTATTATATATAAAGATTTAACTCATACCGACACACACCATTGCAGCAGTAGTATCACTAAGTCAATGCTATTCAATTCAAAGCTGCTAGCTGTTATCACGAACATACAATGTGAAATAAACGAATACGTATGGAGTGTCGCCGTCGTGTCATTATCAATACCGCACTGCTCTAATACACGAATGACATTGACATAATTACCTATTATACGATACATTGATATATTAATTCATACAATTTACATATTACCTTTATCATTCTAAAAACAGCCAAGATATTTTATGGACTTATTGAAATCAAACAGTTATTTTATCGCTTCTCACAAAATATACTCTACACGATTGAGTGACCTACGATCATCATAGAATCTAATTAATGACCGTGTAATTGCGGCATTGCCATTGCATATCATAAACCTATCAAAAAAAAAATTAGAAAAATCGGTGCGGTGGAGTATGTAATTGTGTAAACTTAAAACCTTATAAGGAGAAAAGTGCATAGAGAGAAATTATTTATAAATCTTGCGAAATCTAAAAACGTTTCGCATGGTGTCATGTACATGTACTCATTTTATTATACATATTTATTGCAAAGCAGTGATTTTGAACTATCTTTTCATATTTAGCTTAGATAGCGCTGGCGCTGGCCAGATGACATCGATTCAACAAAATAATGAGCATTTTGAGCACTATGCGACCTACACTAGTTTATTGAAATGGTCATGTTGTTGCAGTGCATTTAATTACTAGTGATACAATAAGGAAGAGGGAAGTAAGGAGGAGAGGATGCCAGGTCATCCATTGTTGCGGAGAGTAAGTCATCCTCACAATTTCGCGCACGCGCAGTACCGCAAGCGCAGCGCAGTAAAGATCATATCTCTTAACAAGAGTTCTCATTGATGACATTGAGATAATGCACCATTGAAATTGCATTATTTATCTTATCACGTTACACAGTGTTGATGTTTTATTAGTATATATATCACTCACGGCTATAAATCTCTAGAACTGTAGCCAGAGATTCAGAATAATCAATTCCTCAGCCTCTTTTTGGATGTTGAGTCGGGAAAAGATTGTAAAATAAATGTTGTTGGTGATAGGTGCCAACCGCATCAACCAAAAATCACTTAAAAGCCCAAATACCCTTAGTCGCTTCTTACGAAATGTAATAGATCCCTGTTTGTGTATGTAGGTGTTGCAGGGTGTGTATAGTAGCGCATACTTTTTTTAGTTTCTTACAATTACATATCATGTAGTTCTAAAACGTAGAACATAGACCTAGTCTATTCATCATGTAATAATGACTATTTTAAATCTTTTTGTTCATGAAAACCTCATGTGGGGATTATTACTAATAAATAAAGAATAAATAAAGGAAAGAAAAACCTCGACACAAGGAAACGCAAACACTACTAAAACGTGTAAAAGAAATAAAGGATAGAAGAATTTCACGCTGGCAGCCATTGACACGGTAGCTCAATTAGCAAGAGCGACGGGGGCGTATACCCGAGGTCGCGGGTTCGTATCCCGCCTGTGTCGAGGTTTTTCTTTCCTTTATTTATTCTTTATTTATTAGTAATAATGACTAACAGAACTATACATCTAACAAAATGTTCAAATGAAACAATAAACAAAAGTTCCATGTCTTTCTGCGGTGTCGGTGCCAGTGTCACGCCGCGATAGTGTTCAAGCAACACTAAGCACAGTGAGTCACTCCGCTGACGAACCGACGATACAACTCAGTGCTACGATGTTGATCCTCGGCACGGAGCTACGACCAATCGTCTCGCATACATTTTAAGATAAAATTCATTCACACACGTGCTCTGTAACGTGGACATTATATGGCATTCTTAATTAGACACCAATTGAATACCTACAATCATTAATCTACATGAAATGCATAATTGTAATAAAAAGTGTGTAACTAATTTTACTTCACGTTTATGCAATTTGCTATGCAATTTCGTTGGAGAATATCGCAATGCGATCTTTTGGTGGGGATGATCTGGGCTGGGTTCCTGAAATGATTGCTTAGCTATTTAGTTAGCAATTTATTAAAAAACCTATATTCAACTCCTTTCCACCATCTTTAAATATGACTAACAAATCGATCGGAAGCCAAAGGATTGTTGTAGCCTCTGACTACAATATTTTGGGCTCCATTATTTATTAAGATAGATAAACAACACACATAATCAAAACAAAATCAGGAATAGATCCAACGTCGCCATTCATCAATTCATCATCAATCACATCAGATATCTACGGTTAATACAAATGTTAATTATTTACAGTGTAAAGTAAAACTTATGAAAATATAGTTAGAATAGGTTGACATTCTTTGATACTAAGAGATAATATTTAAAAAACTGCTACAGCTTTGAGTCAATAATTATGTTAATCATTACACCATTTGCGAAAAAAACCGTTTTTGCATGTAAAACTTGATTGTAAATTAATAAATCATAGCTTTTCCAGGGGACAGAGGCAGGGAAAGGAGAGGATTTGTGCCCCTGCTAATAATTATTTAAAAATATTTGTTAAATAAGAGACAAACCGTTGCAATATTGGACCATGGACACCAAATGCTTCAAGTTTAAATGCATCACATGGATTGTGTAAAACGTTTAACTTATATCAGTGTAAATTACTTTACCCGTTTACGGCGTCCCTCATCGATCTGGTTGAGTTGACGAGATTGGTTAGACGAGACATGCTTTTCCAAAAATCTTGTTGATTCAGATTAATGCAAGGATGTAAAAATAAGGTGCACAAGACATTCTCAAACTTTATCGAAAATCAGGAAACTCAAAAATATTAACCGTGATAAGATAAGTAATATTGTGTTACTTACACTAGTAATATAGAGTGACCGTGATAGCTCAGTGGGTAGAATAACGCTTATCATGCCGACAAATCCCGGGCCGGGCCTACACAAATTTGTCGTGTCTAAAGTCATATGTGTGGTTTATTTATCATGATTGTTAACGGTGAGGCACAACGTCGTGAGGATATCCACATGGCTAAGTTGTACTTTGTCATGTCATATAACAATCATTTTTCCTCATCTTCTGCCTTTGGAGGTTTTGAAAAGGCTGAAACATTAAATTATCTTTCTGCACTTCCAACTCCGGATCATCCACCCTTTAATATGTGTCAATTCTCCGATTGTGATGTTAATAAGAACATTATATCTATTACATCAAACGCAGTAGGCGGTGATTGTATTAGCCGTAAAATGATATTGCCTATCCTTGACATAATAGTTCCCGTTATCACCAAAATCTTTAACAATTCCATATCCTCAGGATCATTTCCAACAATATGGAAAGAAGCCCAAGTTACCCCTATTCCTAAAAAAGTCAATCTTAAGTCCTTTTCTGAATATCGTCCTATATCTATCCTCCCTTTCCTTTCTAAAGTTCTTGAACGACTGGTTAATAGACAACTCAGTGACTTTCTCACTAAAAATGATCTCCTTAATCCTTTTCAATCTGGTTTCCGTCCTTCTCCGTTGGGGATGGATAAGGGTCTGCTGACTATCCTGGCATTGCTAGATTTCAGTAGTGCCTTCAACACAGTTGACTTCGAAATATTATTAGCTTTACTTCGTTCTCTTAATATATCTCCAACGGTGATTGACTGGTTTCGTAGTTATCTACTAGGACGACGGCAGCGTATTCGCATCGAGGAGTCTTACTCTCCCTGGTGCGAGTTAACTGCCGGTGTTCCACAAGGTGGTGTGTTGTCTCCTCTTTTATTTGCTATATTTATTAATAGTATTTCTCTTCAACTAACTTCTTCCTACCACCTTTATGCAGATGATCTTCAGATTTACACACAGGCTAATTTTGAGATGAACCCTGCCAGTGTCGAAATTTTTCTTTCCTTTAATAACATCTTTTATTCATGAGTAATAATCCCCACATGAGGAATTCATGTCAAAAAACATTAAATTATGTGATAGTTAGGCGTTTCCAACATTTGCATTCTATCTGAAAAGGTAGACAAGTGGCCGTCCGAATTAGTTAAAATTCGGAGGTAGGAAACGCAAACACTACTTGAACGTGTAAAAAAGAAACAAAGGATAGAGAAATTTCGCGCTGGATGCCAACTGACACTGTAGCTCAGTTGGCAGAGCGACGGGGGCGTATACCCGAAGGTCGCGGGTTCGAACCCCGCCAGTGTCGAAATTTTTCTTTCCTTTAATAACATCTTTTATTCATGAGTAATAATCCCCACATGAGGAATTCATGTCAAAAAACATTAAATTAATTTTGACCAATTAAATATGTCCATAAACTTGATTAATGTTGATTTGGAGCGGATTTTGAAATGGAGTGAAGCATATGGACTAAAAGTGAATCCTAATAAGACACAAATAATTATAGTCGGTAGTTCTCGAATTATTTCTAGGATCGACTATAAGTCACTACCGCCTATATTATTTGACGGAACATCAATTCCTTTTAGCCCTACAGTAAAAAACCTAGGGATAATGATAGACAGCACCTTATCTTGGGTGCCACAATTAGAAATGGTTAGCCGAAAGATGTTCGCTTCAGCGGGATCCCTCAGAAGGTTGCGTAATTTTCTTCCTACTGCTACTAAAACTGCGTTAGCTCAATCACTTCTCTTGCCCCTTCTTGACTATGCTGATACCTGCTACCTTGATATAACTGAAGAGCAACTTAATAAACTTGAGCGCCTCCAAAACTTTTGCATTAGGTTTATTTTTGGATTGAGGAAATATGATCATGTATCTGTATATCGCACTCAACTGAAATGGCTTCCTATTCGTCTCCGCCGGAATGCACATACACTTTCTCTCCTTTACTCTATTTTGTTCAATCCTGCCACCCCTTTCTATCTAAAAGAACGTTTTCAATTTCTCTCCTCTTCCCACGATCTTAATCTACGTTCTGAACATAATCTTCTATTAAGCATTCCCTCCCATTCAACCAATTACTATGGCTCCTCCTTCACTGTGCAGGCTGTTCAATTGTGGAACGCACTTCCGGTAGAGATTCGTCAGGCTAAATCCCAATCTATTTTCAAGGATATGGTAAAAAAGCACTACCTCACTGAAACGCTATATTACTGTTGCAAATTAAATTATATATATTAAGTATATAAATAAAAATATGTATCATAATATTTGTATGTAGTTTTAATTTATTGTATCATAGTATTTATATGTTTGTTAATAGTTTATTATTTTATAACTAGATTTAAGTATGACTGGATTGTTGTATTGTTTATGCAGATTCATCAGTTTCACCATATTGTTGTACATCTATCTCACATGACTCTAATTTATTGACCTCTCCATTCAAAGGTTGTCTGGAAGAGATCGCTTTTAGTGATAAGACCGCCAATTGTACTTTTGTTAATTCATTCTTTGTATTTGTAATTGTTTTTCCATATTTGATGTACAATAAAGAGTTTTCTATTCTATTCTATTATATTCGTACAAAACAGCGATAGACTTGCCCCCTATCACGTGAGTACACTGTCAAAGCGAAACGTAGGCACTCTGAACATCAGGTGATATTGTCGTGATACGTGATGTTCAAAAGTATTATTCACTCTGCCACGTCTTCGGGGATATAAAATTCACATGTTATGCCACAACGAAACCCTTCACCTTCAATTATCATCATTTTAATACTACTATATACTTAGACGGTGACAGAAAGAATAAACGGTGATTATTGGAGATGAATTGCCAATCGCATCGTTCAATTACACTGAACCATCTATTATAACTACTTAATACTAAGTTATACGTCAGCCACATAATTACATAACGTTACAACCTTACAAAAAAACGCAGCGGCTTCAGAAAAAATAATTTTCTCAGTTCGATCCTTACTGAGTGGAACATTTATAATATACTAGTGGATCGGCCCAGCTTCGCACGGGTAGCGTTGTTTTAATAATATCTGAGGTTTCTTCAATCACTGCCCAAGCTTTGTGAAATTTAGCGCAATGATTGCAACTTATAGCATTCCTGAATAGTGTAGCTTTGTGATTTTAAAAGCGCTTTTATGAACGGTTCAGTATCTCCGAAAATGAGCTAATTTTCAGGTTGAGTTCTAATTGAGTAAAACGCCATGAAGTATTTATAACAATCTAAAAAATCCCCTTCATTACTGTGCTGAAAAGTATACTATAACATGCGTAGGAGCATGAAGAATAATTGTGCCAAGTTTCGTTAAAATCCGTCGAGTAGTTTTTGTTTCCATAAGGAACATACAAACCGACAGACAGACAGACAGCCGGACAGACAGACAGACAGACAAAAATGCTGATTTTATTTTTGGCATCAGTACCGATCACTAAACACCCCCTGATAGTTATTCTGAAAATATATTTCATGTACAGAATTGACATCTCTACAGATTTATTATAAGTATAGATTAAATACACTGTTAACTACTAAGGTACTAAATTAGCATAAACATATGAAGTGTATTTAACTCGGTGTATTGTCCGAAAATCTGACACGCTACGCCATACTTACTTATATTTAAGCAAGTACTATTGTAATTCGGTGCTACTTTATACAGTTTTTTTATATCGCAATGAGTCAGTACAGTACCGAGCATTCCTCGCCGAATAACTGTGTGGTTATCGCAAACTTGTAAATAACAACACTGTATTCGTTTACTAAACATTGAAGACACAGATTTTTTGTGCATGATCCATCGCTCGTCACGTGCATGTCGCATGGTGGTACGACTGTGGGCTTAATGTTGTCATGCTTCATCCCACAGAGTACATGAAGTTTATAGGAAACTTCATTCCCAACACGTTCGCCATCATCAACCACCAGTCTTAAGATAGCTGCATTGCTAGCACGAGCGACCTTTTAAATAGCTAACGTGAGTTATAAAACCGCCGAATAGTTAGGGGGAATATGAATCGTTGTTTTTACAAAAAATGAATATTATTACCTAATAATTTGCTGTGTAGTGTCGGCTTAGAATAGCACTACCCCGTTTCTACCGATGGGTGTACGTAAGAGGCGACTAACGGTATTGGGGCTTCTAAGGGATTTTTGGGCGATGCGGCTGGAGACCCATCACCAACAACCTTTACTTTACCATCCTTTCCCCACTCAATTTTCCAAATGTGGCTGAGGAATTTCTAATTCCTTAGCTCTGGCTACCCCTTCTAGAGATTTATAGCCGTATGTATGTATGTATGTCATTTTATGTACACAGTTTCTGCTCAATATTATATTGAAACGTAATCATACATACAAACATATACTTACTCATTAAAAACCTGAATAAGCGGTAGCTAGAGCTTCAGGACTAGAATTTTTCGGTTTCTTTTGAAAGCCGAGTGGAGGAAGGATTGTAAAAAGGTAGCTTGTTCCTTCTAATGGGTCTCCAACGGCATCGCCCAATCAAATAAGGCCCAATATTAAAGGGTATTACTTAAGTCGAAGAAATGGGGTAGTGCTATTCTAAGCCAACACTATACAGCTACTTCGAAACAAAATCAGTAAATTAAAAAGCAAGTAGGGCAACGGTTGCATATGTTTTATTAGTAATGAATATTGATAAATTAATTTCAATTTAATTGGGACGTAACTTGTGTCATCTATAATAACTTACTTCTGCCCGCGACAACGGTCACGTAGATTATTATGTTTTTAGAAAAAGAAACAAATAAAATACCGGAAGATGACCTTCCTACACTCTTGGGTATAAATCCGAAAGAACAGTAAGCTTATTGTTGGTGATGGATTTCTAGCCACAGCTACATACATACAATACTCACGGCTATAAATTCCTAGAAGGGGTAGTCAGAGCTAAGGAGTTAGAAATTCTTTAGCCGCTTTTGGAAAATTGAGTGGGGATAAGATAATAAAATAAAGGTTGTTGGGGATGGGACTCCAACCGCATCACCAACCAGCGACTTTGTCCATCAATTGCTTAAATGCCTTTACCCCTTTGATTATTAAGAAGTCCAGTGAAAACTTCACTCAAATTGAAATATAAATTATAAAAATCACACCTCTATTTTAACCCCTGACGGGAAACGGTTGTTTCATTTGTGGTCACTGCCATCATAAAAAGAACCACTGTACCATATTGCTACGTACAGAAATGAAATATTTTTATTTGTATCCGAAAAATTATAAGGGTACATATGTCCATATTTTTTTAATTTCAGAATTGGCAAAGCTACAAATATACCCCGTTTCAGCTCCTTAAGTAGAAGGGTAGAGTTTCGTAAATTCATTAAATCTTTTTGGTCATGAAAACCTCATGTGGGGATTATTACTAATAAATAAAGAATAAATAAAGGAAAGAAAAATTTCGACACAAGCGGGAATCGAACCCGCGACCTCGGGTATACGCCCCGACGCTCTGCCAACTGAGCCACCGTGTCAATTGGCTGCCAGTGCGGTGGCAGAGCGTCGGGGCGTATACCCGCGGTTCGATTCCCGCCTGTGTCGAAATTTTTCTTTCCTTGATTTATTCTTTATTTATTCGTAAATTCTGTTTTAACAGGATGTCTACACCCAATAAGCATTTTGCCTGATACCTTGTTTGTAGGTGGTATAATTTGATAGGTACCGGACGACGCAGTGTGAGTAGGCCTCCCACAAGGTGGACCGACGACTTGGTCAAGGTCGCGGGAAGCCGATGGATGAGGGCAGCACAGGACCGGTCGTGATGGAGATCATTGGGGGAGGCCTAGGTCCAGCAGTGGACGTCTATAGGCTGATAATGATGATTATAATTTTTAAGATAATATAAATATAGCATTAAATGTAATATATTTAAAACACGTGTCCGTATGCAAATCAACAGTTGCTATAAATACAATCAACGTGTGCACAAAAAAAGCGGCAAAAAACATAGCCAAACTCAGCGGTTTTTTCGCTAAAACTGGTTCTAATACTCTTAATATAGTCTCTGTTTAATAGACACACATACCTATTCACAAAAAATGTGTATGATACATTGACACTACCTGGCACGACCGATAGATATGTTGCCACAGAGCCTTGTCAAGTTAAAACACGAAAAAATTTCAGCTACGTAGAACCCTTACAGCCCATATACGTCCCCACCGAGGAGCTCGAGCCTACCCTATACAGGGTGATTTGGCCTTAGTCCACCACGCTGGCCAATTGCGGGTTGGCAGACTAACGACTACTGTCGTGATAGTAGCCGGGACCGACGGCTTAAAGTGCCCTCCGAAACACGGAATCATCTTAATTTTTCGAATAATCAGGTGATTCAAGCCTTCAATATCCTTCCAGACTGGGTTTAATGTTACAAATTAAAATTGTAAGTTTACCACCACGGGGATCGAACCCGAGACCTCCACAACATAGAAATGAAAAGAACATACATACATATACTCACGCCATAATTTCCCATTGGGGTAAGTTGAGACTATTGATCGCCACTTTGTACGATCCTGGCAAACCTCTATAGCTTCGTTTACATCCATCAATCTTTTCATACATGCTCTTTTATTCTTCATACTTCGGACGCCGGCCTTTTTGAGCACACACTCTACTTGGTCGAGGTGTGTCCTCCGTGGTCGTCCTTCACTCACATTACCTTCCACATTGGCTCTACAGATCTCTTTCACCAATTTACTATCATCCATCCTCTCTATGTGCCCAAATCTTTTTAACAATATCATCTTTCACGCCGCACCTTTCACGAAACACGTCATTTCTTACACGATCTGATAGCCTTACATTACAAACTTTTCTGTGGGACCTAATCTCTACTGCATTCACTGTACTCTTATGCTTCTTCTGCCACACCCAACATTCACTGCTATACAGTCTTTTGCCAAAATGGGTCTACCCAAATACAAGCAAAATTCACTGCCATACAGTCTTTTGCAAAAATGGGTCTACCCAAATACAAGCAAAATTCGTGGAAACGAATTGGTTTATATTCTGAAAAAAAAGAAAAGATCTGGAATTGCCTCAATTTCCAATCAGGAAAAGTGGGTACCCCGAACACTAGATTGAAAAAAATTAATAGTTCATATGAATTTAAACCTCTGCCACCCCTGCAGGAAAAAGGGTGTCATTCGCTATGTCTAGTGAATAAAATATAGTATAAATAATAAAATACAGATTAGTGTCAATTTTTTTAAAGTTTATTTGCTTTTAATAAGTAGAGGGATGCTATTCCGTTTTAACTTTTAATTCTGACGCGAGCAAACATGAGGAAATGCAAATAGCTATCTTAACGACTTCAACGTCAAGAGAGACTTTCACTATTGTAGGTGTCTTTGTAGTTTATTTTAGTGTTCGTAAATTTGCCTTTTAGTTTATAAATATATTAAAATGTGGCTGAGGAATTTCTAGTTCCTTATCTCTGGCGACCCGTTCTAGGTATTTATAGCCGTGAGTATATGTATGTATCTATGTAATTATTTAATGGTTTACTCTGATATGTTTCATTAAAATACAAAAACAAACTTAAATGTCAAACGCTTATATAAGAATTTAATCCCATAATTACTTTATTTCATCGACAAGACGTAAAGTAAGTATCCTTTGAGTTTATTGAAAAGCTTAGAACAAGAACTATTTGACCTATACCTAGTAACTTTCAGTGAATACTCTTAGCCTAATATACCTCGTTTTCTTAAAACTTTACTTTACGTGCTGTTATTGCAAGGCATATTTTATGCGACATATATTAAATAAAGTTTCTCCTTTTACCGAGATTCTTCTTAAGATACTTCATTAGTGGAATTGTGCCTAGTAGTAATGAAGTAAAGGTAGAACAGACGAAAATACATACTATACGCCTATAGCGGTCAAACACAAATCCCGCGTTTTGCCATGGTCGAGTAAAAATACAAGAAGTACAAAACGCTGCGTAGTGCCAGCTCGGAATAAAACTGGCACTTTCATCCCGCGGGTCGCGCGGGTGGGTTTCTTAAGTGGCTTTTCTGTAAATTATAGCTGTGAGCATACATATATGTATACGTACTTAAGTAAAATAAAAGTAATATCCAAATTTAATTTGTAAACGAGTTGATCTGGGTAACAATTTTTTTCATAAATAATCAATATTTACACGGCTGTTCTTGTTCAAGGCAGAATTAAAACTATTATTGGTGTTTTTACTTACTACACGTTGCACAAACAAAATCTTGATTTTGACATATAGATAAGTAGAGGTCGACCAGTGATCCAATTTCAGTACTAATATATCGTAATTACAACTTCCTAGTTTTAGTTTTAGACGACGTGATAGCTCAATGGGTAGAACACCGGTTGACGTGCAAGCGACTAGTGTTCAAATCCCGGGTCGGGCCTATACCAATTTGTCTTTACTGAAGACATAAGTGTGGTTAATTTATCATGGTTGTCAACGGTGAGGGAAACCATCGTGAGGAAACCCACTTGGCTGAGTTGTACTTAGTCATGTGACAGTGTATTCGCACAAAACGGCGATAAGCCTGCCCCCTAACACGTGAGTACACTGTCCATGCAAAACGTGGGGACTCTGAACACCGATTATTACCACCGATATTCGGCGTGAAATATTATGTTTAGTTTTAGACCAACAAAAACAGACCATCATCAGAAGATCAAGCACGAGCCGTGTTTAAAATAGTTATCGCGTGTTATCGTATACTGCCATCTCATTCTAACCGTTATCGTGTCGATAAAATAGTGCTCGTGCTTGCTCTGCAGTTGTATTTTTGACACGACAATTAATAAAAGTGTATATTATGCTCTAGCTCTGTGTAACTCAAAGACGTAGTAGTGCGGGTAAATGCGTTTGGCATTGATTTAGTATACTATATGTTTGTAAAATTTAATTAAATATTGCTTTATGCTCTCAATCTGTACATCTTAACTAATATATTAAAGATGAAAGAATGTTTGTGTATTTTTTTGTCTGTAATGAAGAGGCTGTGTAACATCTAAAACTATTTCAAAATGTTTACCACCAAGGGACAGCCAAAACCTTCATAAGTTACATAGGCATTGTATCATCACGGCAAATGACAAAGAGGGTACACAGTGAAAAATGAGTAATAAATAAAGGAAAGAAAAATTTCGACACAGGCGGGAATCGAACCCGCGACCTCGGGTATACGCCCCCGTCGCTCTGCCAATTGAGCTACCGTGTCAATGGCTGCCACTGCGAAATTCTTCTATCCTTTGTTTCTTTTACACTTTTTAAGTAGTGTTTTTTTTTCCTTTATTTATTCTTTATTTACTACTAATAATTCCCACATGAGGTTCGTGTGAAGCTAGAGAGGACTACTTTCCACAAACCAAGTCAACATCATCACCTTTATCATCAACGATTTATGATTCTGAAACCAAATTAAAAATGCCACGGGTGAGTCAGCTAACCCTTAAAAGAAAGGCAGATATAGCAAGTAGCAGTTCATATTTTTGAGTAGAGATTACAGGCAGCTTAGCTTTGCTTTTCATAGTATTTCTGTAAAATATAAAGTTATGTACCTATGCGGTTTTCAAATTTTTTATTTAATTTTAATATTATGAAATATATTTTTCCAGTATTCCCATTTTCATCAAAAAAAATATAACTTTTCGACAGAAATCTATTCAAATGAAATTATATAAACAATTGAGTAAAATATGGTTTAAAAAAACCATAATTAAATTTCTCAGATACTATACACAGATCTATCTACAGATACAAGGGTTTAATCTATACTATAATAAGACTGTACTGAGGTCAAAACTGTACATTAAAGAAAAAAATATTAAAAGCCGGTGGAGTATATTTAATTTTCGATACTGAAGCCAAATATGCGCTTTTTGAAAAAAATGTCTATCTGTCTGTCTGTCTGTCTTTCTGTCTGTATGACCGGTCATCACGTTAATTCTACCAGACGGATCTTGATCATATTTGGTATGAATGTAGCTTATACACCTGGCCAACATATGGGATATCATTTATCCCGGATTTTGCAAGGGTTTCTACAGGAACATCAAATAAACATAACTTTTATATGGCTCCCAATATTGACACGATTCATTTTTTCATCGAACGACTTTATCAGACTCTTCATTAATAGTCTTTTTGGAAAAAATAAGGGTTTCATCCATTTCCATCAAAATAATTTCCATTTAATTGTTTGTCAATAGTATGGCTACTAGATATATAGCTTATCAAAATTTTGAAATCAACACTAACGTCTTCGTGGTGTAGCGGTAAACCGTTTGGTTAATACTAATTGAACGGAAGACCCAGGTTCGAATCTCGGGCATCGCAATCATTTTGCGTTTTTTTTTGGTTTTGTGTTAGCTTAGAATCATTAGGAAGCACTATTCCTTCTCTTTCACATTCAACTATGCGAATATGTATGAATAAATTATTATAAATAAATTAATATATGAATAAATATACTTTCAATTACATTATAATTGAAAGTATATTGTATGAATTTTGCGTATTCATTTGGTAGGTTTGAGAATATCTTTATAACTTTTATTTTTTTAGCTATTTTTAAACTAATATTCTCATAGATATATTGTGCGCGTAAGAATAACGCATAAATTAATATTCCGTTTAAGCCTCAGAATGCATAGTTTGTAAATAATAGCACATATCTCAATTTTAATTTAGTACCGCCATCTATTGACCGATGACTGATTGGCTGCAATCTCTCACACATCACCAACAGTCAGGCACCGGGTCGCCAAACTGCTATCCATACTTACTAAAGATATTCTCATTTTCGAACATAGAAACTTGGTACAAAATGGTTTGTTTCATGATCCTTATGAACCATTAAAAAGGTTTTTTGGAACTCCCCCCTAAGGGATTAAAATATAGTATACAGATTTTTTATCTATAAATATACTGTATCCAGAAATTTGAAACTTGATGCGATTGACTGATATAACCACTTCAAAAAGAAACATATGAAATTCATCTATCAATCATTCATGAGTATATACTAACGGCTATAAATCCCAAAAAAGGGCAGCTACAGCTTCAGAGATAGTAATTCTTTATCCACTTTTGGAAGTTGAATGGGGAAAAGGTAGTCAAATGGGTCTTCAACTGCATCGCTCAATAATCACTTAAAAAGCCTCAATGTCCTTTATATCTATTACAACGCCCACGGGAATATAAATATAAAAAAATCAGAAGTTAATATAGTGTTTTGGTATTTTGGATGTAAACCAGATGCAAACAATGTAGTCCACGCGGACGTAGTCGCGGGCAAAAAGCTAGTGAAAAATAAAGTGTTTAGTTTTAATGTATAGGGAGCTAACACCAAATATTTTTATTTCCTATTCTTAAGCGTCTAGCGTAAGAGTTTATATCTATCGATGAAGTCGGAGATGAATTGCTGTGACAAACAAACAGACCTGTCAAAACTCTAAAGGATTCTTATTCTATTTTTCGACTATGATAACCTTAAAACAGCCATGTACAATGAAATTCACACATACTGTGGATACTCAAACAAACATTCATAGATATTCCGAACGCGAAACACTTAAACAAAAGAGAACTGAATAAACATATTTTACAGTTATTCGAAACTATTAGTTAACTAATATTATATTAACTGAAAAACCCAAGACAAATTGACACAGTTAAATTCTCATAATAGGTAATTATGCAAAGGTTCGTTAAAACTCCAACAAGAATATGTTTTATGAGAGGACAATTCGCTGTCACAATGGCGCAAGGTTTGCGATGGTGGCGAGCGTCACATGACTCACGTAATATTGTCATGTAAAACGGAGTAATTTCGCGTATTTTTCCAATAAGCAATAATAAATAAAACTAAACGAAGGCCGCAGGTGCTATTTAACTGAGAGCGTTTATTAAACGATTCAAATACGATTTGCGCCATCACCTATTATGTTGTTACGTTCTGTTATTGTATGGTCAAGCATTTTTGCATTTGCTATTAACTTTGGATTCTAGATTGATCGACACGCTTTATGGGTGATGAGCTGTGGTCTGGCGCTGGTGAGCTGTGGTCTGGCGCTGGTGTGCAGACGTATAAGGACAACCCAAAGACACATTAAGCATCAATGCAAAGATAACAAATATTCTCGTAACATGAAATATAATAAAGCAAATTATAATTAATTGTTTATCTATTATATTGTGGGCTATAATGGAATTAATCATATAGTAATGACAGTGTAAAGTATTCTTGATAACGATTTAGTCTTAATCTTTTCCATATCCAACTTCCAAAAGTGCCTGAGGAATTTCTTATTCTGAAGCTTTGGTTACCCCTTCTAGGGATTTGTGGCCGAACGTAAGAAGGATATATTATCAATTTTTAAATACATAGACCACTAATATTTTTAGAAGCTCCAGAACCCACAAAATTTTCGGGAAGAATTGGGGAGGTACAACTTAAACCTAATACTACTTGTCTGTTACATACTTCTAATTTTCTAATTTAATACTTTGCAAAAACATTTGTTTTCTGTCAAATTCGCGATAATATATCAGCCACGCGCCATATCGAGAGGAGAGCAACGACAGCGTAGAGGAATGCAGGCGCGATAAGGGACACGTTCCGAGGAGCAGCCAGCCTTCACCAGTCAGCAGTCACCGCAGCAGCTATCTAATCGGCAGACAAAGATGGAGTCGCGTCCGCCACGACACGACCATTGATCATTATAGACGTAATCTAATCTGCGACACTCTATTACACGCATTACAATGCGAGATATCGATGCAAACATCGATGTACATCAGCGAAACACAGCGTAATGCAGGTGTCTGTCAATAGGATCGCCTTATCTGGATTGACTGACGTTTTCCTTTTTCCACTGCTTATAGGCTTACGCGAAGTTGGAAATAACTTTGGATAAAATTAAATATAAAAAACCCAAACTTAAGTCGATAACAAAATAATGACATTGTTCAGGAGACTAAGTATTGCAATGTATTTGTGTTGTAGGGTCGGAGCATATTCTAAAACAGAGACTAAGCAACCGTGATATCTCAGTGACTAGAACACTGCTTATCGAGCAAATGATGTAGGTTCAAATTCCAGGGTCGGGCCTAAACCAATTTGTCTTTTCTAAAGTCATATGTTCGGTAAAATCATGGTTATTAACGGTGAGGGAAAACATCGTGAGGAAACCCACATGGCTACGTTGTACTTTGTCATGTGACAGTGTATTCGTACAAAAAGGCGAAAGCCCTGCCCCCTATCACTTGAGAACACTATCTTACAAAACTTGGGTACTCTGAACACCAGGTGACGATGCACAGAAGTATAAGTACCTCTGCCAAGCCCTTCGGAGTTATACGGCGTGAACTTTTTAGTTTGACTTTGAGTTTTGAGACTAAACATGAGAACTATAACATGACACTTAATTTAATTATTTAGTTTCAGTATAAGAGATACATACACAGTAATAAATCCCAAAAAGGGGTAGCCAGAGCTTCGGTTCTAGAAACTCCTCAGCCACATTTGATAGGAGATAAGATGGCAGAAATAAGATATAAGAGATAGTTCAATGCATTTTGTTGAAAAACATAAACGCTGATAATGTTTTATTATTTTATAAAACAATATTTGCTTTGTCAACGTCCTTGCATCCCGCGGCGGTCTTGGCCCCAAAGTAGGACATGAGTCACTTTCCAAGGAAGCGGCTAACAAAGCAGTCTCATATGCACTTTGGACAACTCTTACTTGATAATATAATCTAATGAAATATGATGCATCTTCATAAACAGTCTCATCACAGAGTCTTGAGTCATGGCTGTCTGACATGACAAACTACCCAGCACTTTTATCATAACACAATCTACATATATAAAAGAAAATGGTGTCAGTTACACTATTTATAACTCGACAACAGATGAACCGATCTGGCTGAAAATTGTTGGAGAGGTAGCTTTAGAGCCAGGAAATGACATAGGATGTATATCATCACGCTTAATATCGTAGGGGGTAATCTGTATAAAATAATTCAAACCATTCGTGCGAAACCGGGGTGGCCAACTAGTAACAAATATTGATGAGAAGAAATGGTGTGGGGTCCGTGGTAACGTAGTTATGTATTCTGATATTAAAATCTACGGGTCACAGTGTTTGTCAACAAATTCCTCCGAAGCACCTGAACCAGTTTAAATGAAATTTTGCATACACATTCCGTATGTCTGAGAATAGGTTTATTACTATTTTTATACTGCTAGTAGTATGAGTTGTGCACCCCTAACATAATTTGAAGGGCAAAGCAATGTTGGCCGGTTCAGCTCGTATACTATACCCAGTCATTGAGTAGCAATGTATTGCGCTGAGCAGCATCACTTTTGTCATATGGGCCAGTGGTTGGAACAGACGCTTATCATACAGAGAGGCGTCGGTTCGATCCCAGAGAAGGGCCAACACCAATGTATGATAGGTGTCTTTTCTAAAGTCATATGTGTGGATTATTTATCTTAGTTGTTACCAGTGAGAAAAAAAAATTGTGAGGAAACCCACATGTAAGTTGTACTTAGTCATGTGACAGTGTATTCGTACAAAACGGCGATAGGCCTGCCCCCTATCATGTGAGTACACTGTCCATGCAAAACGTGGGTACTCTGAACACCAGGTGACAAAGTCACGTGATGTTAAGAAGTATTTGTACCTCTGCGGCATCAACTTTTGAGTCTTATAGTCTTATATCGAATCGGTCGGCTTAGAATAGCACTATCCCATTTCTTCCGGTAGGTGTACGTAAAAGGCGACTAACGGTATTGGGACTTTTTAAGGGATTTTTGGGCGATGTGGTTGGAGACCCATCACCAACAACCTTTATTTTACCATCTTTTCCCCACGCAACTTCCAAAAGTGGCTAAGGAATGTCTAATTCCTTAGCTCTGGCTACCCCTTCTAGGGATTTCTAGCCGTGAGTATATGTATGTATGTATGTATGTATTTCAATTGATGTAGAAATGTTTTTATACTTTACACTTATACTTTACTTTAATTGGAACTTGGTCTCACCTGGGAGCAAACGTGATAACGTGATGTATGTAATTTTAATTTAGTAGTTTCCTTCTCAGCTGCTCATGTGTGTCTACATAGTTTTTAATTACTTCGGAAACTGAAAATCACTTCACAACAAGCGTTACATAATGACAAATACAGATGGTTTTATTTACATTTAAATACCACGTTAAAAAACTTTACAATATATAAATTATCTTTAGCTGCCAAATAAGCACATATATTTTCCCTATATTTTTTGTCCCCGTTATATTAATATGTTTTATTGACTTAATGTTCATTGTATTTTTTATATATTATTATTTTTATATTTCTAGTATATCATTATTTACTGTATATTTTTTATTAGTATTTCTTCATTTATTTCATTGCTGGGTGTTTATGCTATAACGAGTGCTTCTTTTATTATTGTTTTTCATTTTTAAATTTGTAGGTGTCGGCTGAAAAGCAGCGTGTCTTGGAATGGTCTGTGTACCGTTTCAGACACACATGCTGAGCCGATAACCATTTTGGCAATAGGTTACTTGTTTTAACTTTTGTATTTTTTTGTTTTCGATGTGTTTTTTACTGTGTGTTGTTTTTTTTACCATTTTGCCAAATAAATGTCTTTTACTTTTTTTTACTTTTATGGTGCATTAAATTGCCTGCATTACGATTTGCTTGCTTAAATTAATTTAATTTTGCTTAAATTTCAGATATTTTCTACCAAGTGCTAGCTGGTTAATACCTAACAATATACGAACCGCAAACCATTTACAGTACTTATAGAAACCGGGTAAATACAATTCATCCTGCACCTTCTTGTTTCACTAACAAATATAATAAAAAAAGCGACACATTAATAGACGCATTAGCAAACATTACGAGTGAAAAATATATATCTCTTTTTTACATCTTATTGTTTCATTATATACTTTATTTATCGTATCTTGCAGTTATAGTATTATCTGTGTTAATAGTAATTAAAATGACATATTTGTAAAAAGTTACAAGTACTAACCTACGATACTGAAGAAAAAATCATATTTTCTTACTAGAGGAGAACACGATTTGTTTTTGTATTCTTTTAAAAAATGAAATTATTAGTGTCCATTGCACAGGCACGACCTATAATGGTACTCTATATGTCTCACCCTTATTTTAATTGTAAAATATGTGCTCTAGTATAATTTGTACATAGGTTAATTAGAAAATAAACGATTTATTATTATTACTAGTGGATCGGCCCCGCTTCGCACGGGTAGCGTAGTCTTAAAAATATTGGAGGTTTCTTCAATCACTGCTCAAGCGTTACGAAATTAGCGCCTTTATTACAACTTACAGCACTCATGTCTGAATATAGTGTTACTTTGTGGTTACGTAAGCGCTTTTATGTTCGGTTCAGATCAATAGCTCCGAAATTAAGCTAATTTTTAGGTTTTAATTGATGCAACGACTGGCGCCATCTAGTACGTAATATGTAAATTACTAAGGATTTGGTTTTGATCGCGTGCGACTATTATGTTGGGACTATTAATTTTGGTGTTTCTATACCGATTTCTATGATTCTTTTTTTATTGAGTAGGTAATAATGTTAACTTTTGAAATAAGGGTGATTAAGAGTATTATAAACGTAAGAGAAAACAAATATAATCAGAATGCGCCGAACTGCTAAGCTATCAGGAGTTACACGTGTTGTTGTGAGTCAACCATAAAACATAGACATATACTGTTGCGGAATATTTTTTAGATAATTTTATGTGGAATATTTCCGTCATACGTGATTTCTATGTAACTTTGACCATTAAGGCTGCACACGCGACGGAAGCTTAAAAAATGGAGTAACTTCTCCCGTTTTCCCAAAATTTCCCAAAATTCCCCTTCACTATTCTGCTGGAAAGTATACAAAAACCTGCCCAGGAGTATGAAGAATAATTGTACCAAGTTTCGTTAAAATCCGTCGAGTAGTTTTTGTTTCCATAAGGAACATACAAACCGACAGACAGACAGACAGACAGACAGACAAAAATTTTACTGATTGCATTTTTGGCATCAGTATCGATCCCTAATCACCCCCTGATAGTTATTTTGAAAATATATTCCATGTACAGAATTGACCTCTCTACAGATTTATTATAAGTATATAGATAAAGACGTTGACTTTACCCCATTCCTTAAAATGATTAGGGATTAGTTTTATCACCTGATATATAAATCTAAATCGGCACTTGAAATCGGCAGCCATGTGACGCGACCGTGATTTTCCAGTTGTTATCTCTCCATGATCCTCTATTACCGTGTCATAATACGCCACACACAAATGACACACATCGACGTTTCCATACAATTATATTATCTAAAGTAATTGTTTGATGACTATTTATTTCCAGATAATACTAGCTCTTTACGACACACTGTCTAACCGCATCTTATTTCACTTCTTATGATTAAAATGTAAGAGGAGAATTTTAACATGTACGGTTAAAATCCGAGATAGTAAAGATAGCCAGGTCTTCCAAAATTAACAATTTCTCAATCACTTTTCTTATTTATTTATTTATTTAAGGAACACCAACAGCATACATATTAACACAATCATATGATTATATATAACTAAAGTCTTATTCTAATATTGTATGCCAATTAAAGGCGTACACAACACTTGCACAATCATAAATACAACAAACCTTAAACCTAGTAATTTAAATTAAAATGTAAAATGAAAAATAAATTTATAAATATCTGATAACTTAAATTTTGAATTGATGCAGTATTTTTCCCTGGAATGTTTTTAAAGAATCATTAAAAATATCAATATTTGGAATTTTTCTATTAATTTCATTAAATTCCTGACAGATTCTATTAAGAGGTGCGTACAAGCCAGTATTAGTTCTAGAAAAAGTGGTTTGGAAAAAGTTTTGTATATGTTTTCTGGGGTGATTAAACGGGACTGATAGTTTAACTTTCTCGGTAAGATGATTGCACTTTATTTTATTTGAGAAAATTTTATGGAGAAATGTTAAATCTTGTAAAATGCGACGGTCACGTAATGTATTCATTTTAAAAAAATTAAGTCTATTGTCATAGGTGTTTCTATGCGATATTCCTATGGAAGTATATGCCAAGTATCTGGTAAATGCTCTTTGGATACTTTCAAGCCGCTGAGAGTGTACAGAGTAGTGAGGGCTCCATGCGGTACTGGCGAATTCTAATTGGCTGCGGACCAGCGCATTATATAGCATTATTTTTGTGCCTGCATTACGAAAATCTTTAGAATTTCTCTTTAAGAACCTTTAAATGAAGAGATATTAGAGGATCGTTTAAGATCGATTTTTAACCAAATCACTTATGAATCACTAAACTGGTGGCTTACTGCGACTCCCACGAGAAGAGATGGTACAATACTATTCTAAACTGACCATTCCTAACTAAATAAGATGCTAAAAAGCACTAAAAATATACTATATACTCACGCCATCACTTCCTAGTGAAGTAGTCAGAGACTATCAATCGACACTTATTCACACATTGCCCTGTATAATAAAAATAAAAATGTAATTTAAAATAAAGCTTAGAAACCCAATCAGCGCACGTGTTAAGTCGAGCCACCTACGCTTCTTATATTAATAACTTGCCGCTGCCGGGGCCACCGCCACCGCCGTGGGTCCGTATCTTACACCGCCGCAATGGCGTTGTTACCAGTATTAAAAACACGTGATCACCGATAGTTCTTACATTCGTATAGCAACTAGCTAATTATTTTTTACTGAATTGATATAAAAATAAAGTTACACGCATTCATTTTTAAGTAGATGTGTAGGAACGGCTTGAAAAGCACTACCCTATATGTGACACGTCGTTGTTCGTAAGAGGCGACTTAGAGTTTTGGGGCTTTTAAAGAAGTTGTTGGCCGATGCGATCGGAGACCTATCTCCAATAACTTTTTTTTAGTTATTGGAGTTACAAAATGGTTTGAGGAAATTTTTATACTGAATCTCTTACTAACCCTTCTAAGGATTTTTAGCTGTGAGTATACATATGTATGAATGTATTTTGAAGTAATTCTTAACGATCTACTTTTTCTCAAAGTATATTGCGTACAATAATCAACAGATTTAACTGTATTCATCGATATCTTTTCCATATTATGTTTGATACAGATTAGTTTCTTTACATAATTCTTTCAGTTCATTATATGCAATCTTTTTTATATTTCATTTTTTTTAACCGACTTCAAAAAAGGAGGTTCTCAGTTCGATTGTTTGTATGTATGTATGTATGTATGTATGTATAATTGTCCGCGATTATCTCGAGTTTGACTTAAGCTATTTGGATGCGGTTTTCACAACAGTATTTGTTACATTCAGGAGAAGGTTAAGTTCTTTAACCGACTCGAAAAAAAGGAGGTTCTTAGTTTGAAATATAAGTATGTATGTAAAGTTATCAATACTAGACAGAGATTTATCAATATCTTCTATACTTATAATAAATCTGTAGAGAGGTCAATTCTGTACATGAAATATATTTTCAAAATAACTATCAGGTGGTGATTAGGGATCGATACTGATGCCAAAAATGCAATCAGTAAAATTTTTGTCTGTCTGTCTGTCTGTCGGTTTGTATGTTCCCTATGGAAACAAAAACTACTCGACGGATTTTAACGAAACTTGGTACAATTATTCTTCATACTCCTGCGCAGGTTTTTGTATACTTTCCAGCAGAGAAGTAAAGGGGAATTTTGGGAAATTTTGGGAAAACGGGAGAAGTTACTCCATTTTTTAAGCTTCCGTCGCGTGTGCAGCCTTAATGGTTAAACTTACATAGAAATCATGTGTGGCGGAAATATTCTTCATAAAATTATCTAAAAAAAATCCGCAACAGTTTATGTCTATCTTTTACGGTTGACTCACAATAACACGTGTAATTCCTGATAGCTTAGCAGTTCGGAACATTCTGATTATATTTGTTTACTCTTACGTTTGTAAACCCCTCACTCATCCCTAATTTAAAAAAAGTAACATTATTACCTATTCAATAAAAAAAGAATCATAGAAATCGGTAGAGATACACTGAAATTATACATAAAATAAGCCATCGCGCCCGTGACCAAAACCGAATCGTTACTAATTTACTTATAAGATACTAGATGGCCCCAGTAGTTGCATCCTACAACACGTAATGATTTATTTTTTAGATTGTTATAAATACTTCATAGCGTTTTATTCCAAAATTTACTATTAAACGGAAATACTGAACCGTTCATTAAAGCGCATTAAAAATCACCAAACTACACTGTTTAGGGAGTGCTATAAATTTAATAAATTGAAAACATTGCGCTGAATTTCACAATGCTTGAGCAGTGACTGAAGAAAGAAACCTCAGATATTTAAAAAAACAACGCTACCCGTGCGAAGCTGGGACGATCCACTAGTATTTTAATAAAGTTTTTTTATTAGTAATAAACAGAGTTACTAAATTATAAAACAAAAAAGTAAGTATATAAAAACATGAATAAATTACTCTTAATAAATTTGAAGAAAAAAATATATATTGCAACATCATGTTTTTCATTCTGGTCATTTCAATCAAGGCTCTTTCGTCATGGGGATGGTTAAGTAATTTCTTTAAATCTAGGTATATCACTTAAAGCCATCTCATCAAGGGATTTTACACTACTCAACGGTACATATATATAAGAGTGTTTCTTCGCATTTGTGATAGGTGAACTTCTCTTTGCTCATCTGTTTCGGCAGCAAGAGCAGCACGCTGACGATCTCTCTCATTCTGAAGAGCAAGCACGAGTTATCGACACAATAACGGTTAGAATGAGATGACAGTATACGATACTAAGTAAGTGCGTAAAAGATGGCTGCTTTATCCCACGCGATATCTAGTTTAAATACGGCTCGTGCTTGCCCTGCTGAAGTCTTTGTTTTTTTTCGATGGGTGTTTCGTTCTCCCTTACGCGACTTTTCCTTAAAGCATCCTTTGATTTTCTACCTAGGCCCGCAGGTAAACAAAATAGTAACAAGTAAGCTAAAGTCATAATAACAAAACATAATAACTGCCTGTTAAAAAAACTATAAAATAAACGGACAGTAAAACTTTTCTCTAGAAAACTATCACTAATTCACTAAAAAAACTCAGAATGATTTAAGAACTTATCACTAAAAAGTATAAAATAAAAAAGAAAAACAAAAACTTCAAATTAAAAACTTAACAGAAATCTATATTATTATTTTTTATTGAAAAAAGAACCGCCTTCAAAAATACAACTGAAAAGAATAAAATAATTTTTATTTATTTTATTTTGTACTACTCTATTCAACTTCTTCTTTTTGAAGTTGGTGCCAAACAGACAAATCCAAAATGAAAATTGCTACATAGAGAAAACCATACCAATAATAAATCAATCAATTGTGCCTCAACAACAGTAACACAATCGCGCTCAAAAATCAAGAAATTTCATCCGCTCGCAACGACGTCGCTTTATAAAGGCTGTGGTGTGCATGCGTAATTACACTCCGCAGAGAAATTATCATAATATACATGTCACCGTAAAACTGTAAATACTAGTAAATTATAATTTTAGATAGATAGCGAGATAGTAAACTAACGTTAGGTTAGGTTATGTAAGATTATCAGATTTCAAACTAACGGAATTTACAATTCGACAGGGACATGCATGCACCGAGTTGGCACAACCAACACTTCTAACACTTTGTAAAAAGACGATCGAGAATCTAAATCACTACATAGTATAAAACCAAGTCTCTGTCCCTGTCTGGGATATAGGGACATCCTTATGTATACTTTAATCTGTAAAACTACGAAATGAATTTTGATGCGACTTTTTTATTGATTGCTTAAAAAGGAAGGTTTATAAGGATGACATACGCTGATGGGGTGGAGAACTCACTCTACTTGAGCGGGCCACTAATATTCGTTCTTCTTTGTCATGAAAATTGGTTTGGCACCGACTTCAAAAAGAAGAAGTTGAATAGAGTTGTACATAATAAAATAAATAAAAATTATTTTATTCTTTTCAGTTGTATTTTTGAAGGCGGTTCTTTTTTCAATAAAAAATAATAATATAGATTTCTGTTAAGTTTTTAATTTGAAGTTTTTGTTTTTCTTTTTTTTTATAATATTATATAATAAATTAATGAATTTATTCAGTTTTCAAAAGTACATAATATTCGTCCTAACCTATTTAGTTATTTAAAGTACAAAATATAACATTTTCCTGTTCCTGAGCTAGGTAATTTACCTGTATTTCAGGCATATATGCTGAAGTCGGTCCTCTACTAACATTCTAAATGTGCGTACTCGTAAAAGTAGTCACGTGTAGAAAATTATCGACGGCGCGGACTGGACACGGCTCCGGAACTACGGAACGGAAGTGATGTGAAACGTACGACATATCGGAAATTGGGCACCGCTCAATGCCGCCCGGTACCCAACTGACACGGCCGATTATGCAGATTTTATTCGATAACAAATATCTTAACACTTTATTACGAGTTGGAACTGCAGTTAGCACGCGACGGACTTCATTAACATTTAAATAACTTGTTTTTTGAGGAAACTTGTCCTGTACTCGTGTGCACTCTCGTTAAGTAAAAAGGTTAACACTACCTGACTGTGACGAATAAAGAAATGATTGTAAGAAAATAGCGAAAGAGATATATAGAGCCAATGTGGATGGGATTGTTAGTAGAGGACGTCCTCGTAAAACGTTTCTTGACCAGATAAAAAACGTTCTTATAAAGGCGGGGGTCCGAAGTGAGAAGAATAAAAGAGCATGTATGAGAAGAATAATGAATGTAAGGGAAGCAAGAGAGGTTTGTCAACATCGTACTAAGTGGCGATCAATAGTCTCTGCCTACCCCAATGGGAATAATGGGAGTGAGTATAAGTAAGTAAGTAAGTTGTAAGAATACTGACCACAAATACTTACGGTACTTAGTGCAACCTTTAGGAATGCTCGTTTTTAACATTACATTTTCTTTTTACCATACAAACATATACTCACGGCTACAAATCCCAAAAAAGATTAGGAAGCATCAGAATTAGAAATTCCTAGGCCACTTTTGGACGTTAGTTAATGGGGGAAATATTGTAAATTAGGTGGGAAATCCGGTTGAATACACCAACTTGTTGTTTTGCGGATTTCCCACCAATCACATAAAAAGCCTAAATATTAGAAGTCGCCCCTTGCGACACCCATGGGAGGAAACGAGTTAGTTCAATTCTAATCCCACACTACACTACCTTTCTTTTTTTTTAATATACATTAGACTATGATAAGTCACAAATACGTCTGACAAACTTGGCGCAACTTCTTATTAAAACATAAATACATTTTTATTTCAATTGAGCAATTCTACAAATACATTTGAAGGACACTATCAACATAAAAACATCATTATGTTGAAAGAAATTAACGAGGCTTAATATTTCAGGAACTTTCATAGCTAATCAGCTGCCTTTTTATAGAAGATGTATATCTGTTGCCTCTCCAATATTACTATTGAAATAAAATAATTTTTAACAAAAAGAAAACCGACTTCATAGAAAAACAACCGAAAATAAACAATCTAGTACTAAAAAGTACGAAATAAGTTTTTTAATTGAATATGAGTACTGTGATTGATACCTTAGCAATTTCTTTATTCCACACGCGTCAGTTCAACCTACCTAAATATTGCAATTCTCTTAAATTAATTTGTGAGCCGGTGCCAGCCTCGATGATTATTGATAATAAGAAGTGTGTATTTCGCACTTCATATACATGTAAAATGTAGGGTACCTTGTAGTTGTAGGGTAAATTGATTTTTGTACGATATAATATTTTTTAGATTGTAATAATCAGAGCAGGGTGAATTTACTTTGGTTTGTCTGGCACCGACTCAAAAATTAATTTAAGAGAATTGTAATATTTAGGTAGGTTGAACTGACGCGTGTGGAATAAAGAAATTGCTAAGGTATCAATCACAGTACTCATATTCAATTAAAAAACTTATTTCGTACTTTTTAGTACTAGATTGTTTATTTTCGGTTGTTTTTCTATGAAGTCGGTTTTCTTTTTGTTAAAAATTATTTTATTTTACGAGTTTTAGAGATGGGTAGACCTGGTAAAGATGCCTCTCGGATGAGGAAGCGACAATTACTGTATTATACTTCGTATTTCCGGTATTTCTATTATAGTACGATATTAAATAGGCTCAACCATATGTAACCTTACATTGTTCTTAAAATCCTTCGAAAGGCGATGGTCTTCAATTCTACATCTCAAGAAAGACTCAAACGCTCACGCCGAATATCCCTGAAGGGGTTAGCAGAGGTAGTAATACTTCTGAATATCACGTGACATTGTCACCTGTTGTTCAGAGTACCCACGATTTATTAGGCAGTGTTCTCACGTTATACAGGGCAGGCCTGTCGGCGTTTTGAACAAATACACTGTCACATAATTGTGAGTTTCGACAGTCCCCTCGATTTCCTGGAATGCCATCATCAGATCCTGGTCTCATGGTACTTTCTCGGTAACAATAACATAACAAAAGAAATGTTTAGTGAACCTGTACTTCTCTTCATAAAAGCTACGAAGAGGAGTATAAATCTATATAGAATGTGGAAAGAACTGTTTCCTAATACCTAGTGATTGAGGATCCACACCTTCTATCATCAGCTCAGCAACATAACAATATGATTTTCAGAAGCAAATGCCAATATAAGTTCAGAAAATATGTAAAACGCGGTACATTTGCCTATAAAATTTGAGGGTTCCCCTCGATTTCTCCAGGATCCCATCATCAGACCCTGATATCCTCATCATGGTACCAATCCGGGAGTATCTTCTTTCGAATAAAAAAATAATAATCAAAATCGGTTCATAAATGGCGAAGTAATCGGCGAACATACATAAAAAAAAAATAAAAAAAAAAATATACCGGTCGAATTGAGAACACTCCTTTTTTTGAAGTCGGTTAAAAAATGATACTTCAGAATGTAAATGTAAATTACGCAAGAATACGTTTGCTGTAGAAAAGCCCCCTAACCATAGAAATATTATATTTCTATGCCCCTAACGATATGTTTTATTAATGTTTTTTGTATTTTCAGTTGGCTATTTTTAAAAAGCGATCATCTTCTTAGCGAAAATGATTCTGTTTCGGTATTTTTACTAGTCAACTTACAATAACAATTCACTGTCTACTTAACTGTCTTAGTTTTGCCTTCCTCTACGCGACCACTATAATTTGATACTTTATTATGCAGCGGTCGCAAAATTTGGTAACGATTTCCAAACGTTGTCACAAACACACTCTAGCGAAGGGTACCATGAGGATGTTATTAAAGGGCTCGACCTTGTCACATAGTCGTATTAGAATTGAGTAACAACAGTTTTGAAATTTATCCTATTAGCACAATGTTAATTGAAGTGGGACATAGTTCTTTCGTTTGTTAAAAACTACATCTTGCAGTAAATACCGCGGTGGCTGAGGAAATAAAATTTAACAATGGAATACAAATGCATAAAATGCAAATGTTTTAAAAAAGGAGTATTATAGAATGATTCGCCTGCCAAAACAATAACTACTGCACCAAACTTCGTGTTTCGTTGGATTATTTGATTTTACATTAATTTCTACCATATCATTGCAATTTCATGGTGGAATGGCATAATGTTAAGGCATTTTAAATACATACTCAATAATTGAAATCGGTTAGTTTGTAATGTTTAAAAAGGTGTCATATTTAGGACATTTATACAAAAATTAATGTATATCGTTATATTGCAATTTCATGGTAGAATTATGTGTATTAATGCATTTCAAATATTTCCCATTGAGATCGGCCCGTTGGTTAATGTTCAAAAAGGCGGTACGTTTGTTTTAATGTCAATGGGCTATTTGACAGGTTTTTAAAATCCATTTTATATGATGAAGTAGAGTTTAAGGAACCCAGTAAAAGTTATATTTTTTAAATCTGGTGCACATTTGCTGAAAAATATCAAATTAAAAATTGAATATTCAAATGGCGCGTCAAAACACTATTTTGACAATATGGCGCTGCAAACGGGTAAGTGACGTCACTTGCCTGTATTTGGTCTGTGCAAACGAGCCACGAGGTTTCTTTACAGGCATGTGACGTCATCATAAACTCGACCATTCAAGAACGTTTTGTGTCACGTGACAAACGTTTAAAATTTTGCATTTTTATTTATGGATTTTTAAAGAAATCAATTATTATTTTCAACTTACGTTTTTAAATAACAATTTTAAACTCTTAATTTATACTGATAACAGCAATTGACACTTTATTTCTCGCATTGTCAAATAGCCTATTAGATTCTATATTTTTGTCGATTTATTTAGTTTTTCACAAAAAAAGGTATCCATGCTTTTACGCTATCCCCATATCATCAATAAAGGAGGCCTATCACTCAAAACCTTTACTTTTACAAACTTTTCCCCACACAAAGTTGGTTCCAAATAATGTTAAAGACTTACTATGAAGCTTTTTAAATTTAGAGATCCCGTTTACCTTAAAGACTACTCTTACCCTGACCAAACGGGTACGGGGTTTATTTATTTATTGCCATGAAATATAGTTTTTACAGGTAGTGTCACCTAATGCTACTAAATTACATTTATAATTTACAAGTTAACAATACAATATTATGCAAAACAATAAAAACTATACCACCTTTACATAAATTGAAGCAACTAGTTTGCAGTGTAACATAAATAATGCAATGAGCATTTGGTGAAGTCAGTTAAAGAACACCTGAAAATATCAATTTGTTCCGCGATCTCACCGAGTGCCGCAAACGCCCGAGTCAGCGGGGTTTCTTTTAGAAGATTGGTACGTGCCACTGGCAACGATAGCAAATTTCCCCACCGCCGTCTTAGGGTTCTTTTAGGGATTACTATTTTAATCTGACTTAAAATAGGGCTATTTTTTAGTGTACCTTAAATTACATTAAATAAGTAAACCAAAAGTTTTAATTTATAATCTCCTCATTTCTAACGTGTTATACCCCACCATACCCAAAATAAAGTGTGGCACATAAGGGATTCTGGGAATGATGGAGTGTTCCATTGTTAATCATAATGTTCAGCTATGTATTAAGCGCATTAAACACAATAGCCCGCCGGGCCGCCGACATATGACTTTTTGTCGACGGTCTAGTTTTCATACTCGTACAGAGGTTTTCACACTGGATGCCGGGTTCTGTCAGCGGGCTTTGTCGGCGGGCTGGCAGGCTCAGTGTGCATTGCGCTTTTGATTCATCTGTAAAACGTTATCTTCTGGACAGAAATTTATTTTAACATATGTTTTTCAAATAATTAATAAATGAGTGCTTAATGCTCACATATGTTTTTTTTATAATAGTTTTTGTCACTTGAACATGTTTGAAAGAGCTGAAATCAGAATGAATTTTTCGATGCATGAATGCCGGTGAATGAAATTTTTAAGAAACTTATTTATTGAGATATTTATAGTAAAAGACATCCCAAACAAACGACAGAAAAACAGATGTAAAAAATATCTAAAAGCTGGTGGGCTATATAAAGTTAATTATTTATTTATTTATTTATTTTTATTGGGAACATCAACAGCGACATAAGTAATAATACACAGTTAATAATAGAAATCAAGTAAGGCCAATGACAGATGTTCACAGATGTACAGAAAACATATCTAACAATAATCTTGTTTTTACGTTACATTTGAGTTTTAACACATATTTTTTTTTATAGCAAGTAACTCTAACAAATACATACAATTTTAAGAGGAAAAATTAATTGATTAAGCACGACAAGACAAAGAGTTATCTATCAACATCGCGAATGTTGGGCACTTTATTCTAGTTACGTTGAGATATTTTTCCTCATTAATAAATAACAATAATTTGCCTCAATTTAAGTATACCAAACCACGCTGAAATATATCTGACTATCCACGGTTATATCTGACTCATCGTTAAGGAAATGTTACCACTTTATCCAACATCAATACTGGGAAAACCACAACTAAAATAAGTCCCGCCGAGCGAGAAATTTTATACTCCACAACATTGTCAACCACATTTAGCAACTGCCTCTCGCACCAGTTCTAGACCGGTACTACCAGCAGTCGTGAAGAAAAAATACTGGAAATCCTCTCAGACTAATACACAGTAAATATATGAATATATATACGGATAATATTATACACAGATCAAGTTAGCACCAACTAAAAGTATAACTTATAAATAAAGGAAAGAAAAATTTCGACACTAGCGGGGATCGCACCCGCGGCCTCCAACGCGAGTGTCGAAATTTTCCTTTCTTTATTTATTAGTAATAATCCCGACATGATGTTTTCATGAACAAAAACATTCTAATTAAGTATAACTAGTTCTTTTCATTCTTGTTAGTATGTCATTTTACGAATCATGTTGTGACTGCCTACGTGTTCTATCTGATTCTATCTGATTTTTAATCGATCGGGTAGATCGAAATAATATCTAATTCGTGCTTAGCTATTTAATTTTCGCTATAATTGTTAAAAAGCATAGAAATAAACCATAAATGGTTGTAAATTAGTTATTGGTGCGTATTTCATCCACACAAGTGTTATCTTAGAGTAATATTAAGTGAATGTGACAAAATAAGTGATTAAAGTTTGTGACGTTTTAACGGCTGAAACCAAACAAAGGAAAACATCGCTAGATAGGAGAACCCTTGCCGAGTAAACCAGCTAAGTAAATTTATGTATTTTTGAACAATAATAGGTATTTCAATTTAATAAAAATCCTATATTAGTTATAAAACAACGGTCTTCATTTGATCACCGCTTCAACTAAGTAAGAGTGAGACAAATAGCTGGTTTCTTATTACTTACTATCTTTCAAACACGGGTTCGATTCCCGTTATTAATTATTATAGTTTATAATTATATATACTTTTCTTTACATAACATAACATAACATAAACGTTCACGCCGAATATCCCCGAAGGGGTTGGCAGAGGTACTAATACTTCTGAACATCACGTGACTTTGTCACCTGGTGTTCAGAGTACCCACGTTTTGCATGGACAGTGTACTCACGTGATAGGGGGCAGGCCTATCGCCGTTTTGTACGAATTCACTGTCACATGACTAAGTACAACTCAGCCATGTGGGTTTCCTCACGATGTTTTCCCTCACCGTTAACAACCATGATAAATTAACCACACATATGACTTTAGAAAAGACAAATTGGTGTAGGCCCGTCCCAGGATTGGAACTCACGCCCTTCTGTTTTCGGGCGGGTGTTCTACCCACTGGACTATCATGTCATTTTCTTTACATTAAGTGAATTTATCATATAAAATCTTTTTCTACTGAGCTATTTAATCGCATTCCTTCACTTATTATAATATTAGGTACTTATTAGAATTTGTGAGTACAAATTGTTTGTCGTAAAGGATATAATAAATAGTAAAACGTTAATATTTAAAAATAAATTAAGGTAGTGATAACACTCGGTGTCATATTTTGAGCGTTACATTTATGATTATATTGTTTAGTTAATAGAAAACAAACGATAAATAATAACTTTATATCTTTGTTGTAAGTAGGCGCTTGTGTGGATTGAAATATTTTAGTATTAGGATTATCGTTCGCTATAGTAACGCTTTAAACTAGTATATAATATTAAGACTGTTCGTTTCGTAAAATGGACTCGATTACAACTCGTAGAATGGCTGCCGAACAAAAATATGAAAAATTAAAAAGAGAGTTAAATGATGCAGAACAATTAAAAAATAGGCTTTTAGAAGAACGGGACGAAAACGTTTTAGCTATTCGTAATTTAAAGTTGAAAAATAGTAATCTTTTAGAAAAAATTGTGTTGCTTCGTGAATCTTACGACATTTCTCAAGTGGAATTAGAAAACCAGCAGATATTAATATTAAAGCATGAGGATCAGTGCGCAAAGCATGAAGTAGCTTTAGAGCGAATTCATATTCTGAATGAGCAGTTGGCAGAGGCACACGCTCAATTGGCGGAATTCCATAGAATAAAGAATATTCACGAAGACTCTCACGCAGTTTCTTTATGTGCCGAACTTGAGGCAGAATCATTATCTTCTATGACCTCTTTTAAATATTCAAAAACTTTCAGTCGTAAACAGTGTAAAAAATATAAATTAGTTAAAAAACGTATATACAACACAAACAAAAGCCTTATAAGTATGAAAAATAGTATAAAATTCATAAACAAGTCTTACAGAAAAATTGATTTACTAAACCAAATAGATAGTTTGAATGATAAACTGAGTGAGCTGATTGTTAGTCAGGAAGATCTGCATTTAAGATACAAACATATCGGCAGTCTTATAGACAAAGAGACGGCTACTCTGAATAGTCATATTTCCTCAAATAGCGTTATATCTCAGTCACCCCAACCAAGTAATGGGATTACATTACCAACTGTTAGCACGCCGCCGCCGGCAAACAGAACATTAGTATTTTCGGACGGCATGGCCGTAGGTTTTGGCGAAATACTAAATAAGTATCTTAATCAACAGGTCATTAACCATTGCTATACGGGTGCAAACTTTAATTATATAGTAGAACGAATATTATTAGGCACTTATGACGAATATACAACGATTGTCGTACTGGTCGGCAATAGTATAGGATTAAATAAGTATTTATTAAATAAAAGTATAAATAAACTTTTGGAAATACAAAAAATATATAAATGTAAATTTATATTTTGTACCTTTCCATACTTACTTAATATGAAGCAGAATGACAATATTCATATTATGAATAATTTAATATGTCACGTGACATGTTGTCAAAGCGACAATTTGTTTTGTTTGGATTTGAATAAGTTTTTACCTTATTCAAATTCTCGACTGGGTACTGTATACATACCCTTAAATCAAAAGCGGAACATTGCTAAATTATTAGCATATAATATATCTGACCCCCATATATTTAATATAAGGGGAAACTTACTTCTAGTATGCGATGGTGGAAACCATAATTTAAACTTTTAAGAGTGACAATGGAAGAGCCTCCTGTCGTCCTTAAGTCGTCACCTAACATCAATATTGTAAACAAGGAAGGAGGTTCTTCTGGCAATATTAATAAAAAGAATACTTTACAAGGAGTCTCCCAGTTTAAACTTGTATGTCAAAATACTCAGGGGTTTTCTTGTAAAGAATTAGAAATAGAACTGTTTTTGGAAAAATATGAAATAGATTGTTTATGTGTTACTGAACACTGGCTTAAGAATTGCGAACTCATATTTGGTTTTGAAAACTATTATTTAGCTAGCAACTACTGCCGCAATTCTAAAGCCTGTGGTGGCTCCGCTATATTTTTAAAAAATAATATTAAATCAAAAATTCGTAATGATATTGTAAAGTTAAGCGTTGAGCAAGTCGTGGAATTATCCTGCATAGAGTTAAAAAACTATTTCTTAGTATGTGTGTATCGACCCCCTTATAACCAAAATTATGATAAATTCGAAAATGTAATGGAAGATGTATTAAGCAAAGTTTTCAGGAATAAAAAACGTATAATAATATGTGGAGACTTCAATGTGGATCTCCTACAAGACAGTTATCTTAAAACACGGTTGATGAGTTTATTCCAATCGTTCAATTTAGAAAATTTATTCTTGGAACCGACTAGAATCAAAACATGCTTAGATAATGTATTTACTAATGCAGATTTTTCAAGTAAAAGTGTTATAAATAAACTAAAGTCTGATCACAGCGGCCTTTTTGTTAGCTTTCCTCTAGAGATACCAGAACCAAAAATTGTTATTAAAAAAAGGCATATTACTGCTAGTAAAGTAGAAAAATATATAAATATAATAAGCTCTAAGTTGCCTACATTTACAATTAATAAAAACTCAGATACTAGCTATGATATCTTTTATAATGTTCTGATAAATGAGTTTAATGAAATTTTCAATGTAAAAAATTTAACTATTACCAGTAAATTTAAGTTTTGTGAGTGGGCAACACCATTATTTATAGATCAAGAGAAAAACTCTTCGATTTATATGATCAAAAAGCTTATAGTAATAATAATGAATTGAGTGAATATGTAAAAAAATACTCAAAAATATTTAATAAAGTATGTAAAGAGGCTAAAGCCAGATACCTAAGCCGACGTATCCGAACATCCGATAATAAAGTTAAAACAGTGTGGAATATTATCAACACCCAAACAGGCCGAGGTAAACCATGTGATCAGGAGTTCTGTGTTCGATCTGATAAAGGTCTGACTACCTCTAATGAGGAAATCGCTTGTATTTTTGAAAAATATTTTACTGACATACCATCAAAAACAACTGAATATTTAAACACATCGGTCATAAAAGCTCAACACTTGTTACAACAAAATGTTGATAGGTGCGAAACTTTGTTTTGTTTTAAAGATGTCAGCCCTACAGATATCGAAAAATGTTTTAAATCATTTAAACTAAAAAGTTCTGAAGACATTTGGGGTATGTCAGTGAAAGTTTGCCATAATTTTATTGTAACTTTGTCTCCATATTTAGCAGACATATTTAATGAATGTATAAGAAATAAAATCTTTCCAAATCTCATGAAACATAGTAAAATTGTACCTCTTCTTAAATCCGGAGGAGATAAAATTAGTCCTGATGGTTATAGACCCATATCAATTCTGCCAGTTTTAAGTAAAATTTTCGAAAAACTAATGTTCAATCAAATGCTTTTGCATTTCGCTTCAAACAAATTGTTTCATCCAAAACAATTTGGCTTTACGAAGGGCCGCTCTACCACCGATGCAGGCGTTGCCTTAATGAAACACATTTTTGATTCGTGGGAACGCAAAAATGATGCTATTGGTTTGTTTTGCGATCTTACGAAGGCATTTGATTGTGCAGATCATGAAATCCTTTTTATTAAATTAGAACATTATGGCATACAAGGTGACGCACTTAAATTAATAAAGTCTTACTTTTCGGATCGGATACAGAAAGTGCAAATCAATAATGCAATATCACCTGGAACTCATGTAAAAATGGGTGTTCCGCAGGGTTCTATTTTGGGCCCATTTTTATTTTTAGTTTATATTAATGATTTGCCGTTCATGGTCGAGAAAATGTCCGAGATAGTGTTATTTGCTGATGATACTTCTTTAGTATTTGACGTTGAAAGAAATAATCAGAATATTGACGAGGTGAATAACACGGTTTCACAGATTCAAACATGGTTTGCTTCCAATAATCTTGTACTGAATGGTAAAAAAACCAAATGCATTAAATTTGTATTACCTAATGTTAGGTGCGTTGATAACGAAATAATTTTAAATAATGAAAAGTTAGTATTTTCGGATGACACAGTTTTCTTAGGGATAACTCTGGACTCCAAGCTCCAATGGGGACCCCACATTAGCTCACTAGCTGGCAGGCTAAGTAGTGCTGCATATGCCGTTAGGAAAATAAGACATTTGACAGATGTACAGACAGCTCGATTAGTTTATTACAGCTATTTTCATAGTGTAATGTCTTACGGTATTTTACTCTGGGGCAGAGCAGCTGATGTTGGTTCCATATTTATTCTCCAAAAGAGAGCAATAAGAGCTATATACAATTTGAGATCCCGAGATTCCCTGAGGGAATTGTTTAAAACAATAAATATAATGACACTGCCATGTCAATATATTTATGAAAATATTATGTATGTAAGAAAGAATCAGGCCTCTTTTGTGAAAAATTGTGACAGACATATTCGAAACCTGAGAGACAACAATAAAATATCAGTACCAAAATACAGATTGTCAAAAGTAAATACATCTTTCATGGGGTTATGCGTAAAAATGTATAATAAAATACCTGAGGACATTTTAAATTTAACAGAAACAAAATTCAAAGCAGCAGTTAAAAGAAATCTTAGTTCGAAAGCCTATTACAATGTCAATGATTACATTAATGATGAAGTGGCTTGGTGTCATCAGGGCTCTGTGCAGGATGTTTCCGGGCTAACACCAAAATTGTAATGGACGTTAAAAAAAGATGTGTGTTGACGAGTTTCTTACGGGTTCTTCTCTCAACAAAACACCTTCCGAATCCGAAGTAAACTTAGTATTAAGTTAAAATTTGACGTTCAAAAAACAAAGATTTATCTTTTTATTTTGAAATAAATGATTATTTTATTTATTTTTACATTATGACTTGTTTGTGGTATGATTACTTTCTCATAGATATTGTATTAAAAGATACACATACATACTTACATATTAAGTCCCAAGGAGGTAGGCACAGACTTTATCGCCACTTTGGTAAACCTCCCTTCATTTACCTTCGGCAGTTTTTTATGAATTCCCTTTGATTCTTTACTTCGGACGCCCCTGCCTTACACGCGTGCATGAAAATTTTGGTATGCGATGAGTATGCGCTTATTCTCCATTTATTTTTAGCAATGAATAAATTACCTTCTTTTCTAATATAGTTTTAGGTCCGTTGGTATAAGATGGTTATTAATATCCCATAAATTGGACATTCATTGTGTTCTAGTGAACGATTTCTATGATAGATAGATAATTGGAGAAAGGCAAGAGTTCCTTGGTTCCGCTCGGCAGCCAACGAAAGTGGTGTATCGGTTAGAAACAATTACACTACCACCTATTCCTAATTGTTATGCAAAATGCTTTAATCACTATCCCACCGTTAATAATGTGATTCATTAGCGTGAAACTTTGATTTAGCCTCGTGGTTTGGTCATTGCTATAGGTAATTAGGTTCAATCGATATCTAATGCTATGATTTTTTATACAATTTCTTTAAAAATAGGCCATAACATATTAGCATTTGTATATTCTTTGTTTCCGTATATTGTATTATAATATGGATTCTATGATTTGACACACACTTTGACTTACAACGAATGGTCAGCTGTTTGGGTACGGATTTTTCATTATTCCTTGCAGCCTCCGAACGGCTCTGGTTATTGTATTATTCAAACCACATTGTGAAACCTTTTTGGTTTAGGATTTGTTAAATCTTTTTTTTACCTGATACTCATTTCGTAACTGCGTCCGTGGTCTTTAGTGGTAAGATTTTCGGCCCTCTATCCTAAATTTCCCGGTTCAATTCCCAGGGGAACACTGACGAATGCACTTTGTTAGTTTTAACCCAGTTCGGTAGGATATTGTAGACTGAATGACTGAATCTAAAAAATAAGATGCTTAAGGGACGGCCACGGTCCCCGGAAGTTAAATGTAATCAAAATTAACTCACGGTATTTATGTAATTAATATATATTACAATTTAGAAGAATATTCCAAAACCTTATCAGCATAGTGAGTATTATCCTACGATGTATTTTTGCAAGCGAAGCCACTAGGAATGGAATGACACGTTTACATCGGAAAATTATTATGATGACTCTAAATCGATTCTTAATTGACTTCGTTTAAAACATTGTTTTTCATGCATGAACTTGATTCTTAACCAACCTCCTTGCCCTCCAAACCATAATAGCCTCAACTTCCTTTGTGGCCTTGTGTGTTATTCGACACGCGCCTCCGCGTTCGTCCTATATCGTAAACCACAATACACACTGAGCCCGCCGGGCCGCCGACATGCCGGCAACTTTGGCGGCGGTCTAGTTTTCTTTCATATAGGTTAGACAGAATTCTTTCAACACAGTCCGCCGCGTTATGTCGCCGGGCAATGTCGGCGGCCCGGTGGGCTCAGTGTGTATTTTGCTTAATAGCAGCTTTATTCTCAACTATCCACCTGGCATGCCTAAACCTCCACAAAGCTCCTCTTTTCTTACCCCATCATCATCATAATCATGATATGGTTCAAGAAACTGTTCCGTTAAAAGTGACAGTTAAAAATATGCTTAGTCTTGAAATAACCTATCACTGGTCGTGGGATTACCAACTATCCCGTGGGATTGTGTTGATCTAGATTCTATGAGAATCATTGTAAAGAAATAATAAAATAACAAGTGTAGCTTTTTTGTGGCGAACCAATGCTACTATTTCACCATTTATATCTCTGCTGGACATCCTGAACTTCAGAGTTCAGGGGTTATAAGTATGAATGTATGTCTTATCTAGGGTTGCCAGTTTTTTTTTCGTCTTATACGGGACAAATGCATAAAAATGCTAAAAATACGGGATTTAAGTTCTTTACCCGGGACAAATAAAAAAACTAAACTAGAGGAGCAAGTAAGTTTAAAGTTTTTAACATGTTTTTGTTACTTTTTACATATTTATAAAAATCAATACAATTACAATCATAATAGATAATAGTCATGAGCTCACTTTTTAACAAATCCGCGTGCGTAATTGACGAGCGTAGAGGTCATGGCTAAAATACGGGACATTTCAAATTAGGCCTAAAATACGGGACGTCCCGGGAAATACGGGACGTCTGGCAACGCTAGTCTTATCAGTCGTAAAGCCCACTACTCTCACAGCTATTCGGTTACGGGCGAGTTGGAGGCATTTATCAATATTTTGGTGCAGCAGTATCTCTTATCAGACTGCGACACTTAACATTCACTGTTACACTGCTCCTTCTATCTACTTCCTGTTTATATTCATAATCATCATGATATTATCTCGGAAGGTCTTAATTCATTCCCGACTAAGCAAATAATATCTTGATTGATGATATCAATGTCGTTATATGTATAATTATATTACGTATCACGTGTTGCATTTTATAATTATTTTGAATCTAGGAATCATTGTTTGCATATTGTGCGTAAGCACCGATTACCCATTCAAAGGTATAGCCGCAATTATGAATATTTAAAAAACTAGGCTGATCTCGATTTAATATTGTAGTATTTAACAGTGGATATTAAGTAGATGAACTTGTCAATAAGTATAATGTTTTCATTCGTAATTCTAATGTAACTGTTTTCTATTTCCAGGTAATATTCAGCAGTCTCTGCTTCCTTATAAGTTTGATGTTCTGGTAAAGTATTAAGATAAGTTCGATTTCCGACAGTTCCAAGGCTAAAAGAAAATATAACAAAGCAGTCCCCGGACTCTAAGTATGGATGAATAATGCACCGATAAGAACTCGTCATAATATTTTGAAGAGTGTCTCATAATATAACAAATTAGATTTCACGTAATTATGGACGTTTTAAAACATACTATGATGTGTGAAATGTTTTGGAATCATGTGCATGTTATTTTATGTTGACACATTGGCAACTTACAAATAACCAAAATTTTGTGCTATGATGTTCACAAAGGCTTTGCAAAGTCATAGGCCTTTAGAACAGGATGCAATATGCGTACCGATCTTTAGAGGGCCCACAGGGATTCATACGAACTGTTCTAAATCGTAATTCGTAACAAGTAGCCTTTAAAAAATATTAGTACGGATTTTATGTATTAGATAGGTAAACTCCATGAAAGTCTCAATCTGGATAAATAAATCTCACAACTGACTCATTCATAGACTTTTGCCTGCAGAGTATTAGAACACATAAGTTGTGTGTAAGTGGTTGTGACAGCTGTATGATCGCTTTATATGAATCATTATCCATGACTTATGCTGGTAGCCAGAGCCATGTAGTTGCCAATTTCTATGCTAGTTTTGGAAATCAGAGTTAAAAAGATGGTAAACTGGGATCGCTCAGCTGTAACTCAAAATATATAAATAGTTTTATCTAACCGAGTGCGTATCAGTCAGATGATTGAGTGTAGCGAGACGGTGCACATGATTCGGTCGGCCGGTATCGATCCGGGGATGGCCGCCCCCCCGCCGCCCCCGCCCGCCCTCGCTGCACTGGGCGGGGGCAACGACCTCGCGGTGTAGCACCTACTATGTTTGTTTATTTTACTTATAGCCTGCCGCTACTTTGATATCGATAATAATATCACCTTAAACAGATTTGCTTTTAACCAAACATGAGCACTTTTAGTGTTTTTTTAATTTATAAATAGATTATTATCATTATAATTTGATAAATAAACAGAAGCAATAAACTAACTGACTACTTGTCAAACGATGGGATGGGATGACTAGGGAGGGGAGGACGCATTTATATCAAATAGAAAAGAGGATGCTCTAAAACGGGCAGGCTTACGAATTGTAAATAATAAAAAAGCTTGTGTGAAAAGATTGACAAATGTTAAGGTTCTCGAGAGGTTGACCAGGATTGAAAAGTGTGGCGATAAATGGTGTATTAAACATGTATCACTTTTCCAAGCCCTTGAAAGAAACGTTAATTGACTTTTACTCCAATACAAATTGTTTATAAAACTGTTTTAAGGGCTTACTACTCCACGTACATGACGAGGATAATTAAAAAAATTAAAGCGAAGGCCTAACACAGTACAACAGTGGCAATTGAAAGGGGTAGGCACCCCAGCCCTGTGGCAGGTGAGGCGAATAACCTCCCCGCAAATATATTATTTGCTAGTTCATTGGCAGGGGCGCGGGCGTTTGCATGCAGACTACGGTCATCTACCCTTTCAACAAAATCATCTCAGTTGTTTATAGTATTCGTACCACATAACCCTGAAAACGTGGCGTAGGTACTAGTTTCATTAAACACCTCGTGACAATTCCATAGGGTGCTTGTTATACGAATATGCAAATATTGACACTTGAGTTATATTATAATCATAAATATACATACATACATACATATACTCACGGCTGTAAATCCCTAGAAGGGGTAGCCAGAGCTAAGGAATCAGAAATTCCTCAGCCACTTTTGGAAAGTTGAGTGGGTAGAAGATGGTAAAATAAAGGTTGTTAGTGATGGGTCTCCAACCGTATCGCCCAAAAATCCCTAAAAAAGCCCCAATACCGTTAGTCGCCTCTTACATACACCCACCGGAAGAAATGGGGTAGTGCTATTCTAAGCCGACACTACACAGCAGCAAAATATATTTAATAATTATGCCTTTTTAAAAATTATAACAAAAGAGGTATGCGAATCAAAGCGAAGAAGATTTTCTTAGCTCTTACAAACCGGTTATTATTAAATAACCTCTGTCCTGCCCTGATGAAAATAAAGGGTAGTTTTCTGAGACTACACATTTGAATTATAAAAAAAATATGTGTATCAAAATATAGTTAACGTACCTGTTATTTCATCTTTAGAACATATTTATGTGTATGTGTTTTACTACGATATACTTCTTAAATCTGAGTCATTCCTGCATGCCCAGATTACCGCAACCGTTCATTTCATTTAAATTCTTGTGAATGAATATAAACTGGTAGAAACACTGCTACGGCTACTGACAAACTAATTTATATTTATCTTGAAATTTTTAATCACCCGCTCTATGTTTGTCACCTTTACATTCGTTTCTTTAGCTTACAATAACCATTAATACAATAATTTGATTGTTTAATTTATAACTGATAATGTAATATATTCAACAACACAATAATTTATGATAATATTGATACAGCTGTTTTTATCGTCTTATAATGTTTTATTTTTAGTGTGGTGCGGTATTTTGAATCGGTTGTCATCTCCCGTATGGTCTAGTGGCTAGGATACCTGGCTTTCACCCAGGAGGCTCGGGTTCGATTCCCGGTACGGGAAAAAATATTTTGTTTTAAAAATAATTGATTCGGTGCAGTTTAGGCTTAGAAATCCATTTATCTCCGTGGGTATCGTCATACGATCGAGGTGATTAAGGGTTTTTTTCCACACTTTAAATAATGGGTATCGATACCATACGATTTATATGAGACAATCACATTGTCTCGCGTCACTCAGGAAACAGAAGGGTTTTTTGACTAAACTAAATACAAAGTTGGTTATTTCAATCAAGAAACGAAATTATTCCTTAACAAACATCTCTCTATATTGAAAAAGAGAAACGCAAAAAAAGAAAGACACATGTCTTTATGCGCCCAATTTCGCATGACCGATTTCAATCTCATCCTACACTTTTTTTGTGTACCATACAAACATTACGAAGTCTGAAAGCTACACAGCTAGTTCTTCAACACAGATGTGATCACCCGAACCTGGGTACAGGGATTAGAAGGGGTCTTATATAGTCGTATTTATTTCTTACATATTCTATGATGAAATTCACAGCTTTATTGTGAACGGCCGCGCCGTGTTATATTTAATTTTATTCATTTATTTTCGTATCCAATGAAATGTAGACTAAATTATATAATGATCTATCTATATGTGTAAGTGACGTAGCCTAAATGAAAATTAAAGTAAAACCGTAGCAATATGTCTGTATCGTTCTCTTGACTTGGCTTTTATAAATAATGCTGAGTGCCGACCCCTCTTGAAATAAGGTCGCTGTGAAGGAATTCTTTGTTAAGACGTAATGAGAGGTTCTTCTCGACGGTCTTGTTCTTGTTTGCAGAAAGGATCCACTTTGCGATTGTTGGTACTTCAATATATTTTTTATATTCGCATATATTTTCTCTTAAATTCTAATATCTCATTATTCGTCGGTGCTGCTTGTCATGTCCCGTTTTTTGCCCCAGTACAAAGAAGGATATTCTCACGCGTCTGCTAGTTTCCAGTGGGATAGACAGGAACTATTGATTACCACGCCATTCAATCCTGACTGCTTCCGTGCTTCTCTAAAATATGAAATCGAAGTAGTATGCTTGACTGTATCGAAGGATTTCTAAAAGAATTGGCTAATTGCATATCGTTTCAATGAGTTTAACTTTCAAAGCTCTGTCTGCTACTGTTAGTGATTCCGTAGCATCGGTTACATTATACTGTTTATAGACGTAACATGATTATCGCAGGCTTTGATGGGTGCGATGCGATTCCGTTACCGGAACGGAATACAACGCCATCGCAGCCGATTATAATTGCCTCCCCGTAACCTGTCCGTTACTTACACCGCCGTTAGGTAACGACATCACCGTTGCGCACATCACGTCTCGTTGAGTACGTTGAGCTCCACGGCTTGTCAAGCCGGATACTTCCAGCTTATTACGAGCTGCGTCTTATCTGTGCTTTTCAACCAAAAGTGAGCCGCATTCGGGTTAATTTCTAAAGGTCTCTGTCGCCAACGAAGGCTTGACCTTGCCTTCAATATCTTATAACGAGAAGAAGTGCCTAATAATCAAGCTTTGTTTTTTTTAATGCATATAGAAATAACCGAAAATGATAGTCTGTTCTATTCTAATAAAACCTATGTTAAACAAAAAGAACCTTGTTACTATTACACACAGAAATAATATGTATGACTTTATAAATAATATCATAAAACAATAAATATAATGACACTGCCATGTCAATATATTTATGAAAATATTATGTATGTAAGAAAGAATCAGGCCTCTTTTGTGAAAAATTGTGACAGACATATTCGAAACCTGAGAGACAACAATAAAATATCAGTACCAAAATACAGATTGTCAAAAGTAAATACATCTTTCATGGGGTTATGCGTAAAAATGTATAATAAAATACCTGAGGACATTTTAAATTTAACAGAAACAAAATTCAAAGCAGCAGTTAAAAGAAATCTTAGTTCGAAAGCCTATTACAATGTCAATGATTACATTAATGATGAAGTGGCTTGGTGTCATCAGGGCTCTGTGCAGGATGTTTCCGGGCTAACACCAAAATTGTAATGGACGTTAAAAAAAGATGTGTGTTGACGAGTTTCTTACGGGTTCTTCTCTCAACAAAACACCTTCCGAATCCGAAGTAAACTTAGTATTAAGTTAAAATTTGACGTTCAAAAAACAAAGATTTATCTTTTTATTTTGAAATAAATGAATATTTTTATATTTTTTTTATTTTCTGACGGTGGCGGCAGGAGCGTTCGGCTCACAGATATAGGATATCCTATTTGCCTAGTTTATTGCAGGAATCACAAGACTATCCCAAAATTAAAGTGATGATGTCATTGATTCAAGAGCTGCTTTTTTATTTTTGAATATGTTTTCTATGTATACTGCTAACTGAAACTGAAAAATCTAATGTATTGTAAAGTTGTTATTAGTATACACTATTATTTATTGTAATCAATATTAACATTAAATTATGGAGAATATTGATAATGTAATTTGTCTTTTTGTAAATAAGATTAAATACTGATAGTGTTTGATGTTTATAAAAATTGTATCGCCTGATTTTGTTTGGAAATTCTGAGAAAGTCTGACCTAGAGTACGGGTATTAATCTGCCGAACTAACAACCATAACCATTATACGCATCACCACCAGCATGCAATCTTCGGAGTTTGATAGCTGGATAGTCATCTCAACAGTGGGTCAAAATCGATACTTTTTGAAACTTTCTTAGTTTATTCTAATTTACAACATTTTTAAGTGCTGCAGCTGTCTTATGTACTCCTAAACTCAAGCTCAGCAAAAAACCGTATATCATGATATAAATAATTTTGCACAGCACGTGAAATTTTTCTCACCAGGTGCTCAGTCAGTGTACTGATATTTTGCTCGAATACTACATTCACGTGTCTGGACGCCATTTAGATTTCCTCTCGATTTTTTTCCCTCGCTGGATACAATTCGATAAATTAACCAAACGTATGACTAAATGTATCAAATCGGTGTAGGCTTCGTTTGAAGCCTTATCTTTTGTAGTTAGGGTTAAATTATATAAAGCTTGTTGATAATTCCTACACCTAAACTTGAGCAGTACACTAATTAAGTAGTATGCGTAAAATGCGGTTTTGTCAACGTATAATATCTATAAATAAACAATGAAGAAAACACTGTTGTTAGAAATAGATAAACGGTTGTTGTAACTGCCAATTCCATCAATTTTACCGCTCATTTAATCAAGCCAGTTAATTTATTGAACCGACCAATTTTTTTCATCGCCGTATTTTATTGTCATAATTAATTAACAACCGTTGAAAAAATAGTCGTACTCCCAACCATTTCTCCAACTACACTTCATAGTATCACTTAGTTTACTTCAATATCATCTGCAACAACCCTCAATTTTCAAATCATTTGATAAATATAGAAACATATCTCAATTAAAATATCGTCTAAATTATAAAATGTTATCATAATAAAAGGCCTAGATTGCCGCACCGTTAACAACAGTAATATTCAAAACATTTAATTCATTATTTCGTCTCAAAGTGTTTTTATAAAGACATAAAAGTGGAGAACGTGTTTAACATGAATTGAGCACGACTAATTTTTATGGTTCTTTTATGGTAAATAATTGGAATTTAAGGAAAAAAATATATTTTATATGGGTTTTTATTTGTATAATGTGCACACGTGGTTTGGAAACGAAGCAGACTTCAATAAAAAATACTCAAACCAAACATGATGATCGCCTTTTTTTATTGATCTACATCATTTATTTATTAATTTAATTTATTTATTTTAGATTTTTTCTTTTTTTATGTTTCGTCACCTAGAAATTCGTAATCACACACTTGAAATCCAAAATTTCAAGTTGGTAGATCAATTAGTTCTGAAGTTAAGCTAATGACACTGACTGACTGACTCACTGATCATCAAAATAGAACTAGTACTTCTGCTGCGTAGTATCGGCTTAGATTAGCACTATCCCATTTCTTCCGGTGGGTGTACGTAAGAGGCGACTAACGGTATTGAGGCTTTTTAGGGATTTTGAGGCGATGAGGTTGGAGACCCATCACCAACGACCTTTATTTTGCCATCTTTTCCCCACTTAACTTTCCAAAAGTGGCTGAGGAATCTCTAATTCCTTAGCTCTGGCTACCCCATCAAGGGATTTATAGCCATGAGTATATGAATGTATGTATGTACTTCCCATAGACCTAGAGAGCTGAAATTTTGTACAGAAGTAGATTTTAACGCCCACATAAAGAAAAAACTATCAAAATAAGGTTTATGGAAGATCTGGACTACCTGGTGCCGCTGATGAGAAAACATAAGAGTACTGCCAAACTTTAATAAGCGTTTTTAAGAGAAATAGTAATCGATTAACTGTATTCTACTCAATAAATAAAAATATTAAGTTCTATAATTATTATTATTTATGTATAAGCACTCAGCTGTGGCTTCGCTCACGTCATTTAGCATTAGTACCAGTATTCGTCACTAGATGGCATTTAAATCCCGCTAGCGTATTTATTTACACATTTAAAGATTTTTTTCATGTATTTTAAAGATTTGAGAAGTCGTGGAGTTTATTTTTATTTAATTTCACAAGATAATATCATTTCCTGCCAAAAAGAAGTGAAATTCCACCAAAAACATTCTGTAAAAAACTAGCCAAGTCTCGATAAAGCTGCTTGTTTATCTCTAAAAAGTAATGAAATCTCTAAAATAAATGGAGCCAAGTCTAAGGTTCCTTACTGCGATTTATTTATTATGACAGTCAATTTTACGTGACTTGGCCGTTGAACATTCTTTACATGTTTAGTATGTACAAGTTTATTTACTAAGTTATTTGCAGATTTATTCAAATCTTCTATAGTTCCTTGCCGATTATTTAGAGTCAACTTAATATTTTTTTGTGATTCTAATCTATCTTTATTTGTAAGAACTCTGGCGATTGTTTCTATGCTTCCTTTAAACTTTAATCATAATCTACTAATAACAAGTCAACGGCCAAGTCACGTAAAAGTAACTATCATAATAAATAAATCGCAGCAAGGAACCTTTAGAGATTTCATTAATTTTTAGAGATAAACAAGCAGCTCTATCGAGACATGGCTAGTTTTTTACATAATGTTTTTGGTTGAATAATGTATTTAGAAAGTAAGCAAGTACTTAGAATTAAATTTTTGGGATATTATTTTCGTACAATACCGTATTGGGCTAAAGTAGTAATTTATGAAGAGTAACTAGTGGATCGTCCCAGCTTCGCACGGGTAGCGTTGTTTTTTAAATATCTGAGGTTTCTTTCTTTAGTCACTGCTCAAGCATTGTGAAATTCAGCGCAATGTTTTAAATTTATTAAATTTATAGCACTCCCTAAACAGTGTAACTTGGTGATTTTTAATGCGCTTTAATGAACGGTTCAGTATTTCCGTTTAATAGCAAATTTTGGAATAAAACGCTATGAAGTATTTATAACAATCTAAAAAATAAATCATTACGTGTTGTAGGATGCAACTACTGGCGCCATCTAGTATGTTATATACATACATACATACATATACTCACGGCTGTAAGTCCCTAAAAGGGGTAGCCAGAGCCAAGGAATTATAAATTCCTCAGCCACTTTTGGAAGTTGAGTGGGGAAAAGATAGTAAAATAAAGGTTTTTGGTGATGGGTCTCCAACCGCATCGCCCAAAAATCCAATAAAAAGCCCCAATACCCTTAGTCGCTTCTTACGACACCCGTGGGTAGAAAGGGGTAGCGACATTCTAAGCCGGCACTACACGGCATGTTATATGTAAATTAGTAACGATTCGGTTTTGGTCACGGGCGCGATGGCTTATTTTATGTATAATTTCGGTGTTTCTCTACCGATTTCTATGATTCTTTTTTTATTGAATAGGTAATAATGTTACCTTTTTTAAATTAGGGATGAGTGAGAGGTTTACAAAAGTAAGAGTAAACAAATATAATCAGAATGTTCCGAACTGCTAAGCTATCAGGAATTACACGTGTTATTGTGAGTCAACCGTAAAAGATAGACATAAACTGTTGAGGATTTTTTTTAGATAATTTTATGAAGAATATTTCCGTGATACATGATTTCTATGTAAGTTTAACCATTAAGGCTGCACACGCGACGGAAGCTTAAAAAATGGAGTAACTTCTCCCGTTTTCCCAAAATTTCCCAAAATTCCCCTTTACTACTCTCCTGAAAAGTATACAAAAACCTGCCCAGGAGTATGGAGAATAATTGTACCAAGTTTCGTTAAAATCCGTCGAGTAGTTTTTGTTTCCATAAGGAACATACAAACCAACAGACAGACAGACAGACAGACAGACAGACAGACAAAAATTTTACTGATTGCATTTTTGGCATCAGTGTCGATCCCTAATCACCCCCTGATAGTTATTTTGAAAATATATTTCATGTACAGAATTGACCTCTCTACAGATTTATTATAAGTATAGATTACGGAAAGATTCTGTAATATCGTGGTAATATTGTTTCCCAGCGAATGTTGCGGTACCACATACTTCTCTAGAGAACTACCCAACAAGCAAAATTATCCTGGAATGCGATTTTGTAATGCTATATGGATTTATATAACTCCGAAAATGGTTTTGACGGATGCTACCGCATTTATAACAGCATAAATACATGCTGATTTTACTCAAGTAAGTTTCATCTTGTAATTTGTACTTATATCGGTATATAAGATTATATTTCCTGGCAATTATAGGATGGTGACTCCTATATGGGCATTAAGCAAGAGCAATTGCACTGAAGCATAATTACTCCTGTAACCCTGACTTATATGCGTATATAAGATAACGTCTGATGACCATTTTAATCTTACTAGTTCTATATGAGCACGTACCAGGCATATTTGCACTGAAGAGTAATTGCGCTTGTTATTTTTACTTATAAACTCATATAAGCCAATATTTTATGGCTAATATAAGTGACTAAAAATTAAATTACTGTAAAATTCATTTAATTTGGTTTGGTTTTACATAAGCTTAGAAGGAAGTTTTAAATTAAATTATTATCCACATTTTACAAATATTAAATTAGTAAGATTATAACAGCACTCGGTAGGATAAAATGTTCTCTTTATGGATTTAGTGTATGCCATTTTAATCCTAAATATGTTTATATAGGCATTTTACTTGCTCAAGTAACCTCAAACACTCCTGGCTAAAACTCTTAAAAATCCAATTTTGCTCGGTACGACCGATATAGGAAAAAATACGCTTTATGTAGTTTTGCGAGTTCTATTGTAGGATTTTGTGTCAGCCATTTTGATTGCATACATTTGGTTTTCTTCACAAATATCTAGAAATATTAAAAATGGATATAAATAAGTGGAAGCGGTTCAAAAAGAGTGGATCATATAAAAGAAAAATTAAAAAGACATACCGAGAAATGTTAAACGCAGTGACTACTGAATTTTTAAAACCTGGTGAAGACCATATTGCAAACTCTAGCGAGGGTTCCGGACAAGATATTTCTATTACTACTTTAGATGAAAAAGGTTGGGACTACGAAAATACAAAACCTTTGAGTGATATTGAAAGCGATGGTCAGGAAGAATCATCAGACTATAACAAAAATGTAGAGCTGCGGTATTCTATTAAAAATTGGGCTTTAGATTTTAATATTTCTCATGCTGCGGTTAACTCTTTAAGAAACTCTCTTTCAAACAAGTGATCAATTAGGTAGTATGCGTTCGTACTGCCCTTTCCAGATCCTTTGTTACATAACTTAAGTAATTTTTTTTGGTATTCTTCTTTAAGTTTTGGGTCAGTAAGATTTTTTTCAAAATCATTGAAATCCTCTAAGTTTCTTATAATTTTAATTGCATCATCCTGGTTTAGAGCAGGGGATTTAGAAGATAGTTTTATATATTCATCGAACTGAATCTGAAATTCTGAATATTTTAATAGTAATTTGCTTTGAAGTTCAAACATAGCATTTTGATTATTTAGAATTGTTTTGATATCCTGTTTAATAGCCTGCACATCCTCTTGTATTTGCTGCATTTGCGTATTATCTGGATTCAAGATTAAAAAGCTTTCATTATTAATATTTCCAGTGCTTAGACTTATTTCCTCTGTGACAGTTTTTGGTTCCTGGTTTTGAATTATACTATCGGCTTGAACATATCTTTCATCTGTTGGTATGGTAACTTGTTGAGGCATAGCAACGGTACTAGCTTCTTGTTCATAAGTCTGAAAATATAACAAGTAACTTGTGTAACTTGTACATGATCAAATTTGAGTTAGTGGTATCAGTACTATATGTAAGTATGTTATGTTATTGAATGTAAAAGAATAAATCAAATTTAAGATTGATAAAGTATTTAAGGCAATGGAAAAGAGAAACATGAAAGGATTACAAGGTGAAAAAAGTGTGTCAGAGTAGTAGTAAGGGGTAGTCCCGAAAATTAATCGTGAAAATTAAATTAGTAATCTAGAAAATTTGCTATATTTAACTTACCTCTACCAACTCTTGTGCCATCTTATTATAACTTTTAGCCATAGATTCACTTTGAGTAATAATATCTTGAGACGACCGCTTTGTTTGAAAGCGACGTTCGTTATCGGTCTCGGTATCAGACCGATCACTCATAGCGTCTATTTCATTTTCTGCATCCTTTGACGTTCTTAAATTGCTTCTCTTCACTATACAATTAATAGGTGTCCAAGTTTGGTCTGGATCACAGTTTTCAGCTCTTCTCAGTTTATCCTGTTTATTTTTGGGCCAAAACAAAATACCATTCCGCTCCCATCGATCTGGTACAGCCGTCAATCTCAATCTACCTCTTTCCATTGTCTGAACTACTTTATAGGGCATTGTGATTGGTAGTAAAAATCTGAAAATTAATAAATATATAAGTGAGTTTTCGTACATCATATACAGCACCATTTACTTCCTTAAGAGTGCTTTTTCTACAAGTAAAATAACTAATTAACAATATTACCAGATTTACAACCCACCCAGAACAGGACTCAAACCCACAACATTAGCAGTTTGCCATTATGAAATCAATAATGAGAGAAGAGAGACCGGAGGCTGGACTATAATGTTTTTATTAGGTAGGTAGTATCCCACTGCTGAGAAAACAGCCTACCTTATGATGTTTTATATAAAGGTAATGTTTATGAATACCTTCCCTTTCTTTCAGTAGTGAACCGACCACCTATGAGTTTGAGATAAGTTTCTACTTTTACTTGAGAAAGGATCATTTCGACGATCAAGACCTCACCTATTTTAAAATTAGATTAAACCAAACCACCTAAGTATAAAATAAATATAATTTGATAATTCAATGAAAAAATACCAAAATTTCAAATGTTACGTTACCTATGACTATGAATATGTATAGATTATACACTAAATTAAGCACTAAACTACGTTCTCACTGTTCGGTTGATTTATTTATACTGATCTTTCGCTCTAACTCTAACACTAAATAAATAAACAAAAGGTAATATGATTTGAGACGCACGGTGATTCCCCGGTACCATGCTATGCTGTAAAGTAGAAGATCGGCAACGTCGCGCGTAGACCACTATAATTTTTATGGCAGCAAACACGACAAACTAAGAAGAAGCAGTTTACTATAAGTTTACGGTCCATATTTGATCGACTCAAATTGACAGCATAATATATGCTCGCACGCAAGTGATTTTGCCCGATCAGTATAAAGGCGACAACGTTCCCAGATTTAATAGCATGACTTGAATCAAGTAGGGTGGTAAAGGAGAATGCTATGCCAGTAGGTACTTTTTGTGATATTCTGTAGGAAATGTGTAAACGTTGATGTAATAATGACTAATTATAAGATAGCTACCTATTTAAATATTTTTTTAATTATAAGTTAATAAAGGAACATTCACTTTTACTCACATAAAATAATATTGTGTGACGTAGATAGTGACATTACATATTGAGTAAATATTATTTACAAATCTCACATTCGTCTGTTGGAAAGTGATCATAAACTGCGTAAGTAAAACAGTTGTCACACCAAAACCAATCTTGATACAGCAATGCTCTAATGCGTTCTTGATTCTTAATAAAATGAAAATTTCTATTGTTAATAGAAACCAGGCTGTGACAACCGGGACATGTCTCAGATAACACGAAATGTGTAACACTCCAAGGCCATCGAAGACTTCTTAGAGATCGAAAATGTTTTTTGGTTAAAAATCCATCAATATCCAGGATTATCGGCATATCGACCTGTTAATTAATTAAATTAAGTCAAATAAAAATAAAGTTTTAACTAATTTTCAATCCTTAAAATATTCCTTCAGTTTATATTTAAAAATTTTCATCTGGGCATTGCGGAACCCTAATCATTAACAATGGCGAATCTTCTTCGGTTTTGAGATAGACCAATATAAAACCTAGATACTTATATTGGCTCTATATAGCACTTAGGAATGCTAAAAAGACTTATTTTAGCTCTATTTTACACCTGGGAATGCTCACCAACAAAATGGCAGCTGCCTGCATAATATTTATGAAATAATATTTAATTCTATTATGTAAATAAGCAAGATTCATGAAGCGCTTAAAAATATTGAACATAACCCTATGAGTTTTCACAGAAAAATCACGTTTCCCTGACGTTATTCGCTACACAAGATACAAACGGGACCTATATTATGGCTAACATTAATTAATTCTAAATAATACTTACCTTTAAAGGATAAAGAACAAATATTATTTAAAAAATCCAGAGCGAAACAACGTGCAACACACTCACTTTGACTGTTTACATTACAACGGCTTATATTAGAATTGTTAGGCGCGTATTCATCTTATTTTTGACTATAAGTTACTTATATTGACATTTGCAGGAGTAATTACACTGACGTAATTCGATTATAGGAGCCATATAGGCGTATATGGCATTTAAGCGGGCTAATTTAAATGTGCATTAAGTAAAATTTGACTTATATAATGGGCCCTTTCTGCAACTTATATGAGGATATAAGTATCATATAGTCCTCAAGAAATTATGGTTCTAGGATAATTTAAAAACCACTTTTTGCTTGTTGGGTAGTTCGTAGTTCCCCGTGACATAATATCTGTACTAATTATGAAGTATTTGCAATAGCTTTCTGCTAATTAAAACCGCGAAATCAAAATTTGTTTGAGACAGTTTGTAATTAAATGACCTTTACTCGCTGATGACGATCGCAAGAGATTTTACATAAAAATATATAAGCTGTGTAGAGACGGCATAGAAAAACACTACCTCATTACTGTACGTGCGTGATTATAAGAGGCAACAAATCGACTTTTAGGCGATGTGGTTGGAGACCCAACACGAAGAACATTTACTTTACAATTTTTTCCCACTCCACTTCCAAAAGTTGCTGAGGAATGATTATACTGCTACCCCTTTTTTATAGTAGGGATTTATAGCCGTAAATAAATGTATGTAACATAATTTAATTCAAAATGAAAACAATAATTGTGGTTAAATTATTCTTGTACTATTTTTAATTTAATACATAAAAGCACTCCTAAGCTCACACACACACACACACATTTACATCCTTTTTAAAATCATATTTATATTATTTTGTATACTTTCTTGCATTTTATTGCATTATTTAACGGAAACTATATAGACACACTTTAAAACAGATTAAAATATATTTATTTAAGGTGTGGTTCCTTAAAAATGACATTTTGATGAAGATTACCAAGTTGCCCGAATAGAAAATGGCAGTGGTGATGATTTTTCTACCCTAAATGGGAACTCATGGGACGTGTATACATATATACTCACGGCTTTAAACCCCTAGAAAGGGTAGCCAGAGCAGAATAAGAATTTCGTTAACCACTTTTGGAAATTAAGTAAGAAAAGTTTGTAAAATATGTATGTATATGGTATGTGTAAATTTGTGGAATAAACAAAGCTAAAGTATAAAATGATAAGGCAATATAAATATACTTACTTTGTAAGTCGGTGTGCAAATAATTTATCACTAAAATAACTATGTACGTGATTAGCGGCTTGCACTAACCAAACAAGTGTGTCGTTTGTCAATATTTATTTACAACTAACCAACGTGGTTACATTTCCTTCTTTTCAATCCATTTATAACAAACTTATATTTCATATGTAAAGAGGTGTCCGCAGTTTCCTAATAATGAGCTCCATGATATTCGGAAGTATAAGTACTTCTACCAACCTTCTGAAGGTTTATTCTTCACATCGCAAACGATAGTAGCATGTAATATATGTTCTAATACCTAGTCAATATACATCGACTAGTAAGCGCCAATATTTGTCTATACTCCTTCCTACTTCCTAAGCGGAGAGTGGGACACACATATATTTGAGTAGCAGTTAGAAAGGGTACGGAAGCTATTAACGTTTACGATATTTATCATCAAGATAGATATTTGGCATAAACGACATAATCTAGTCCAAATATTTGTATGTAGTCTACTGTCTTAGAGTCAAAATTCAAAAGATATAGCTGGAACCCATCACCAACAGACCTTTATTTAAACATCTTTTTCCCTCTCAACTTCTTTTCCAAAAAAGGGAAGCAATTTTTATGCCATTTCTCTGACTAAACTTGTATGGTATTATAGAAGCACGTTCAGTTAAAATGTGTGTGTCTCCGTAGTTCAGTGTTATTCGATATTATTTTGACCCCGCTTCAAACCTATCGCTCACGCATTTCAAATCGGGATTTATACCACTGCCTTGCAAATGATATGAAATTAACAAATTAGAAAATCATCTTATTGATTTTTCATCTATGTAAAGCATTCAATATTAATATTTATTTAGACAAAACTTTTAAATTAAACATAGGCTTAAAGCGGTTACATACTGTATATCCGAAACTTTTAAACCCGAATATTATTTTACCGAAAACTAATCGCCTTTTTTTTAATTGCCATAATATGGTTTCACCGAAATTTCAAATACCATATTCTTACATTCCAGATTATCGTTTGGTTTTTGTTTTTGTTTACTATCATTTTGATTAACCACTAGAACGGATTCCCGAAGAATCGAAAACCAGATATACCTTAATTCCGCAATATTGCTTTTCCGAATAATCACTATTCCAAAAAATCATTTTCCATATATTTGAAATACAGATGTATTGAATGATACCTACTGCTATGAATAATTTTGCAGGCATATTTTAAGTAAGTAGTATACCCCGCTTAGTAGTATACCATGCATCAGACATTTAGGTGCTCGCTCCGCTGCGCTACGCTCGCTCGTTTTATACATAATCTAACCTAACCTAACCTAACTGTATGTAACCAGACTTTTCTTTGTCTGCAGGGGGCTTTCGCCTCCCGACCCCCCCAAGCAGGGGGGCTCTGCCCCCCTGCACCCCCCCTACATGCAAACAAGCAAGCAAGTATACATACAAACAGGCATGCATCCGCGTTCTATTTATACAATTTTTCTAACATAATAAAATTTCTGGTTAAAGAGACTTACGATATGTAAGACTATAGATAAAGTTACTTCGGTCTTTTAAACCTTTGGAATAACGAGATTATAGTAAAAGATATAGTTGGTAAAAGCAAAAAATTCATTTTAATAATCTGGTTTTAGTTTTTCTGGGAAGTGATACTTCTAGAAAATGTATTTATGTACTAATGAAGTTGTGGAAAATAAAGCATCTATGATACGTAAATTATGTGAACAGTTTTCTGAATAGTGAATTTCGGATTTGAGATATTCGAATTTTCGAAATGTTACCGCTTAAAGCACACAAAGCACTATGACTTTGCTGTATGTTCTTTATAATAAATAGAGTACACAGCGTTTATCTGTGTTTGCTGATCATCTCTAATTATTTATCTACAATAGTAACATGTAAACGTAATTGTTTTATAGTTTGTAGATATAACTAATCAACGTTATGTGCGAAGATCCCCGCAAGCCTCGCAAATCTGCGCAAACATAACTCGAGTCACTGTCGCTGATAGACCTACCTACAGATAGAAGGGTTTAATGAAAAATAAAGTCTTTAGTTTTAATTTATAGGGAGCCAACACCAAATTATTTTTTATTCCCTATTCTTAAGCGTCTCACATAGTTTATCTATCTATTCTTCAAGTCGGAGATAAATTGCTGTAACCAGGGGCAAGCACGAGCCGTGTTTAAACTAGTTATCGCGTGGGATAAAGCAGCCATCTTTTACGCACTTACTTAGTATCGTATACTGCCATCTCATTCTAACCGTTATCGTGTCGATAAAATAGCGCTCGTGCTTGCTATGCATCTCTTCAGCTCGCAGCTGATTGTAGCATCACAGTGGTGTCGTCGCAACGATTCCACAACAGGAAAAAATAAAAGTAAATTGGCCATTTTACTGTCATTATTTGATTCGACTCATTTTAGACATAATGTTTCAAAACCATTTAAGTAGAAACTAAATTACACGTATTATGTTACAAAATTACCACTTGAATGTTTCATTAAATAAAAAGCACGTGCTTGTTTACACAACAGTTTATCTTCTTCATTCAGTTGTAATTTGTTTCGTCGTAACATCAGTGCCCACTTTACTCTACTTCACTTTTTATCCAATCACAATCTATTATTATACAAAACAAGTGATTCACGACGGGCCGGGGTATGGGTTTGCACGGGTAATGTTATATGATCACTGCTATGAGACCCACCCTATGACCTTTAGCGTGACGTTTTATAGCTTTTGTTTCTTTGGTTTTAGCTTTCCATTAGTGAGAGAGGTTTTGAAAGGACAAAGGAGTCCGGGCGGCCCGCGGGACGGGCGTCAGTCATCTCGGTCTTGCTAACCATAGCCCCCCCTTGCTCCTCTTCTTTATGTCATGTCATCATGTGTATATCAATTCAGTGGATTAAGATATTACTATATAGAACCTTTCCAAGTTATGGAGGTTTGATGGGAAAAGATTGTTAAATTATAAATGGTTAATTATAAGTCTCCAGCCTCATCGCCAAAAAAACACTTAAAATGACCCAAACCCTTAAATGGGTCTTAGGACATCCGCAAAAGAAATCGGTCAATGATATTCTAAGCAACCACCATACTTCCGAAAGTTATGATTTGTTAATTTAAAACACAATATAAGTCCAAAGTGTAAGTGTTTGTCAGGATCGCACCGAGTGGCGATCAATAGTCTCTGCTTAACAAAATGGGAACTTATGGCATGAGTGAATTAAAAAATATTCTACAACATCAAATCAGCAATATTACTGAGAGCTGGATTTAGTAAAACTAATAAAATCATTTTCATAGATTATAATGGGACGAAAATTATTCCGTTTTTCACATTAATATCTGTAGTTTCATGATTAAAAAGGTAAGGTAAGTAAATGTTAAATAATCTTAAAATAAATAAAACATGTATAAAAGCATATTTACATATTTAGTGACGGGTTGCAATTGGCCTCGACCTCGTTTTTAAAACATACCCTTTTTATATTTTAAATCGATTGAAGACATCAAACTAAACTTTGTCGCCTATGGAATACTTACCGAAGATATTATATTTTTAAAATAATTAATAAGTGTCACTGCTTTAAGCAATCTGGGTAAGTATGGTCAGTTTCTTAACCTACGCTAAAATAAAAATAAAAACTAACAACGCTTTTTCAATCGTTTTCATTTTTACTGATTGTGTGGTATTATTGTATACCAGTATTTTTTGTTCATTACCGTTTTCATCTTATATTAGGAACTATTTTTCACTTTTTAGTTTGATGTGCTTTAGAAGCGTGTTTATTAGTTTTTTTATTTAAACGATATTTTATTACTAATAAATAAAGAATGAATAAAGGAAAGAAAAATTTCGACACAGACGGGAATCGAACCCGCGACCTCGGGTATACGCCCCGACGCTCTGCCAACTGAGCCACCGTGTCAATTGGCTGCCAGTGCGAAATTCTTCTATCCTTTATTTCTTTTACACGTTTAAGTAGTGTTTGCGTTTCCTACCTCCGAATTTGAACTAATTCGGAAGATTTATTAGTAATAATCCCCACATGAGGTTTTCATGAACAAAAAGATTTAAACTATATTTTATTGTTAAATTTTTAGCACTGAATTATTTGAAATTATTTAATCCTGGCGACCCTAATTAGGATAGCGGAATGAACATATGAAATTATTATATTGTTCCTGATTCTCGATAAGTGTTCAAATTTTGAGTTCCATAGGTCCGTTTAAAGTGGGTCAAAATCGAGTTTAAAGGAGTCGAGTACACATACATACATACATACTTACATACATATAGGTGAAGCTAATCTAAGCGTTTTAAAAAGGGTATGTTTTAAAAACGAGGTCTAGGCCAATTGCAAACGCTCCATCCACCAATCATTTGAAAAACTCCAGCTCCTTTACCCATATCGCATGACGTGGCGACTAGTTAATAGTTTTAGGATTATATATTAATCTATCGCATTAAAGAATGAAAACAATGACGCATGTTATAAGAAAACATATGCAGATGTGTACAGAAATGTTTACTCAAATTTTCCTCATTATACAAATACCAACACGAAGATTTTGGCGCAGAGTTGGCAAGTAGATAAGATTAAATCTACATCCATGTGCTAATAAATCTTAATTTTTGTAGTTTTCCTTATTGTTCATCGTGAAGCAATGTCAAACAAACGTTAAGAGCGAGTCGTGCCCTGCTTCGATATGATAAGGATACACAGGAAATGCTAGGCAATCATTTTACGAGCTAACTTAAAATTTCCAATTAATAATATTTTCTGCACTATCTCAATTAGACACATTATATATATTCATATATACATGTTATGTTGTGTAGTGTAGCTTAGAATAACACTACCCCATTTCTACCGGTGGGTGTACGTAAGAGGCGACTAACGGTATTGGGGCTTTTAAGGGATTTTTGGGCGATGCGGTTGGAGACCCATCAAGAACATCACTTACTTTGCCATCTTTTCCCCACTCAACTTTCCAAAAGTGGCTGAGGAACTTCTAGTTCCTTTGCTTTGGCTACCCCTTTTAGGGATTTATAGCCGTGAGTATATGTATGTATGTATGTATATGTTGCGGTAGATCAGTAAAAACGAAAACAATTTAGGTTGACGTTTAAGACTTATCATGCTTTGATAACATTTTATTGCAATAGTTTATTAATTTTGCGACTTCATTCGCGTCGTTTTTATGCTATTAAGTGTGCAAATTACTGAAACATTACAACCCTATACTTCTAAAGCTATAGATCTCAAAGGCGACTAGATAGAGCTTCGGAATCAACAATAGCTCAATCCCTGTTGGAGGTTGTTTTTTGGAAGACATAAGAAAATAATAGATTTTTGGTTATAGCTAGGTATCGATTTCAGCCACATAATTCTTTTCTTTTGCATTGCACTTCTTACACCCACAAAATAAATATGGATTCTTAGCTGACACCATACCGACACGAACACTAAATACATTTCAAAATGATGTACTCATTTTTATAACCTCTGCGTACGACCGACATCATCAAAAATAAAATAAGAAATTGAAACTGGAACTCAAACGTTCACACCGTATATCCCCGAAGGTGTTGGCAGAGGCACTCATTCTTCTGAACATTACGTTACGTGACATTGCCACATGGTGTTCAGAGCACCCACCCAGTAATAGGTGGCAGGCCTGTCGCAATTTTATCACCCTTAACATCCATGATGAATCAACTACACATATGTCTTAAGAAAATACAAACTGGTGTAGGCCCAACAGTTAAAAAAAACATAACATAACATAAACGTTCACGCCGAATATCCCCGAAGGGGTTGGCAGAGGTACTAATACTTCTGAACATCACGTGACTTTGTCACCTGGTGTTACGCACGCCAACAGTTAAACATTGACTATGATTCTTTCTACACCGCATACAGTAATTAACGTTCCCAGCTTCAAACCTTCACGTCCGGACTATATTTACTAACCTGACCTGAGCTGAGGAAACAACCTTCAATCCAGAAGTATTGTATGTAAACCCATTCGCGGAAGGTCACAAACATTTTAAGGAAATAAAATACGGATGGTCACAATATCATTGACTTTACCTGGTCATGTGACAGTGAGTCCCACCTTCTGCGACCTACGCTCAAGGTTCTGTGCAAATAAACGATCAAATACAAGTAAAGTTGCCCCGTGAAAACCCTCATAAGACAGTGTATTCACGTGATAAGGGGCAGGCCTATCGCCGTTTTTGTACGAATACACTGTCACATGACTAAATACAACTCAGCCATGTGAGTCTCGTCGCGATGTTTTTCCCTAGCAGAGAGGCGCTGCTCCCTACTGAGCTCAAGGCTGTTCAATAAATAGGAGTTAAGAACTAAAAAATGGACTAACTTGTGTTAAGCTGACGATCATGTTTCCTAAATGACACTTTTATACAAGCCTACAACAACAGTTTAACAAAAGTGCATTCGAACATGAGCTAATCATTATTCCTCCCATAGAAACCTATTGCTGGCCAAATGCCTCCTGTACAATTCTCCTAAATAACCAATCCGTCGCGCGACCTTATGACAATGACCGAAGTCTTTGGTCCAACTTATCACACGACTAACCAAACTGCATATTGAGTGTATCACCCACCACACCGCCATCCCAGAATCTACGTATATTTGGTACCAGAACATTTGGCTGTTGAGGAATGTGCCTGGTGACCCATCACTGACTGCTCTGGCTATTTTAATTAAGGATTAGCCTTGTCTATATGTATGTTTGTTAATACTACGTATACTATGTTTTAATGAAATAAGTAATATAAACTTTGCCGTGTAGTGCCGGCTTAGAATGTCGCTACCCCTTTCTACCCACGGGTGTCGTAAGAGGCGACTAACGCCCGATTTCTTAATTCAGTATTCCAGCTGAAAGCAACTTAAGCATCGTTCTGTCGCATTTAAATCTTAACAACTGAATGAGACAAAACGATACTTAAGTCGTTCTCAGCTTGAATACTCAATTCAGAAATCGGGCGTAAGGGTATTGGGGCTTTTATTGGGTTTTGGGCGATGCGATTGGAGACCCATCACCAAAAACCTTTATTTTTACTATCTTTTCCCCACTCAACTCCCAAAAGTGGCTGAGGAATTTATAATTCCTTAGCTCTGGTTACCCTTTCTAGGGAAATATAGCCGTAAGTATATGTACGTATGTAATATAGACTAAGGGGTGATTACATAATCCAAAGCACATGTTAAAAGTGATGTGATATTTTTATCGGCGTGGCGAGTCTCGTGCAGCGAGGGCGGCGGCGGCGGCGGCGGCGGCGCGTACTGCGGTGTAATCATAAGGCGGTCCCGCGGTGGGAATAGCCATCTCGCTAAACAGAATCATTTATTAAAATGACCACACACTATGTGACGATTAAAACCAAGCGGAACTAAAATCATACTTATTTTACACATGAATTACCAAGATGACAACAACAAAGTTAATATAGCTACGTTTTATTTTATGTTCGTATGCACAGCATGATTATTAAATTGGTCCCATCCCAACTGTTGCAGACAATGTGTACCGATTTGAAGTATAATTCTGTTTACTTATAAATAAAGAATAAATAAAGTAAAGAAAATTTTCGACACAGGCGGGAATCGAACCCGCGACCGAGCGTACCCGAGGTCGCGAGTTCGATTCCCGCCTGTGTCGAAATTTTTCTTTCCTTTATTTATTCTTTATTTATTAGTAATAATCCCCACATGAGGTTTTCATGAACAAAAACATTCAAGTTATACTTCTGTTTGTCAGAATACCATGATATTCTTTGATTTTATTACTTACTTAGTACTTCTTCTGAACTCACTTTAGTCTAAGGGCTATGACTAAAACATCCTATATAGTTAGGCTCGATGATGTCTACTTATGTCCCCTGTTGGGGAGTAGTTTCTTTTTATTCTTTATTTATTTACAGGTCTTGCATGCTTGCTACGTTTAGCTCCAGTACACAATGGTCTGTGATGGGTGTTACGTAACTTCCTCACAGGCCTTATACATCCCCACCAAGAGACTCGGGCCTATACCAAATAGGCTCCACAGTCCACCACGCGGGCCTAATGCAGGGTGACAGACAAATGCTACTGCAGTGACAGTTAACATGCCGTCTGAAGCACAAATTCACCTTAACCTCATAAACTGAATTTGTGAACCCCCCTTGCAAATACTATCCGAGAGATTCGAATTGTGAGCCAAAAGTTTTACAAGGCCACGAAAGCAATTGTGCACAATTTAATTTTACACGTGGATGCTGTAATAACAACCTAGTCAGTTGAGAAAGGCTTATTATGTTCGGCGAACAAGAACTGTTAACTGTCAATTAGGTTCAGCGAAGTCACGTGACCACGTGGGTGACACGTGGATGACGCAGCAAGACGTGCCTTATCTGCGGCCCCCGGGATCAAGTCATTGCACAGTGATTCGCGTAGAACAAGCTAGCTGGACAAAATTATTTTTCGACTCGAATGGGTCTATATGTGCTTAATCATACGTATTCTGTACTTTTTTTTCACATTTCATTACTTAAGTTAAATGGGAGGGGGATGGTGTAAATAAAAATACAAAAAATGAAAAAAAAAATATATATATATTAAAATAAATGCAAAAATCATGATTTCTTCCACATTAAACATTTTTCTAAACTTAAAACTAATATGAAAAACAAATGTTTACAAGTCAGCTACTTAAAAAATAATATTCTATATATGTTACAATCATCCCCTATGACTATTATCATCTGAAGAATCCGACTCTATGGAATCATTTTCATTGCGAGGGATATTTACATAAGGTCGCGAAATGGGCACCGAAGGCGGGATAACTAATTTTAAAACTTCCGAATTTAACTTTTCAGTCTTTTTCCTGGGCATATCTCTGAAGGCGTTAATTAAAGGGTCGGATGTAGTTAAAGCATGTGTAATAGGTCTGTATTCGTGGCAATGCGAGACGTCTTCCGCGTATTGTGCAAGTGAAATCGGCGCAGGTCTTTATTACGCGCTTCTAGGGCTTCTTCGGAGAATTGTCCAATCGGAAGAAGTGCTGTTTTTAATACCTGTATTGTATACTATGCACAAGGATCTTATGCACGGTAACGGGCATGAAATACCACGAATACAGACTTAGATACAGCTCACGCGTTTCACGACAAGCTTCTTCAAATTTTTCTAAATTTATATCATAGCCTGAGGCAAGGGTTCTTAAGATAATATCAAATTTTCTTCCGCTTGCCTTCCGATCTACTAGCTACTTCTGCAGCAATTGCCAACTTTTATGCACTCCATCCAGAAACGATGCCGTTCACACGTCGTTTTTTTGTTTTATATGATGACTCCTCAAAGCTCTTTTGAGGTCTTCCCGGTCGCTGAGCACCCTCAGTAGAAGTGGTGACAACTGGAGGGTTAACAGACACCTTGAAATGAAAGTCTGTGCCTTCCAGCCATGTTTTATGCATAGAGAGAAACCTTTCCCTAATGCGACTAACAATATTCCATTTTTGGGCTATTTTCGTGCTACTAGCAGCGATGCTCTTGGTGATATCACGCAAGGATACTTCGGTTATATTTGAGAGATCAAATTTAACCGAAAGGAAATCAAAAATGTGTGAATTTCTGTTTTCTTTATCGTGTTTGATCCACTCTTCGAAAAATTCAATTTTCGAAACACTAAGCACTTGCTCTGTAAAAAAAATAAAAACAATGTTAGAGCAAAAAAGGAGCATGGAAAGTGATGTTTAATATTAAGTTTAGACTTAGATCTACGACATATATAAAATCTAACCCGGAGACATGTGGAGACAAAAAGTTGCAGTCTATAAAACATTATAAAGAATTATATTTTTTTGTGTTATTCCTACTATCCTTTAGACCGTAAAATTTTATTGGATTTAGTTACCTAGGAGTAAGATTTCTATAAAAATATAATGTTCTTACCTGTACTAATAGGATCCATAGCACAAAACACTGATTCGTTTACTGCACAAGTCATGAGGTGTTGTCGAATGTGTGGCAAAATTGCAACTGAGACGATTACAAATTAGTAATAATCGTCATTACTTACCCTTTAACACCTCATTAGCACGCCATAACGGGACTTTGCACAATCAATTCTTGGAAATGAGATAATAGGGTGGTTCTTGACAACATGAAACGATCAATTCCAGGAAATTGGACAATGACTTTTGTCCACCTAGCTTGTTCTACGCGAATCACTGTGCATTGATGAGAAATCAGCCATGAACGCTGTAAAAGGATTGCTTTGTTATCAATATCTTTATTAGTATTGTTGTTGTTCATTGCTTATTACTTTACAATCATGTTATCTATGCATCGTATATGATTTGTTTTGCCGTGTTATGTCGGCTTGGAAATTAAGTTCAATATATTTTCCCGTGGGTAGTACACCGTACTAACATGAAACAGAAATACCAGTAAGTAAAAACAGCGGTCACTACTGGCTGAACCAATCATCATCCATCCGTAATTATACAATTTTAATAAATTTTAAATCATTCCACCCGTTTCACACTTGTCTCGGAACGGTCTGTGTCCCGTTCCAGGCACACATGCTGATACGACACCCTTTCTGCAATGTTCATTTAATGTATTTCCTGTATTTTTTTATCTTTGTGTTTTGTATTGTGTCATACTGTTTTTGTTTGTGTTTGTGTGTGTGTTAATCTATCTATCTATACTTATAATAAATCTGTAGAGAGGTCAATTCTGTACATTAAATATATTTTCAGAATAACTATCAGGGGGTGATTAGTGATCGATACTAATGCAAAAAATGCAATCAGTAAAATTTTTGTCTGTCTGTCTATCTGTCTGTCTGTTTGTATGTTCCTTATGGAAACAAAAACTACTCGATGGATTTTAACGAAACTTGGCACAATTATTCTTCATACTCCGGGGCAGGTTATAGAACACTTTTCAGCACGGTAGTAAAGTTGAATTTTGGGAAAACGGGAGAAGTAACTCCATTTTTTAAGCTTCCGTCGCGTGTGCAGCCTTAATGGTTAAAATTACATAGAAATAAAGTATTACGGAAATATTCCTCACAAAATTGTCTAAAATATAACCTGCAACAGCATGTGTCTATCTTTTATGGTTGACTCATAATAACACATGTAACTCCTGATAGCTTAGCAGTTCGGAGCAATCTGTTTATATTTGTTTACTCTTACGTTTATAATAATCTTATTCATTTCAAAATGTTAACATTATTACCTATTTAATAAAAAAAGAATCATAGAAATCGGTACATAAACACCGAAATTATACATGAAATAAGCCGTTGCACCCGTAACCAAAACCAAATCCTTACTAATTTACATATTACATACTAGATGGCGCCAGTAGTTGCAAGACTTTAGTTTGTTATGAATACCTCATAGCGTTTTACTTAACTTCAACTCAACCTGAAATTTTGCTTAATAACGGAGATATTGAAACGCTCATCAAAGCGCATTCAAAATCACAAAGCTACACTGTTCAGAAGTGCTATAATAATAAATATTTATTCAAAGCAACAGGGTTCATATTGTTAGTAACAAGACTTATCAACTATGTTAGACACCTTAAAAAATACTTAATACTACTTTTACCTAACTATTATATTTACATTGAAGATTAATACAATGCCATATATAAGGCGAATCCACCCTATCCGCAATAGCTTGCAGGATGTTGTTGGGGCTGGCCCGCACCCTCTGCAGCAGGGAGGCGGCGCGGGGGCGCATGGCGGTGGTGTGCTATAAATTCCCATCACTGCGCTAAATTTCACAAAGCTTGAGCAGAAAAGCTGGAGAAACTCAGATATTTAAAAAACAACGCTACCCGTGCGAAGCTGGGCCGATCCACTAGTTTGCCAAATAAATATCTTTTACTTTTACTCTTTTTTTCCGCTTTTGGAATTTATAGCTTTGAGTGATTATGAATGTATCAAATAAGAAAACTAAAAGAAATTATTGATATTTCATATGCCCGTTTAATCATTTAAATAAATAATATTATTGCAACCTTCACCTCATCATTTAAAAACCCTACATTTCAATAATTATTCCGATAAATTCCATGGCCTAAATCGGACGTAACTAGCTTTTGGACTTGGAAGTCGGGGGTTCCCGATGAAGGCTTGTATTTACTTACTTACTTATACTCACGCCCATTGTTCCCATTGGGGTAGGCAGAGACTATCGATCGCCACTTTGTACGATCCAGGCAAATTACTTTTGCTTCTGTTACATTCATCATTCTTCTCATACATGCTCTTTTATTCTTCATACTTCGGACGCCGGCCTTTTTGAGCACACACTCTATTTGGTCCAGGTGTGTATTGTATTTATATGATAAATATGTGTGTATTTTATAAATATAGCCATAGTTTTTCATGTATAACTCAGTAGACATTTAGGTATTACACATATGTTTGTATGTGTATACATATAATTTTAATTAATGCTGTGTAGTGCCGGCTTAGAATAGCGCTACCCCATTACTTTCGGTGGGTGTACGTTGGAGGCGACTAACGGTATTGGGGCTTTTAAGGGAACATTGGGTGATGTGGTTGGAGACCCATCAACAAAAACCATTATTCAACCATCTTTTGCCCACTCAATTTTCCAAAAGTGGCTGAGGAATTTCTTATTCCTTAGCTCTGGCTACCCCTTCAAGGGATCTATAGCCGTGAGTATATATATATGTATGTATGTGTATATATATATATATATATATTGATTATATGTATGTATATTTACGTATTTTTAATTAGAAGACCGTGATAGCCCAGTGGGTAGAACACTCGGTTATCGTGCAAACGACTAGTGTTCAAATCCTGGGTCGGGCCTACACCAATTTGTCTTTTCTAAAGACATATGTGTGGTTAATTTATCATGGTTGTTAACGGTGAGGGAAAACATCGTGAGGAAACCCACATGCCTGAGTTGTACTTAGTCATGTGACAGTGTATTCGTACAAAACGGCGATAGGCCTGCCCCCTATCACGTGAGTACACTGTCCATGCAAAACGTGGGTACTCTGAACACCAGGTGACAATGTCACGTGATGTTCAGAAGTATTAGTACCTCTGCCAACCCCTTCGGGGATATTCGGCGTGAACGTTTATGTTATGTTAACGTTTATGTTATGTTTTAATTGTGTAAACTATATTTATTTATTAGTGATAATGATAAACTATTTATAATTCCTTAATTCTTCACTAGAAATAAGCTTAACTGTTAAGTTGTTTAATATATAATACATACACATACTCACGGCTATAAATCCCTGGAAGTGGTAGACAGAGCTAAGAAATTAGAAATTCCTCAGCCACTTTTGGAATATTGAGTGGGGAAAAGAAGGTTAAATAAAGGTTGTTGGTTATGGGTCTCCAACCGCATCACCCAAAAATCCCTTAGAAGCCCCAATACCGTTAGTCGCCTCTTACGTACACCCACCGGAAGAAATGGGGTAGTGCTATTTTAAGCCGACACTACACAGCAAATTTTTAACTGTTTAATATAAGTTATGTAAAATAGTTGCTACTCCCATTCTATTATGTCTTGTACATCTACCTGTTGTTTTTATTAACTTGCTGATCTCACCATGCAAAGGTTGTCTGGAAGAGATTGGTTTAAACAATAAGACCACCAATTGTATTTCTATTTAAGAAATAATCTGTGTAAAATGTCTGTATCTGTTACGTTCAATAAAGAGTTTTCTATTCTATTCTATGAACGTGGGTTTCTTATGTTATTTATTTATGTATTACATGAACAGTGAAAGATCAATGAGTAGAACACTCGCCTTTTATGCAGACAGGCGTGAGTTCAAATTCCGAGTCTGCCTGCCCCTTACCACGTGAGTACAGTGTCTAAGCAAAACGTGGGCACTCTGAACACCAGGTGACAATGTCACTGAGCCTACCCCTTCGGGGATATAAGGCGTGAACGTTTGAGTTTATGAGTTTGTATTTCATTATTATCTATGACATTGATTCAAATATTTTTTGTAGGCTTCGTGACATTAAAAAAATGAATAAATCTCCATGTAAAATATTATAATAAATTAAGAAATACAAACGTAACTTTTTAACGCCTAGTGATTTGGAAATACCAATTATTTAATCAAAAACAATTACAAAAACTACAAGAGTAATGGTTCGCAAACATGTTGTTGTGGGATGTCATAATGAAAACAACACTCGTAACTATTTGAACCATTCTCTTAGTACACAGTAAAGTTGTATCTGTACCACCGCCGCACATCGTGATTTTGATTGCGATGGAATGACTGAATTCAACATAGCAGGCGTGGGTTCAAATCCTAAGTTGAGCCTACACCAATGAGTCTTTTCTAAAAGTCATATGTTTGATTAATTTATCATGATTGGTTACGTGAGGGAAAACGTGAGGAAACCCACATGGATAAGTTGTAATTAGTCACACCACAGACTTTTCTTACAAAAGTTTGATATGGTTAGCCGTTATCAACTGATTACATTGCGCAACCTTGAACACGAGGAGACAATAGAGTTATGTGATGTCCAGAAGCATTAGTACCTCTGTCGTCTTTTCGAGAACTAATGGCATGAACATTTGTGTCTTGAGACTACACATAACAATCTTTATCATATAAATTTAAATAAAACCGATAACATTATACTATCGTATTCACTTTTTCAGCGTTGCATATCAACCTCCCTGGCACCAGACAAGCACTCATCACCATCATCTAAGAAAATAAAAGTCAATGTTCTTACTTTATAATTTTTTTTTCGTAACAAATATTTACAAATATCTTATTATTATTGACTTACAAATAATATAGAGAAGCTTTAACTAAAGATTAGTTCATAACAAGGAGCACATCACTTTAAGCCTGATCACCCATTAAGTTGACAATGGGAAAATAATTACCTTACTCGATGGGAATAGCGGTCAATTAATATTTAATATTGATAATAAGTTTGCCATCTTCAATTCTATTTATCGAGAAACAATTTTCAAGTAGTGCATGAAACTTCGACTCTCAATTTTTTTCACAGTAAGTATGGAGCTTTGGAAAAATAGTATATTGTAAAATTACCTATTTCGAAATAATAAACTTTGCAAGCCAGGTTTCATTTTCAATTTTCCAGGCTAATTTTGTAATAAAAAAAAATATGTTGATCCTTAATAATTAACTATAAAATCAATCAAATATTACGAACACAGTAACTGTGAATTAAGGAAAGAAAAATTTCGAGATCAGCAGGACTTGAACCCACGACATCCCGGTCTACGACCTGTGCCCTGATTACGTATCTTTTGCAACCACGATTGTGTCGCAAGTTGCAATATTGTCGCTGTCAAAACTGTCAAATTGCATAAGAATTTTTGAGATTGACAGAGATTATCTTGCAACTTGCGACACTTTCGACAGTCGCTAAAGATACATAATCTGGGGGCCGGTCGCTCTGCCAACTGAGCTAAGTCTTGCTTCCTAACACCATAGTGGTGTGGAACTTTTTCTTTCCCTAATTGCTTAGTAAAAAAATCTCCACATGAGGTTTCACGCAGAACAAAGTCTAATTGCAGTAACTGTGATGGCATACACTGAATCTGAATCGGAATTAGTTGGCTTTTGCGAGCTGACATCATAAAAAATCTTTCCGTTACTCAAGAAGTACATTTCAAATTAAAGTATTTTGCAATGTACTCTTAGACTTTTAACAATAAGATAAACACAGCCATTTACAATTTCATTCAAGAACATTCGTATTTCTTATATTATGCGCTGAGTTGGTAAGTTATTCTCAACCTAATAGTTCACGGCATTGCTCAACGCAAGTCACACGCCACGACGAAGTTCGCACCGTACGTAATATGTGTACTACGCGGTACAGCGCCGCTTTCAACGTAGAACGTCCACGTACAACGCCGTACAAGCCGTTGGTTTAGAAGTCAACGAGTGTTATCTATGTTTGGCTTTATCTTTACTGCGCTGCGCCAGTTTGTGCGCGCGGTAGGCCTGCACGGCGTCCAGCCGCGCGCGCTCCAACCGCTCTTTGTCCGCGTCCTTCGCGCCGCCCCCCGCCGCCCCGCCCGCCCCCGCGCCGCCCCCGCCAGACAGACACGACTTTAACAGCAGCTCGCGACGACCCGGCTGGGGACATAAATACACAATTGGATAAATAGGTGTCACATGCATGTCGTCTTTACTTCGACATAAGTGTAGAATGAAAAATATAACATTTAATGAGACTCAAACTCAAACGTTCGCGTCGTATATCCCTGAAGGGGTGGCAAAGGTCTTAATATTTCTTAACACCTGGTATTCAAACTATCCACGTTTTGCTTGAACAGTGTACTCCAATACATTGTCACACTACTGACAATGAAGACATCAAAAGAGTGAAAAAGGGTAATGCGATAAATAGAGAAATGAATAGTCTTATGTATAGTCAGTCAGTGTCTAAAAGACTCGAATGGCAGTGCATGAAGCTGTTCTTGTTTCTACGCTTATGCATCGAAGCGAACGCTGGGTGTGGCAGAAGAAACATGAGAGCAGAGTAAATACAGTAGAGATGACATCCCTCAAAAAAATTGTTATATTCGGTTATGTGATCGAGTGAAAAATAGTGTGATATATAGAACCAATGTGGATGGTAATGTCAGTAGAGGACGACCACGGACGAAGTACACATTTAAATCATAACATATACTTACGGCTATAAATCCCTAGAAGGGGTAGCCAGAGCTAAGGAATTAGAAATTCCTCAGCCACTTTTGGAAATGTGAGTGGGGGAAAAGATGGTAAAAATAAAGGTTATTGGTGATGGGTCTCCAACCGCATCGCCCAAAAATCCCTTAAAAGCCCCAATACCGTTAGTCGCCTCTTACGTACACCCATCGGTAGAAACGGGGTAGTGATATTCTAAGCCGACACTACACGGCACATTTAAATCAATTAGAGAATGTCAAAATCTCATAGATCAAAACGACAGACGTCTGTAGGTTGAAGACTAAAAGAGTAAGTATGAAAAGGTAAATGAATGTAAATGAAGGTCGTGAGGTTTGCCAAGATCGTACGAAGTGGTATAGTGATAGTGATAGTCTCTGCCATAGATAACTTAACTAAATAGAACGGTAACCAAACGTAGTTCAGTACAAAAAATGCTTAAAAAACCGCTAAAAACTAATTGTCAAAACAAGTTGTCCCTACACCCTTGGGATTGGTTGATTCATTGTTCTCAATGTTGTTGTTCATACACTTGCTTCGCTTAAGTCAGTGGATCTTGTTTCCTATCAACTTCCAAATGTGGCTGAGGAGATCCTAGCTCTGATGCTCTCACTAACCCTTTTTGGTAGCTCATGAACATTTTCATACTGGTTCTTGTAAACTATTTTTTTTACATAACCCGATAAAAACTAATCTAACGGGGTTAGATCTGGAGATTTCGGTGTACGCATCGGGTACATGTTATTTGTCCATTTGACCCGAACCGGGCACGTAAGTTTTCATTGATATAGACCCTTGTTCTACGACTGTTAGGAGCCGGGCCCCATCTTACTGAAAAGTTTTGTCGTTCTGCAACCGGAAAATAACTTATCTCATTTTACGTTCAGAACGATCGAGTTTCGTACATTAGAAATTACTTACTTTACTTTGGCGTAAAAGAAGATTTCGATTAAACTCGCAATCTGTCTAGTAACTGAATGAGGTCCTGTCTGGCTATACGTGTGTCACAGCAGTTTATTTCCAAACTATTAAGACTGCCTAGTTAGGTTAGGTTAACAATAGATATATATATATATATGCCTGATGGTTTAACTCTTCTAAAGTAACATATTACTCAAAAACTTGATTTATGGCCGTGAGTATATTTAAGTTTATGTATGTACAATACTAAATACAATTTGTATATGTGAGCAACACGATGATTTTCTTGACCGTTAACAAACAAGTTAAATTAACTATTTCCCTTTAGTTGTGGGGGATAGAATGCGGGTTAGGCATCAACCTCGGGACCGATATCGTCGTAAATGCGACGAGCCAACCTCACTCGGACCCCTCCCGGTATGAATACTTTATTTTATAATCTTTCGGGGGTCAACAGTTATATTTACAATATGTGATTATCACAAAATAGGCCAATAGGTGCGTACTGACTGAGCGAGCCGCCTCGCGAGGCAGCCTCGGTCTGTAAGTTTTCTTTATCGCGCGGCAAGGCCGAGCCACGGTGAGGCTGAGGCACGCACGGCGCTCAGATTTACTTGGAATAAACAGAGACCGCGCGTGCGTATAGTTTGCTCAAACCCACCATGAGGCCGCACATTTGAAAAGATGTCGCCGCCACTACCTTTTTAATAAGTCCGCTCAACTAACATGCAACGAATGAGCGAGGCAAAACATTAACGTCTTGAGTGAGCGCGGCAAACGTACCGAGGCGCTTTTGATCTTTGACAAAAACCGACAACGCTTGGCTCGGGCCGCGGCACGCTCGGGCGAGGCAGCGCAGGCGTTTGCCGCGGTACGTTTTGACCGACCGAGGCTCACTTAGTCAGTACACACCTAATAACAAGCTCTCACGATATGCATAAAAATGAAGAACACCGAAAACATAAGAGAAACAGAAGGCTCATAAATCGATAAACTTAACTTATTAACAAAACAATACCTAGAGAAATACACCGCAATATTAATAAATATGATAAATCAATATACTAAAATGTATAAAAAAGACTTAAAAAGATCGCTTGATGCGAGCTATACTGTTATGGAATAGATCCAAAGTGAGTTTATCATTACAAGAATTAATTTTAGTGCAAGATCAGCTGGGCAAGCACGAGCGCTATTTTATCGACACGATAACGGTTAGAATGAGATGGCAGTATATGATACTAAGTAAGTGCGTAAGAGATGGCTGCTTTATCCCACGCGATAAGTAGTTTAAACACGGCTCGTGCTTGCCCTTCTGATAAAATAAGCATTATGTCTGTAATTTGTTATAGCTGGGGAGATATACGTTTGTTAATAAGTGTGGGTATAGTACGTATGTTAATATGAGTAGGTAAGGGATGTATGTATGTGCTAGTTACCCGGTCAGCCTCCACCCGTGGTAACCGCCCCCGCGGCGGCGGCAGGGCGGGCGGGGGCGCGGGGGCGGCCTGGAACGGCACGCGCTCGTAGCGGACCTCGCGCACCGCCAGCCCGCGCTCCTGAGAACACAAACAATTCAATAGTTTTATTATGGTTAGAAAGAAAGAAAGAAATAGAACCATTTCTGCCAGTGGGTGTACGTAAGAGGCGACTAACGGTATTGGGCCTTTTGAGGGATTTTTGGGCGATGCGGTTGGAGACCCATCACCAACAACCTTTATTTTGCCATCTTTTCCCCACTGAACTTTCCAAAAGTGGCTGAGGAATTTCTTATTCCTTAGTTCTGGCTACCCCTTCTGGGGATTTATAGCCGTGAGTATATGTATGTATGTACATTAATGAGGTTGTCTGGAAGAGATTGCTTTACGCAATAAGACCGCCAATTGTACTTCTATTTAATAAATAATATGTATAAAATGTCTCTACTGTGATGTACAATAAAAAGTTTTCTATTCTATTCTATTCTACATTCGTACCGAGCCGAACCGAGCGTTGTTATTACTAATTGATTAGTGTCATATGACTATTTGCGATGCGCTTGTGAAGCAATATTATGTTTATAAACTTGTTGCCCCAGAAAAAAAACATAAAAGCATTCATCACAGCTTCATCACAATCTTATACTCGCGCATAATGGCTTCTATGGCCAACTAGATTACGTTTGAAAGAGGTTGCTAAAATAAAAAACCACAAGTAACGGAATTGAATAATATAAATATTGAGATAACATTGATGAAGTTTTAATGAAGAAGATGATCAAGTTTTAGATGAGTACAACAAATATTTTTATTCCCTCGATCCGTTTGCACATAGCAAGTCTATTTTCAAACGCTTGGCTCTAGACGCTATAGTTGTTTAGGTAGATTCAACAATTTCTATGTACTATTATTTAAATAAGGTTTTACTATTATATAACGTTTATGCATATCAATACAATCACATTCACATACATACACTCACATTCTCATATGCACACTCAAACATCATAACACACATTACACACACCACACACATTATCATTCAAGTATCATCAATTATCATAACTTTAAATTTTATTCTTTTCTCAATTGTTTAGCATTTTTACATTTATATTGTTTTTTCTTTTTCTGTTGTTATTCATTTTGTCTTTAGATAGTTTAGTTTATTTTCTTTTTTTTCTTTTGAATTAACTGTGTGTGTATCTTGTTTTAACTTGTGATCATCTGTTATTGGCCTTATTTACTGTACTGTTTCAACTTACAATATAATATGTGTTGCTGTTGATGATCCTTATATAATAAATAAATAAATAAATAAATAAATAAGTCACCTCAGCAATCTTATCTCTCTTGGCCTTCTTCTTAATGTTGAGTTGTTTGGCGCGGCCGATCTTCTCCGGCGCGTCGGGGTCCTTGGCGGGTTTCTTCTTGCGTCTCTTCACGCGGGACTCCTCGGCAGCGTCTTGCTCCTCCATCTCCATCTGGGAAACAGAATAATGATGACTAATAAATAAAAGAAAGAAAAATTTCGACACAGGCGGGGATCGAACCCGCGACCTCGGGTATACGCCCCCGTCGCTCTGCCAATTGAGGTTTTCATGAACAAAACTAAAAAGAATATTGATGAGTTTTTAACTTTAAACTAATTTGCTTTTGATCAACTGAACGTAAGCTGAAACATAACTATCTTTATTCAAGGCTATAACGCAAAAACTTGGGCAGATAATCGAGAGGGAAAAATGGTGCAATAGCATCAGCAATTCAGAAGCATCAGCCAATAATCACTTTATATTCGTTGTACCCTTAGACGCCTAATACGACACCGCAAGAGATGGGCTAGTACCCACTATTATAACTATAACTCACAATATTAAAATGTGTTTGTGGAAACAGCAAAGATATACTGGCCAGTACACCCTGCTGTGTACCAACTTATAATTTGTATCTATGCTTAACTCGAAAAACATTTACACTCCGCGATGTAGGAATATGAGTGAGACGCTGCTATGTGCGTTTGAGTCCGCAGTAGTGTGCGCTCTAACATGACTCCCACAGTACTCCCCTCCTAGTCGATACGACGATATCAAAGCTAGGAGGTACCTATTACCAATTACCAAATTCAGTGTGAGCAATGAGGCCGGTGATTGCATGCCTGTAGATGCTCTGCTGAATGAATGGTGTGGTGAGGTAAGCGAGGAATAGAAGTTGCGGGTAGATCGAGAAATGTAGTAGAAAGAAAATCTCCTGTAAAAATTTATCATGCCTAAAAACGCTCTAAGCTGACGTACAGTTTTAGGCACAGGAAACTCTTTTATGACCTCTACTTTAGAATCAAGCGGCTTGGAACCATTTTCATTTATAGAGTAACCTAAAAACGATATCTCAGATACGCCAAAAACGCACTTCTCTGGATTTACAGACATACCGTACTCTTTCAACTTTGTGAAAATTTGACGTAGGTGCTCTTCGTGACTATGTTGGTCACGTGAGAACACCAAGACGTCATCCAAATACGAATATGTAAAATCAAGGCCTCTAGTGATTTCATCCATCAACCGTTGAAAAGTTTGGGCTGCGTTTCGGAGTCCGACGGTCATATAGGGGAATTCGAACAATCCAAACGGTGTCGTGATGGCTGTTTTCGATATATCTTGCTCAAAAATGGGCACCTGGTTGTAGGCTTTCAGTAAATCAATTTTACTAAAAACTTTGCAACCAACAAGGCTATGTGAAAAGTCATTGATGTGTTTGATCGGATAACTATCGGGTATTGTACGGGCGTTAAGCATGCGGTAATCACCGCAAGGTCGCCAACCATTATCCTTTTTGGGAGTTAGATGGAGTGGGGAAGCTCACGGACTCTCCGAAGGACGGGCTGTACCATTAGCAAGCATGGCCTGGAACTCCTGTTGAGCAATTTTCAATTTGTCAGGCGCCAAACGACGAGGAGTGCAAGATACTGGTGGGCCTGGAGTTGTTCGTATGTGGTGCACTGTTTGGTGTGTAATATTGCGATGAATACCAGTTGGTCGAGTAATCTCGGGGAATTCGTCGAGAATTTTATGAAACCGAGTCTCACCAGTCATGATTTTTACGGATGCTATATTATTACACTTAACTAATTTAGCTATAGACGAAAGAGAAGTTGTGCTATCTATTAAACGTTTGTTGCGGCAATCAACAATCAAATAATAATGATTTAAGAAATCAACACCTATAATTGGCTTACTTACATCCGCAACAACAAAACGCCAACTAAATTCTCTACGTAAACCAAAATTTAAATTTAAATGTACATAACCATATGTAGAAATACTAGATCCATTTGCAGCACACAAGTTATAGTCAGTCTTGGCACGACGATCACGAAGCATGGACCGGGGGAAAACACAGAGGTCGCTTCCTGTATCGACCAGAAACTGCGTCTTCGAGGCTCGATCCGTCACAAATAGGCGACCAGTAGAAGTTGAAGGGCAGTCTGCAGTCGCCACTATCGACCGCCCCTGGCGTTTCCCGCCTGGTAATCACACGGAGATATGCATTTTCTGGCCTTTTCTGCAAACTTGGTATGGTACCAGCAAATGGGGTATTTTCTGTAGTTCGAATGTGAGCGTTTCGATCTAGATGAAGAACGAGGACGCGCTGACCTATTCGATCTATGTGGTCTGCTGTTCCTCTCTGAAGCGAGCTTCTCGAATTGTCTCCGCAGCTCAGCCACTTCTTTGGTTAGCATTTCTATCGCCGAAACTTGACTTGCTTGACTAGCACTCGTAGATGCGACAACTGGTGAAGGAGTAGCAATGTCCTGTACACGATCGGCTAAGTCTGCCAGATCATCGATGGAAGATGTGGACGGTTGACCTGCTAACACCGTTTGAATCCCGTGTGAAAGTCGACTTATCCAAATCGTCTTCACAAAATCGTCTGGAACATTGATGCCAGCCAGGCTTTTAAGATGTCGTAAGAACTGTGATGGCTTACGATCGCCGAGCTCTTCGTGCATCAATAACTGCTTGATTTTCACCTCTCTGGATGCGGTCAATCTTTTAATCAATTCTGATTTAAGCTTCTGATATTTATCGGATGCTGGTGGATTAATAATAATATCCTTGACTTCCCTGGAAAATTGGTTATCCAGCTGGCTAATGACATAGTGAAATTTGGTTACATCGCTAGAAATTCCTGAAATTGCGAATTGTCCCTCGACCTGGGAAAACCATATTTCAGGCTCTTCGGGCCAAAAAGGTGGAAGTCGTGCACTAACTTTAAAAACATCGATATGTTTCATCGACTCGTTCCCATCACTAGTGCCTGCGCGGCTGGTCGGTAATGACGTCACCACGCCATGTGCATCTCTGAATTCTTCTTCCCTGTCCATCACGTCGGGGTCACCACTGTGGAAACAGCAAAGATATACTGGCCAGTACACCCTGCTGTGTACCAACTTATAATTTGTATCTATGCTTAACTCGAAAAACATTTACACTCCGCGATGTAGGAATATGAGTGAGACGCTGCTATGTGCGTTTGAGTCCGCAGTAGTGTGCGCTCTAACATGACTCCCACATGTTAATAAATTGAATGGTATTTTTATGCTAAGCGACATCACCTGTATATTATTCCGCAGGATCATAAAGCTTTTTCGTGCAAGGCCTACACGGGTCATCGTTTTACATAAAGTAGAAGATACTTTGGAGTCGTTTCTTTGTCTTTTTTTATTGGTGTTTTATTGTTGATCCCAAGGGATATCGCAATGTGCAATGACTGTTCATGCATGATCATAAAGCAGCCGGCAGAAGCGCCAAGCACGATCTAATTATCTTCATCTTTGTCAATCATCTGTCTCTTTTATTTGGTATCGATTCATAGCAAGATAATGAAATTGCATCTAAAACAAATATTCTTTGGTTTACATGCAATATAGCATTGGACTTAAAATGAGGAAATACATAAATGTTTGAGAAGGACTATGTATTATCACCGCCATTTGGTATTTCTAAAACTCACTGTATTTCCAAAAGTGGCTGAGAAAAATGTTGATATTTTTTTTAAAGAACAGAGTTAGATTATAAAATGAATGAAAGAGATAGGTAGTGCGTACCGGATATCTGAGCTCGTCGTCGTGTGCGAGCGCGGCCACGGCGCCCGTGACCCGCGCCGAGAACTGGCGGTGCGACTCGCCCGGCGCCCGCGACAGCCCGCGCAGCCCCCCGCCCCCGCCCCCGCCCGCGCCCGCGCCTGCAACCGTACTCTACCGTTCTTAACGTACTCTGTTGTCCCTCTCTCTAACCCAACGGTTGTGTGGTAATCCATTAGGCACTTCCACTTGGCAAAAATGACACCTGGTGTTCAAAGTACCCATATTTTGCTTAGAGTGATAGGGGATTGTCCTATCGCCGCTTTGTAAGAGTACACTGTGATATGACTAAGTACAACTCAGCTTTGTGGGTTTCCTCATGATGTTTTCCGACACCGTTAACAACCGTGATAAATAAACCACACGCACTCTCAGAACGAAAGAGGCTCAAGTCCAAAAATTGTGATATTGAGTTACAATCATAGAGAGGAATAAAAACTATGCTCTAAAACAAAGGCACTTATTTTTAAGCGGCCAGTACACAATGGCCGACGTTGGCCCACTGCTCGCTATCGCCACTGTGTACAAGGGGCAATGG
>OY755178.1:19496699-19518657 GCA_963576735.1 Bedellia somnulentella | reverse complement strand
AATTGCCAATTGCGAAGCGTGGCCCATCGTGGGCCAATGTGTACTGGCGCTTTATAGGGAAAATTCGCTATCCTGTTATTTTAACAATAAGTGCCTTTGTTTTACTATTCATCGGATACAGCATACTTGTTTATGTCTCTCTATGATTGTAACTCAATATCACTCTATTTTTGGACTTGAGCCTCTTTCGTTCTGCGAGTGCGATATATGACTTAAGAAAAAACATGTTGTTGTAGACCTGACTCAGAATTTGAATTCTCGTCTCCTGCATAAGAAGTAATAGTGTTCCCGCTGAGATTTTTCTCTCTTCACATAGTTGAAAATACATACATAAATATACTCATGCCATTAGTTCCGATTAGGGTAGGCAGGTAATTGAAAAAAAAACTAGAGCTCTCCTAGGAAATGGAATTACGGTATGTTCTGATTTCATAATACATATCTGTCATTATGAACAAAATTCCCATAGTCTAATGCAAAGATTGGAATTGTTTATGAAAAACGATAACATATTGGGCATTAATTATCAAATGCTGTCATATCTTTTTTTATATGTTTTCTAGAGATCATTTCACATTACACTGGTTACAAATATACATATACTCATGGCCATAAATAAAAAGGGGTAGCCAGAGCTTCAGAGCTAGAAAGTCCTAAGTCACATTTGGAAGTTGATAATGGTATTGTTGGTGATGGGTTTCGAACTGCACCACCTAAAATCAAGATAAAAGAGCCGCATACTATAAGTCACTTATTACAACTCCCGTGGGTAGTAAGGGGTAGTGACACTGAAGACTAATATTGAATAACTGAATAATATTATTATTATTAGGACAAATGTTATGCTGTGTAGTGTCGGCTTAGAATAGCACTACCCCATTTCTTCCGGTGGGTGTATGTAAGAAGCGACTAACGGTATTGGGGCTTTTAAGGGATTTTTGGGCGATGCGGTTGGAGACCCATCACCAACAACCTTTATTTCACCATCTTTTCCGCACTCAACTTTCCAATAGTGGCTGGGGAATTTGTAATTCCTTAGCTCTGGCTACCCCTTTTAGGGATTTATAGCCGTGAGTATATGTATGTATGTATGTAGGACCAAATGTATGGAAATTGAAGTTGTTTATGATCTCTAATTCCCTGAATTAAGTAAATGGTAAGCTACATCAAGGTGGAGTCATGCAGTTTGTCCATGGTGCAGTGTGATGGGATAGATGTGAAAATAATTATTATTTTAGTGACTTAATACAATAGGCAGTTTCTTTTGTAGATTAATGGTAGCCATGTGTATCCCCAAATGATTATATGTATATATTGTAAATAAAAATTCTTTTTTTGTGTTCCAAAATTGGCTGAGGAATTTCTTATTCCCTAGCTCTGGTTACTCCTTCAAGGGATTTATAGGCGTGAGTATATGAATGTATGTATGTAAAAATACCTTTTTTCTTAATTTTGTTTGATTTGAGACCATCTTTCTTTTTTGTATCCTTATCAAGTCCAAAAAGTTGTATGAGCGAGCGAGGCATGGGTTGGTCATCTGGGTCTACTGGTGGTGCATTGATCTTGGTTTTTAAACTGGAAATTAATAAATCAATATTTGAATCTTCAAAGAGAAAAATATATTTTTGGGAATTATGAAACAAATTATGTACTTATTCCTATACTCACAGCTATAAATCCCAAAAAGGGGTAGCCAGTGCCACAAAATCAGAAAATGATGTATACATTTACTCAACAGAGAATATCAACCACCACTTTATATTATTCATGTGTATCGCCAGTTTAATTTACATACATCAAACTTTTCATAGTACAAATAATTGGCGAATTGGTTTATTGAAAGCTTCTAAGTCTAGAGATTTTAAATTCAAACTTTGAATCCTGCTGAAGGCAACACTTATGTGATGAGCATAAATGATTGTTTCTTAGTCTTGGATGTCGTTTTTAATTGATTGTTATGCCTAGAAGCCTGTGTACTATGTCAGTGTATATTTATTTGCAAGCAACAGTATAGCTTAATATTTACAAAGTATACATAAGGGTTGTCTGGAACACCTCCTATTGTATTTTTTTCTGTAAATCTGTTAGTTTAAAAATATTTCTTATGTGTTGCACAGTAAACATTTGTTCTATTTCTATACAACTGTAGTTAAAAATAAGCCATATTAATGTATTATTGACGCCTCCAAACTCTAGTTTTCCCGCTTGTTCTAGAGTTAAAAGTTGAACGTTAATATTTCTAGTGTTGTTCTATGAGTGTTTTAACAGTATATTGTAAATAGAAGAAAACTATTGGAGTATGGATATGAGAAAAATATTTTTATATACACACATGCAATTGCTTATCTTTTTGTTACCCATAATATATCTTCGCTGGTATGCCTCAGCCATTAAATTTAAAGACACATATTACTGAAGAAAAGATACATTTGTGCAGTGTAAGCACAACTTAGGATACCAATCCAAAAATATTTTATTTGACAACAATCTTTATTAACTTTGATCGAGATCATATTTGTGTTATATATATGATATTACCTAGCAAGCCTTCTTTCTTGTTGTTTGATAGGGTCTTTAACGCCTCGGTGCTTCTTAGCTGGGATTTTGCGACCCATTTCTTCTTCTGGATATTTTTTTAATAGGATTTACGCTAAGATATGTTCCGTGGCGCTACGCAAATGTCGTACAAAAACAGACAGAACGAAAAACTTTATTTTCTTTTACATTCAAAGATAGATAACTAAATGGGTTACATACAATGAAAATAATAAAATAAGATAATGAAATGAAGAAAAGAAAGGTTATGTTGATTTTGGTTGGAATTGAGGTTAGGAATGATTTTGGGAAACGTCAGCTATAGACTAATATAATGAACATGGTTGGTCGTTGGCCAGTAGACCAATTTAACTTTAGTTTAAACACAAAAAATTAAGGTTGGCAATACTTTAATTTACCTAAAAAGAAAATAATATTCTGAGAATTACAGATAAAATAGTATAAATTCAAAAAAAAATTTGGTTTTAAATTGAGCTTCTCTTAGAAATATAACTTCCTCGTTGATTTTTGAGCTAATGTTGTTTTTCTTTTTAGTCTTATATCCAAACATCAATACTGTCAACACTGTCAATTAGTGTCGTCCAATCAGCAAGCAAACAGATGGTAATTTCGCGAGCGGGCAGTGGAGTGGGGATATTCGTAGTCAGTAGCGGGAGGGGGCTTGTTTTTAGCTGCAAGACAAGGTCATTCTTTGTGTCAAAAAAATTACTTGTGACTAAACACAACCGAATTTACAAGATTTAGTGACTGTTTGTAATCAGTTTTAAAGGTCGTTGTGCGTATGTCAACTATTAGTTGTTAAGTTACCTAACTGTGAACATTTAATCGTTCCAATGAATCTGGGAGGTGATCAAACAGCAGAGGGTACAAATAATGGAGGAATATTCGTCCAGTTTAATCAAGACTGCACGTAAGTAAAATAAAAACACTTTATCTACGTTATAGAATTAATTTATAAGCTTCCTGAGCACTTGAGAGATTGTATGAGGGTTTAGGAATGAAACGTCCGTCAAGGTCTTAGGGCGGAGCGCAATTTGCGAAAGGTTCCGCGCCAGTTTATTCCTGAACTTATTTGTGGAGCTGGATTTAATGTGTAGGGTCGCCAATGTCGCGATGATTCAACTTGTCGTTGCGGAAGATGTGGTAATGAGGACTGGGAGACGCTCTCCTCGCAACACAACAAACAGGCGTATAAACAAACAAACAATGATGGCGGCCGATGACGACATAACAGCTGACGAGCGAAACAGCGCGTCCGCAGCAAACCATCAATGTATGACGCTGCTACTGCCTTGTTTCATGAGATATCATGCACACTTATTTCATTCCTTAAACAATTAAGAAATTTTATTCAAACATACCAAATTTTACTTTTTCTAAAACTTCCATTTGTAATAGTTCATGTGTTTAACAGGTTCTAAAGAGTCCATATTAATGTTTCTGTTTGTAGTATAGTTATTCCACCACTGTAGGTTGTAACCACAACATAACGTCTTCATTAAAAGTCTTATGTAAAAGTATTGCAATGCATGAAGCCTGTAGCTTTCCCCATTAAATACTGTTTTTTTTAAATCACTTCTGCTGTCCTTGAGATTAGAGGATCCAATAGAAGAAACTCTTCAGCTGTGTACATCTCCAATCATAATAATATGTTCTAATTAGTCTTGTAATTTCTCCAGCATGTGAAGTGTAACCATTTTTATAAATTCATGTCACATACTAATCCTGGTCTAAAAAATAACATCACAGATTTGAGGATTACATCAGTGAAGAAGGGTAACCGAGCATTATAATGCACTTCTTGTAATGATAATATGACTAACATGCAAATGCTTGTCAGTCTGGGAGGTATTACTGTAATGTAATGGGCAAAGATGAATCTAAAATGTTACAGTACAAGTGAATGCTCCCAGTGAGGAAGCACCTTAATATAAATACAGCTAAATTATTTACAAATTTTAACATTATTGTGTGTAAAGTGTTGTATCTCTCTCTTGATTTATCTCTCTTGAGTTATCATTTCCCTGAATCAGGTTGCGGAGCAAGTTGATATATTTTTGTGTTCATCAACAGAATATTAACATGCATATCTAAATACTGTGTAGTGTCGGCTTAGAATAGCACTACCCCATTTTTTCCGGTGAGTGTACGTAAGAAGCGACTAACAGTATTGGGTTTTTTAAGGCATTTTTGGGCGATGCGGTTGAAGACCCATCACCAACAACCTTTATTTTACCTTCTTTTCCCCACACAACTTCCAAAAGTGGCTGAGGAATTTCTAATTCACTAGCTCTGGCTAACCCTTCAAGAATTTTATAGCCTTGAGTATATGTATTTATGTCTAAAAGTTTTATGTTATAAATAGATTTTATGTTTTAGTAAATTAAAAAATTGTGTTTTTGTTATCACTAGATTATCATGAAATTTTTGTTATGTAGCTATTATTTTGTGTGTGTATTAATGTGAAACATGATTGAATTAAATATATACCTGTAATGTATTAATTATATTAGGTATATACTTGTAAATAAATAAATAAATAATCCTCAACTAACCCAGTTAAAATCAAGTTGAACAAATCAAGGCAGTTTATGAGACCAAGTAGATTAGACTTTCTTTATTGTTGACATATATATATTAAAAATAGAGAATGCACTTAATCTGACCTTCTATATACAAATACACAGTAAACCTCTACTAGAATGAATAGTTTATTAAGTAAGCATATATATTGAAATACATTGCAAGCTGGCAAAACAGATGGAAAAAATAAAATGTAGGATAAATAAGTTGACTGGACAAATAGCTTTAATCACTTTTCTACTCTTAAGTGACAACTTAGAAAAGCACTGCCCCATATCTTCCCGTGGAGGTTCATAAGAGGCGACTAAGGGTATTTTAAGTGAATTTTAGACAGTGCATTTGGTGTCCCATCACCAACAACTTTTATTTTTACAAAGTTTTGCTTACTCGACTTCTTAAAGTGTGAGAGTATATTTAAATATGTAATTTATTAATTCCAAAGCAACTAATGCAATAAAAATGCCATATTAGTGAACTGCCATGTAGCATGTAGTAACAAAGAGTGGTGCAGGTCGCTGGTGGCGGGCAGCAGCAGCGGCTACCACATCTACGCGCTGACGCCGGACGACGGCATCGAGGAGGTGTACGCCAGCCGCACCGGCCAGGAGGTGTGCCTCGTGGACCGCCTCTTCAGCTCCTCCCTGGTGGCCATCGTCACCCTCGCCGCTCCCAGGTCAGTGTACTTATGAACTCTTAATATCTTAAAAATCCAACATGAATAACTATGATAATAATAATAATAAAATTAATAGCTACTTGTCAGGCGTTAATAAGATCCGAGCCATTAACTCCTGGGTCATGCCTGTACTGATGTACACATTTGGCGTGCTCAGATGGACTCAGACCGAACTCGACGCTCTGGACAGACGAGTCCGCACGATGATGACCTCTCATCGAATGCATCATCCGAGGTCGTCGGTTATGAGATTGTATATCCCGCGGAAGTGTGGTGGTCGAGGCCTCTTGAGTGCCAAAACCATGCACAACCGCGAGGTATGCAACCTCAGAAACTATTTTTTGACGATGACGGATGATAGTATTCGGGGAGAGGTGGTCGCTAGTGATAAAGGACTGACTCCCTTATCGTTGGCCTCACAGGATTGGCGAACCCCGGAGGTACTTAGCACCTCTGATCGGGAGTCCGTATGGAAAGAGAAGGAGCTGCACGGGAGGTTTTACAAGGTACTTCACGAACCTTTCGTGGACCGTAAAGCCTCCCTGCATTGGCTGCGTTTCGGGGACCTCTTTGGGGAAACCGAAGGTTTTGTCTGTGCAATACAAGACCAGGTTATCAAGACGCGGAACTATCGGAAATACATCCTAAAGGACGGTACCACAGACATCTGTCGAGCATGTGGCCGTCCCGGAGAGTCACTTAGGCATGTTATTTCCGGTTGTTCGGCTCTCGCTAACACTGAGTACTTGCACAGACACAACCAAGCAGCCAAAATCCTGCATCAGGAGCTCGCTCTGAAATACGGACTCTTGCAACAGAGGCTGCCGTATTACAAGTATCTGCCGGAGCCAATCCTAGAAAACGACCGTGCCAAAATCTATTGGGACCGATCCGTTATCACGGACAGGACTATTCTAGCGAATAAGCCTGATATCGTGGTATGGGATCGGTCGCAGTCGAGGGTATTTCTAGTGGATGTCACTATCCCTCATGACGAGGGTCTCGTGAAAGCCGACACCGAGAAGCGTCGGAAATATCTCGATCTGGCTCACGAGATCACCGACATGTGGGGTGTGACTTCGACAGAAATAATCCCAATTGTTTTGTCCGCGAACGGGTTAATTCCAACCAGCCTCGCGACCAACTTGAGGCGGTTGGATTTCTGTGGCGTGTCGGTTCCAGCACAGATGCAGAAAGCGGTGCTGCTCGATACGGCTCGGATCGTCCGTCGGTTCTTGAACCTGACTCCCTGACCCCGACCGACTGTGCTCTTGTCGGGGAGTACCGCCTCTCCCATTTAGAATTCTAATTTTCTGTTTCGGCCATGGGAGAGGCGAGAAGCTAAAAGTGCTCCCGAAAATAATAATAATAATAATAAGATTTTATTTGCCTTTTTTTAAATACATAACTACATAAACAACATGAGAAAAATACAAAAAGACAAAATGGTTTAGAGCTCGGTCTATTCACTGTAAGTGGATAGCGCCGATTTTCAGCTCTGACCATGACTTAAAGCTAACTTAAAACTAACTTAAGACTAAGTGCACGAACACAGATGCACACACATACACAGATACATCAATCCTTACACACACATGCATTCATGCAAGCATTCTACATACACACACACACACACACACACACACACACACTATCACATAAGCATTTGAATTTAAATAAAGATTAAATATGTAAATAAATTAATAGAATATAATAATTATAAAGAATAAATCAATAAATAGATAGATATACATATTATGGATAGAAAACTAAAAATTTATTAATAAAAACATAATATAAAAATATTTTTTAAACTAAATATATAAGACAAATATAAAAATGTAATACATAGATAAGTGTATAGCGCTAAACAGAGTAAGCCCTCATTCGAATTTCATAGTTGAAGCACAACCATACTGTACAGCGAATTCGTTATACTGTGATGTAATTAACCATGTGCGAAGTTTTTTCCGAAAACACTGAATTGATTGAACATTTTTGATAGGTGGTGGGATGTCGTTCCAGCATTTAGAGGCTACTATTTTAAAGCAGCCCTTGGTTCTAGTAAGGCTGTGCTTCGGCAATATAAGAATATTTCGGCGTTCGCGGTTCGAAAATTTAAGTTTTTCAAATAAGTATTTTGGAGTTTTCCTCTTGATCACATTAAAAACCAAACAAGATAATTTAAGTATTCGTGTATACGACATGTTGAGCAAATTCCGTTCTATGAGGTGTGGGGTTATATGTTGGCGGCGAGGGATGCAAAAACAATATCGCATACAGGCATTCTGAATACGTTGTACTTGTTTTTCAGTCTTTCCTAGTAAACAAGGACCGTAGACTATGTCACAATAACCTAATTGGGACAGAATTAAGCTCTCACATAACTTAAGTCGTACGGTTGAACTTAAAAATGGTCTTATTTTATATAGACTGCTTAGGGCAGCAAAACTTTTGCCAATTTTAACATCAACATGTTTTTGAAAGTTGAGATGCTGGTCAAAGTGAAGGCCAAGGTTCCGTACGCATTCCTGAAAGATGATGCAGCAGACTTATTTACAATCTTTCAATGCCTTTTGCAAACATATACATAGCCTAATTTAAATCTTTTTGTTCATGAAAACCTCATGTGGGGATTATTACTAGTATATAAAGGATAAATAAAGGAAAGAAAAATTTCCCGCCTGTATCGAAATTTTTCTTTCCTTTATTTATTCTTTATATACTAATATACATAGCCTGTGTACTATTATGCTTAAGTCTTTTTTTCATTCTGTAGAAATCAAAGCATTTCTTCTTTTGAATTTGAATTGCTATGGTTAAGTGCATGGTAGATCTTTGTCGACTTCTATATAGGAACAGAATGGTGATGTATGTGTATGTATTATTGTGTTGCGAAATGAAAGGACATGAAATGTATTGTAGCTTGCATGGCACGTTCCAAATGTTATTGTGCTGTTAAATATGGCGACGCGACGCCGTAATTGGCACGTGCAATGTCATGAAAACCTCACTCGATAATGTGCGACCGCTCTCTGTGCAATTGTATTACAATAACCTTTGAGAATCATCGAGGAATCTAAAAGAAAAACAAACACATCGCTACACATATCCTTTCTAACGATATATAGCGAAGATGTTGTTACATACAGTCGTATCAGAGAAGTGAATACTGATTTTAACTTGCAATCAATGTCATTCTAAGCTATATCTACCTTAATACTAGAAGTATTTGTCTAGCTGCCAATCAAGCTTTTGAATAATAACATATTCTTTATTTACAATCTCAATTATTGTCATCATAGGTTACAGTAAATTATATATTTTTTTAGGTATTCTTAAGTAACTTTTGCAAGGATATTTTGTTATCTTAATTACTGTAAGAATAACATCCTACTATCATTGAGTTGTCGAGCCCCCATTTACTCTTGTTGATAACAGATGCTTGATACTTCAATGTATTTTAGTTTAGATGGAGAGTTTATATAAATATTAATTAGAAGCACACCATCTTTGTTGGTGCGGTCCAGCCCAAACCAGGGTTCCACTCGACAACATCACCGCATTTCAATATTCTATCATATGTCACCCTATGCCAACATACGAATGATGTATCCCCTCTAGATTAAAGTGGTTGCCTTCTGAGGCAGTCGGCTAAAAAAGAAAGCGTTAAACATGTGTAGAAAAAAAGAGCATGTATGAAAATGTCAGGATCGTGCATTTTGGCTATCGATAGCCTCTGCCTATCTTTATGTAAGCATATTAGCAAAACTACGGTCCTCGTATAACGTCTTGGCTCGGAATCTGGCGCGTAATAGCTGACGCCCATATTAATGCGGCAGTTAATAACACGATAAGATTCGCGCGGAGTGGCGCGGGTTGCGAAACGGCTGGTAAACATGCGTACTACGTACTACGTAGCGGAGTGTTATGATCCTCGTATCGTCGGAGTGGCGAGATCGTGCGTGCCGGCTCTCATTGGCCAGCTGGACTTGTATCGTACGCCATCATTACTAGATGTATATGGCATGCGCAAATAAAAAAAAATATGTTGTTATGGAATTGGATAAACATATATTTTTTTGCGATATAAGCAATGTTAGTAAATAATAATAATACAGGAAATTATAGATAAGATTATATATTAAAGATTTTGTTCGTAATCTTGTTTGATAGTTTTCCAACCTGAATGAAATCTTAAAGTATTATAGTGAGTGTTGCCCAAGCCAAGATAGGTGCTCTCACCCAGAAAAATCATCCGGAAGTAGATAGGGGACATTTTACATACACATAGTTTCAGAGCGTTTTAATTCAATCCAAACAGCTGACTGATTTACAATTTATTATAATCATCACGTGACTCATTCTCAGTTGGTGTACAGAGTACCCATTTACCTGCAGAGTGTTGCCGTGTATACATTAAAATAAAATTATATCAGTTTACTTAATTACCTAAATTGACATTGTATTTATGAAAAAATATGACATTTAAACAGAAATACATTAGAGACGATAATGTAATAGTTAGAATTAATAAATTTCGTCATTATAGCCAGAATTGACTTTAATTTTAAAAAAGGTAGTTAACTTGTAACTAGACATTTAGTTATTTTATATTGCGTATTACTTGTCGGTCTATATGAGGCAACTAAACTGCCTCATAGATAAGGCGCGATGGCGTGGTGGTTGTTTGCTCAGCTGGGCAGCACAATAACAATATGGTATATTACTACAGCTTATCTACGATTTTATTTGGTTGATGACCTCACTATCGCCTGTCAAGTCTGGTTTGATATTTACAGAAATTACGGTTTTATGCTCCTCAAGTGATAGCGAGGCTGAATACTGATAGATTCGTTGATCGCATTCAGCACTGCGAATGAAACATATGGACTTACGTATCCTTATCACTGAGCAATAAATCAGTCAACGCTTTAATCGTGTGGTGCTACTATTCTGAGCCGACACAAAAATACAGCGTCCATACTCGCTCGTTCTCATACTAATAAATCTTAACATCCGCTGGTGATTGCAATTAATCAGGTCAATTAAACTGACTGATATTACTCATACCATTTCCCCGTTATCAAATGAGTTAACTTCCTCACCGAGTAACCTAACCTAAATAAATACTATCATAACTTTGTTCTCTGCAAGGGGTAGGCTATTTAGATTCATTAATTCTTCCGCAACGAATTACCCATATCAACAAAACATAATCGTGTCACTTGTTGCTTTTTGCTTTACAATTATAACGGATTGTTAAAATTTGTTGAGCTTAATCGAGAATGCAAGTAATTTGGTGCTACACACGTGTAGGAAGCGAAGCTAGTATGTGCATTCTAGGCGGACAATAATGTGGTACGCGACCGATATTGGTGCAAGCCATTGTTCTGTTACCATCCAATACCAACCCACTTTGTTCTACATATCGTCGCGGGAACTGTCTGCGCAGTTTGACGACACTCGCACTCTGATGTTAATGCCATTCCGTTTCTCGTACTGTTACCACGGATGCAGTCACAATGCAGCTCAGAACTAGTAGATCACCTCGATGCAGTGATTGGTTCATATATCAGTGTTGCGGTATCGAACCTTCATTGCCGTGCCCCCAGTAGTACCGATAAACAATTTTCGTAGGTCAAACACAGAAGTTAGTTATTTTCAAAAGTTTATTTCTTGTAACATAGCAACGTGATATACTAACCTTAAAACTACGTTAGCTAGTGCTAGAGTGTTGTCGTAAAACGCTTTTCTGGTGGCCCGGATTATTAAATTGACTTTGATTATTGATTAATTACTTAAGCCTAACTTTCCAAATATTCATAATATATCTGAGGATTTAGTAAAACAACAATCGCAACGTTTCGAAAATAAACATTGAAAGCAATTTTGTAACTGGTTTCTCAATAATGACAAATGTTAACTTCATCATAATGAATCCAATTGACCTCCATCTAATAGCTTCTTATTATGTACCGCTATTTATTTATACATGCTGTAACGTTATTTCTAACTCCTGGCATGTTGTACCCAGAAGCCAGAAATAACTAAAGGATAAAAAAGAAGTTCTATTTTAGTGGTGTGTTAACGAATATACCCAAAATTGGAATATTCAATACACCATTATTGTATCGAAGTTTACACTGATTATATTCTGAGTAATGTTTATTCATGTATTCTGTCGCTCGCTTAACACAGAATTTATAGTTGCTTGGTACACAGTATTATATTATCTGTGCTTGGAACCGAGCACTCGACTTTCAAAATATAATAATTCTGATCATAAGAATAGACAATCTTTATTTGCCTTTGCAAAATGGTACGATAAGTTCTTATAATACTACAAAAACACATGTTTTATGATTGCAGACATAGATAGATATACATTCGATATATTATTCGTGCTCTTAAACCCCGCGTCTAACAAAGCTAATCTCAATGTTAGAAGTAATTAAAATAATTATAATACTCTGATAGGCCGTTGCTGGTTGCACTTCGTTAGGTCCTAACGTAAATATTTCATTTGTCAAACGAAAATGTTAACGAATTTATGATTTTGTGTTTAGTATGTTTAATTTTTATTATTGATCATTTTATATTTCGATTGGCATCCCAAAATTACATGATCATGACAAAACGGCAATAGGCCTGCGTGAGTCCCTATCACGTGAGTATACTGTCCATGCAAAAAGTGAGTACTCTGAACAACAAATGACCAAGTCACATGATGTTCAGAAGTATTAGTACCTCTGCCAACATCTTCTGGGATATTCGGCGTGAACGTTTATGTTTATGATTGGCATACCAGCAAGAGGTAGTTATAGCTTCAAACTTACACACTTAGCACTTTCAAAGGAACGACATTAGCTGAATGCAGACAGGTGCAACCTCCAGTGTTGTGTGACGTCACCCGCTGCAGAACTACAGTAGCTATTGTGAGACGAAACACTAAACAAATATAAATAGAGGCACATAAAAGTGTGTAATGAATGCGAGTGCGAGCGCGCGGTCGTGACTTTGCGGAACCTTGGCGGCCGCGACCTAGCACCGCACCTACTCGACGCTCATGACAAGTAATTGCGAGAGGTAGACTGAACGCCCATGAAAATAACTGAAATGAGTTCATCTTGTTAGTACTCTTAAAGACCATTTAAAAATAAGCAGAGTGAAACGACAAGACTGAAAGTAGTTTTTTTTCCATTAAAAGTTTGGTAGCCTAAAGAAAATGCGGGCAGAAAGCAGGATCTTTGTTATAAATATTTTATTTAATATTGAGATTCACTTTATTACTACACATCTGGCAAAGCACATATTTAAAATACAAAAGATATATAGTTAAATGTCATTCCCCACTGATAATCGCCACCTCCCTTAAATTAGGCATTAATAAAGCGTATTGTTGCGCAGAGTGCTGCTGCTGCTTGACCAATATTTGAAAAAATCTATCATTTTTAAGTTTATCAATAGTTCATGAATTGCACCGGTAGACAGGTAGACAGAGCCGCACTAGAACGACCTCGCATCGTCGAAATGTAAATGATTGTTGCAACAGTGCGCGTCTAGTCAGCCTGCGGCAGCCTTCGCTCGCAGCGCAGATGTATTGATTGGGTGCACCCACAATATCATGATCAGCGCTTTTGTCTTATTTTATAACTGAAAACACGGCACTTAATGCGTCATTGCGTTGAATTTTTCAAATAAATTGTTTATGTTCAATTTCACATAGTAAAAAACTAAGAACAACTATTCTATGTATGGAATTATTTGTTATGTGTATGTTATTGTAATTGTAATATTGTATCCAGGATTTTAAATCCATATTTACCAACAAACGAGATTAAAGATTACTTTGCCAACACATAATAGTCGTCTGTCTGACTGATGCTGAGACGATAAATAAATAAGCCGACTCCGCAAACTCTTGATAAGATAAGGGAATATTTACGATGTTATTTTAATAATATTTGTTCAAAATTATATAACTGTTTTGCGTAGACGTATCTTTGCAAACCCTTTCAAAATCATGAAGCATTTATTGTAATATATAAATGAAATGTGTTCGCACGAGTGTGAGAGTGTGGCTCGCATCTTCCATGCACAATCGTTGTTACCGAGCTAGTTGCACAATGTATTGCTAATACTCAATTTGACGTGTGTTAGGAAATACCGTTGGATGCTGAGTTCTCAAAGACGCTACCTCATGCCAAGATATATTTTATTGGATAGATGCAAGGAAACAAAACGTGCATCCAGATGTGATGTTTCATATTATAGTTATTAAAATGATTGTTGTGAATCCCCGTTTTGTCAGGAAATCCAACTCAAGCGATTGCTTTTCGACACGTTGTGCAATTTAAAATATTGAGCCCTCAAATAAGAGTTTTAGTACGAACGTTGTCTATTCGTTAATTGGGTTTGGTGATAAGATAACTATGTCATTGCCGTAGTAAATAGCATTAGCAGTAGTACCACCAGCACTTGTATTTGTTTTAGACGATCGACATAATCTTTATATATTATTTCTGTAAGCCTCTTTCTTGCCCGGAAGCCTGTGACGCGATGAGTTAAGCTAGAAATTTGGTTCAGGTATCGTTTTGTACAGTTCGCGGCCGTGGTGTGCACAAAATTCAGACATCTGATGTAACTGGATTAAGTTAATTGTTACAGAATTTCAAAGTTTCGATTTTGGCCCATAGACTTTGCTTGAGTGTCATAAGCGCGCGAAAACTTTAGTCGATCAGAGATGCGCTGTGATTGGTCGGAATTTTTTCAAACCGGCCAATCAGAAAAATTCACTAGAAATTCAAAAGAGCTGCGCTGTGATTGGTCGGAAAATTTCAAAATAAACCCATTTTATTGGACGCGACGTAGTCGCGCCAGGGTTACCCACTAGTAATATATTAACTCTAATATCAAATGCAAAAAATAGCGAAAACGTCTATGACTGATGGCTTTTGATGGATTGAATTTTATATTTGTCGCCAAGTAAATAGTGTCGCCAGGCTTATCTGTAAAATATTAGTTGCAGCAACTCTTAATGAATCCATGGTTAGACTTAGTCTGATCCTACACTAAACGAGGATAGGCTTGGTATCCTTCATTAGGTAGACTAACTGATAAATATACTATTGTATTGTGTAAGACGACTGCGAAAACAACCTGTAACTGTCAGTTTATTCATAAAAATATACGTGTTAAATTCGTTGTGTTGAGTTATTTATGAGTGGTTATGACGTAATTGGGAGACGGTATTGAGGTGTAGTTCGTGTAATTCCGGTGGAGGCGAGGATGTCTATTTCGGTGTGACCAGGTGAACTTGGCCGCGGGTGACGTCACCCCACCGAGTCGCAAACAAACCAATTTCTTCAAGTTCATACGTATTGTTGTCAACTTACCTTCAAATGGGATCTAATCACTTTATATGTGTTTAATAAAAAAGAGTCAGCTTCAAAAGCTTCGTGGCACTCACATTATTAATCCTGGCGCAGTCATCCTTTAAATATGAACTGATGCAAATATAGGTCAATTCAATAACGATTTTCTCATTATCCTCTAGTCGTTGTTTGCGCTCTGTTAATCTTCTGTAGCAAAACATATTGGCACATTATAATATAAGCTTCGGCTTGGCAACAGTGACATCCTAGTTATGAAAGTCTTCATATCCGGAAACGAAAACTAATAAGTGGGTAAACGGTCGGCAGTATCACTAGGTTATCTGTATCGCTGCAAGCTCGGCATCGCGGCATCGCGACCGCGGAGGTCAACGAACGACATCGCGATCAAACTTATTAATGAGTGCTGATACACTATCGCGACTTTGGTCACTTATTTTTTATCGTGGGTTGACTATATACTTATTTATATGTACTGAACTTTAGGCTTTGGAGATATAACTTAATAATGCAAATTATTATAGTAAACATTTCAAATTTTGAATAGTGTTAGATGCGACGAGACGGTGCGATGTGAAGGATATTATGTACTCGTACTGATGACAAACTTATTGCAATCGCCTCCAGCAAACAAACTCATATAAGTTTTGCATCGTACTTTCATCGTTTACCCAATTAGCCTTATTTTTCAAATAGTCATTGAGCTTTGTAAAACAATATAATATGATAAGGTGATATCGACCCGGGGGCGCGGGCAAAGCCCCGCAAGGTGTCGCGGCGGTGATAGTGTTGCGGCCAAACTCAATGATATCTATTTTTGTAATTTCGTGATATCTTGTCTCAGAGGTCAATAATCTTCAGGTTACTATCGAAACTAAATATATATCGCATATTTTACTTGTGAATTTAATTTATTACAACAACAATAGATCATCGACGTAGCATAGCATTTAAATATTAGCGGCATCCGCGCATAATTATAAAACAAAAAATTCAGCTAAAGCAACTTAATCCACTATTCTATATTCTATGTTAAAAGTTGAATGGCCAAGAGGAGATGGTATATTTATTAGTGATTCATCGCTGTAGAGCTTCCACACCAGTGGCCCTTAATTACTTCAAAGGCTTCATATCCCACAGCGGTTTCGAAGGACGTTTACATTCTACCAACCATTTCTACAGTCGACCAAAACCACTAAATTGAAAAGTATTGATCGTGTTTAGCTGAGCAACAGTTGTACAATGACATATTCACGTATTCCCCGCTGCAACCTATGCAATGTATGTATAGTATAGTTTTGGTTTGCTCCCTTCGCCGCAGTTATAAGGCTGTGTTTCACTTTAGTTCCATATTGAAAATGTGCTCAAAAAGGCAGGTGTCCGAAGTACGAAGAATAAAAGAGCATGTATGAAAAGATTGATGGATGTGAATGAAGCTAGAGAGGTTTGCCAGGGTCGTACAAAGTGGCGATCGATAGTCTCTGCCTACCCCAATGGGAACTATCGGCGTGAGAATATGTATGTATGTATGTATGTATGATGAATGGTCGGTAGCTCGCTTGTTAGCTTCATTTGTTTGCGAAGATTCATTGGGATGTTTTATTGCTTCTTTTCCTTTTAAAGAACTAATAGAATAGCTTCATTAACCTTGTTCGGCTAGGCGAAGAACAGGAAACTGTTCTGTTAGTTATTTAACACTGTTGGAATCGCACCGTTACACTTAGCGATTAGCTACTTTTGGCAGTAGACAGCATTGACTAAAGTGTTGGTAATATTAAGTTGCCATACCTACTGGCCTACCACTGACCACAAAGGTCCGAGCCCGCGTTGGTCCAAACATGCAATGTAATGCTCGATGCTCGTGCCGCGCAGTCTGCAGGATGCACCGACTGCGTGACTCATTGCAGCATTGTGCGCGAACTGCGTACGCGATGTCACTTACTGATAACATGTATATGTGCTTTGTTCATTATTATGTCGTTTACGTATTATTTGTTTGCACAAATAATATTGAAAACACGTTTAAACGAAAATTAATGAATCGAATAAATTTAGTTAATGGAACTTGTTTATCAAATGTTGACCATAACAGTACATATCACTAACAATATTTTGATGAACAAAATGATTTCAGAAAAGACGTAAGAACGATTGCTTTATTGCGCAGTGATATTAAAGTTGTTCTCTAATCGTTATTTCATTTTATTGTTAATACCAGCTTGCACTGAAGTTAGGAATTTTATTATTAAATGTCTATTGGTTGGGACACAAAACCATAATGCCTTTGGGATTAGATTAGACAAAGCTTTACACTTTCCAATGAATTTCTGAGCGAATAAATCCCTTTCTATTTATAGCACCTTTTTGAGACCCCACATTGTTACATCTGGGAATTTGTATTGTTTTCGAGTTTGCGTAGAAATGAAAGCACTGTAGTTACAAATAAAGTACGTTCATGGCAGTAGTAAACTTTTGGGTCTTTGTCAAGGCAGGTACTTACTTTAGCTACGTATAAATGCTCATTGTGTAGCAGACTTTTAAGGCTTTACGAAACAACAATACAAAAAGAAGGCTTACTGTTTTAAATTCTTTTGTTACCAAGCTGTCGGATTAAATTAACCATTTACTTTTTGCTTAATTTTTCGAAAACAAAAAAAGACCTAAATGTTATTATTGAAAGCATGTGGTGTTAATGTTAATATTAAATTTAGACTTCCAAACATAATTGATCATATTAATTTTCTTATTGGAATAGTACATTAAGAGTATTTTATTACCATGTTGCATATTCATATCTGACATAAGTCCACTTCTGGAGAGACACCCCACAAGAATTACCCCAAAGATAGCTCAGCAATACCCTTATCTTGGCGACATTGGATGCGTTGCAATCAAATTATACTATTCTATTGGTGCTATTGTATACTTATATATTTAATGATGAGTCCTACGTGTGCACGTGATAACAACGTGAGATAGCGTTAATAACTTGCTTGAGCAATAGAAGAGCTGTTTTGTGGTAAATGTAACAATGCATTAATATTTGATTTCTTTTTAATTATTTCCTAACGACAGTGTCAGGACTTGAGACATTGTTTTGTATTTGTTTCTCTAAAATACCTGCTTCTTTCTAGGGTTAGGTTTAAAAACATCATCTGAAAGCTTTCTCTACTTTCACTTATATGGACGAGCATATTATATTTAGATATAATATGGTCACTGTTAATGATAAAATATTTTGGCAGATGTCCAAATGTGTAGTTGCTGGGAAACATGGTTGGTGAATGATTGCACGATGATAACAAACATTTGAATGACATAATCAATATTATGTAATTGCTGTGTAGTGTCGGCTTAGAATAACACTACCCCATTTCTACCCTTGGGTGATCGTAAGAGGCGACTAAGGGTATATATGTATGTTAAGGGCTTTTCAAGTGATTTTTGGGCGATGTGGTTGGAGACACGTCACCAAAACATTTACTATTACCATCTTTTCCCCACTCAACTTCCAAAAGTGGCTGAGGAATTTCTCATACCAAAGCTCTGGCTACCCCGTTTAGGGAATTATAGCCGTGAGTATATGTATGTATGTAATTTAAATAGACATTATATTTTTAGCTATGAAGTTGTCATAAAATCGATATATCTCTTTTGTATTTAATTTTATACTATTGTTATGAAAGGGAAGTTATCCGAGTATTTTAATTATATATTTTATTCATTACCCAACTTCGCCCACCCGTTTCCCAACTTCCGAAAACTGCTTATTTTAAAGCTCTCACTAACTGATTTGAATTGAGAGCATATGCATGTATGCTTATCACCCCGTGTACGATACTTGAAGCAGTCGAGCTCAGCTCCAACAAAGGTATACAAAGGTAGTAACGTTCGCTGTCGTATTGCAGGAAGCTGATCGTGTGCCACTACCGCAAGGGCACGGAGATCTGCAACTACAGCTACAGCAACACCATCCTCGCCGTCAAACTCAACCGGATGGTAAGAACACTATTCTTCTCCTTTCACCATTACTACGCAGTGTGGATAGGCCTTTTGGTAATGCGCTGACCACTTGAAGGATGCAGAAAGCTGGAAGGTAAGGTCAGCGCAGGATCCTTCATCGTGATCTTATTTGTAATTAGTACTACCTTATAGTTATTAGGGGAAAATCTATGTCGATGTATGTAGAACAATATATGACGAAATTACATCCGATACTTCTTAATAGAGTTGTGAGTTAAATCGTGCGATTGGGGCTTGTTCAATTATTGAGATAATTGTTTTTTTCTCATGTACAGAAGGCTGAATTATTGAAGCCGTATATTTGCGAAAGGGTGGCCGAAGTAACTTTGCTTCTAAACACGTGATGCGCAGCATGTGGTATTTTGTCCCATGCTGTTTATTTGTTAGAATACAATGAAATTAAAATCAAAAAAGTACATTATTCCAACTTAAATTTTGACAATATTCCGTAAATAAATATATTGCTTTTTTTAAATACACTGTTATAAGATAAAAGTTAACTGGGAAAAGTTAGTGAGCCATATGTCAATCCTCACCATTAACCATTGTTAAGCAATATCTTAAGAAATGTAACATAGTGTAGACCTCTCTTAGGATTCGAATAATAAATCTGAATATTTCACCTGAAGTTATGTTATTTCCAATGGGCTACCAAGGCGTAATGTGTGTGTATTGTGGTCGCCAGCGCCTGGTGGTGTGCCTGGAGGAGTCGCTGCACATCCACAACATCCGCGACATGAAGATCCTGCACACGATCCGCGACACGCCGGCCAACCCGCGCGGGCTGTGCGCGCTGTGCTGCGCGCCCGAGCGCTGCCTGCTGGCCTACCCCGGCTCCGTGGCCAGCGGCGAGGTGCAGATCTTCGACGCCGTGCATCTGCAGGTAACCTATCGCGCGTCAACACTACGAGATTGCTTTGGACTTTGCTTAACCGATAACTATTTTTAAAACTTCATGCACACTGCTAAGAAAGTGAGCTAAATATCGAAGATGCTTTGTAAATTCTTATTATTATTGATCAATCACTGTTAAATTATACATTTGTGAACATGGAGGTAATGAACGTGTCTTGTATTTATTAAATATCAGTGTGGGTACGACGACGACTTGTCGAAGATTAAAAAGAGCCTAATGTTTCCAGCAGTAAAGTCTTTGCATTTTAATCGTGATTATTCTATTACTGTTTTGCAATCTTATGAACATACATATACTCATAGTTATAGATTCCCGTAGCAAGAACTTTAAAGTTAGAAATGATGGTGATGAGCTTCCAGTTATATCGCTTAACAATTATTTAAAAGGCCCCGATACCGTAAAATTACTGCACTTGTGAACCACTCTCCGTCCACTCTTTATCTATCGACTTCAAAAAGGGAGGTATTCAATTCGATTGTGTTTTTTTTTGTATGTACGTTTACATTGCGCGATTACACTGTGTTCATGTAGAATATTGTAATTATAACAAATTGGACTCACCTGCCGCTGGAAGGTGAGTTGTTCAGTCCTTTGTTCTTCCAAGTGGTGTGCTGGCTATTTTCAATATTTTGTTGAGATCTGAATGCATTCAATCTTTGCTCAACATACGATTCCCTAGCCAAGGGATATCGTTTCCTGTTATTCTTTCCTTACTTTCTTTCGTATTCTACGAAGATTGTCTTAAGATGATTCCTGGTTCAACGCGTGCACCGGTGACCGCACTCAATGGTATCAAGGTTCACTTTCACGGACGATATCACTTTTATATGTCCACAATTCCACCGAATCACAATATAAACAATCAAATATTCACTGCCCCTTTCTATTATTATCACAATACTCAAATCTTATACAAAATTAACTACAATTTTACAATGCAACAACCCGCCATTCAAATCAGAGAACAAGTCAAGAGTAAGTCATTCATCCATCCATCTATCAATCGCTCAATATAGAATATGCTAAAGCCGCGCGTACACTAAAACTAGCACTTAATAATCTGGCGTGAACATACCCCCCGCCCCGGGCCGCTACAATGGGGCCCGCTTTAATCACTCGGGAGTCGGGATAGAGTTGCGACCGCTCTTTTCAAAATAGAATCACCCACCAGGATCTCAACAACTCTAGGAGTACCATCTGTACCCGAAACAACTTAAGAATACGCCTCTTGCGCCACAGTAAGGGCGGAAGGTTAGTATCCTTCACTAAAACAAGGTCACCAACAGCTGGTGGATTCATCTTACAACCTACACCTACAAGTCATTTGGATCCGAAGATGAGCGGGCACAAGGGCCGTAAATTGAGGACTTTCTCAATTTTACAAAATACAGTATCAAGTTCCTCATAAGTAAGTACAGTTTCACCAATTACGCGACGCAAATGAGTTTTAGCGACCTTAACAACATTTTTCAGAGGGCAGGAAGGTGGGTCAAACAGCCATTTAATACCCTGGCGGGATAAAATAGTGTTAATGTCCTTCTTGCTGGACTCTAGAAAATCAACAACTTTCTTGAAGATAGTTGTTGGAACCCTTAAAATTTGTTCCACAATCGGAACGCATGAGCGTTGGTAATCCTCGCCGAAAACAAAGAATTCGGTATTGCCCCCCAATCCCTGCTGTCCGCCGGGAAACCGTATTGTTGCCGACCGCAGTTGTTAATAATACCAATACTATTTATCCCGCCAGGGTATTAAATGGCTGTTTGACCCACCTTCCTGCCCTTTGAAAATGTTGTTAAGGTCGCTAAA
>OY755178.1:19459334-19496499 GCA_963576735.1 Bedellia somnulentella | reverse complement strand
ATCATAAACATTATGTTTCAATTTCTACCATAGTATAAGCGCAGCTTTTAATTAATTTAAATTTCCACCAAAGCTAACCTTCAAACCACAATATCGTGTACAACACTGCGATTAAAACAGTGAGTACTGCTGCGTACCTGTTGTCGCGGACTAAAAAACCGCCACCAAACGGGCAACACCGCAATCCGCGAATGCGAAGGCATGAACAATGTCTCCACTCGAGTTTCAAGTTTCCGCGGTAGTTCGTGGCGTATTAGTAGAGCAGGCTTTATAATGGTCGAATAATCGTGTTTATGGACCCTAAGTATAGCAGAAAACGTCACACGCACCAACAAATAAACCAAGGGTCTTCCTAAACTTATTTTATTTATTTATTTGCGCAAAAAACAGGTTGCTTACAACAAGATAACAAATTCAATTATACATTTCATAGCAACATGCGCATTGTAGAACTTAAAAACTTTTGAGTCTACATGCCTATGTTTTTAAAAACATCAATCTAAATTAAAAATTTAAAGTGACTTACATGTACTAATAAAAGAACAAAAACTTAATTTTAATAAAAGGAACTAAAATACAATTACAATTATAATTTCATACTTACTTACTCACGCCCATTATTCCCATTGGGGTAGGCTGATACTATCGATCGCCACTTAGTACGATCTTGACAAACCCCTCTTGCTTCCCTTACATCCATTATTCTTCTCATACATGCTCTTTTATTTTTCTCACTTCGGACCCCCGCCTTTATAAGAACGTTTTCTATCTGATCTAGAAACGCTTTACGAGGTAGTCCTCTAATAACGATCCCATCCACATTGGCTTTATATATCTCTTTCGCTACTTTATTTTCATCCATCCTCTCTATGCGCCATAAAATTACCAGCAAAAATGTCCAAGTCTATTGCATGTGTTTTGTATACGAGTAAGGGGAGCGTGTAAACCTACATTCGTGCGACAAATATTCGTTTTGAATGGTAACCGGTTTTCCAGTCTAGTTGTAATGCGTGGGACATTTACATTGATTTTCTGCAATAAATCGGGGCTTTCAATGTCGTAATTCAAAATTTTATGCAATATTAAAAGGTCTACGATTGGCAAGGGTGTCAAGGCCATAATAGTGAAGACGATCGGTGTACGTCGGAAGAACACGGGATTTATTATCGGCGTAACTCAGATGATAACAAAACCGTTTCTGAATTCTTTCGATGCGATCTGAGTGGACAGAATATATGAGGTTCCAGAAACAACTGCAATACTCTAAAGTACTACGCACATAAGAATTGTACGGCAGAACAAGAATGCATGGGGAACGAAAGATTTTTGCTTTGCGGATCACAAAACCAAGCGCCTTGCTAGCTCTTTTGCACACGACATTAATGTGCTGATCAAATTTTGCAACATCATCAAACATTACTCCAAGATCTCCGATCACTGATACTTGTTTAAGTGGTTTATCATTGACCTTATAATCGAGTGAAGATTGATGACGCATTCTGCTAAAGTTGATACTGTATTATTTTGACTCATTCAAGGACATCCTGTTTGTAGTGAACCACTTAGTTATTTGCGTCCAATCCTGTTGCAGGTGAATTGGATCTTCTCCAGTGTTGTGTATTTCCTTGTATATTTTTAAATCATCAGCGTAAACTAATATTTTTGACTTAGAAATATTTTCTAAAATGTCTTTTATAAAAGTTATAAATAATAGAGGGGTAAAATGAGATCCCTGGGGAACACCAGAGGCAACAGAAAGTGTCTGGGAATTGTAGCCACAGCAAGCAATCAACTGGCTACGATTCTGCAAGTAGCTACTAAAACAACGCAAGAGAGAACCATACCTAACCGCATTATCTTCAATCCTGTAATCTCATGGTCAACTATATCAATGCTTTTGAAAAATCAGCATAAATTGCATGAACCTCAACGTTTTTATCCAAAGCAGTCATGAAATCGTTTGCAAATTGAATTAAATTTGTGGTCGTTAATCTTTTATGCATAAAACCATGCTGATGGTTTATTATGGTTATTAGCTGTGGTTTGAAGTGCCAAGCGATATTAGGCGATACTTTTTAATATCATTATGATCTTTTGTCTTAAGAACCGGAATGACTCGAGCCAATTTCCACTTTAGAGGAAAACTACCACTCTAAAGATTTATTAAAAATTATAGAATATGGTTCAACAAGTGACAAGGCTCATTTTTATAAAAAATATGGATGTATATCGTCTGCTACTGAACTTTTGTAAATGTTAAGTTTTGATAGAGCCTATTTAATTTCAGCCTTGTCAAGTACGACTGTTGACAATATATTTTCGTTGCACGAGTCCGACATGTAAGAACACTGACTGAAAGTGAGCCGCGAACAAATTCGCAATAGCCTGCCCATTATTAGCCGCGACAGCTACGCAATGTATGTTTAGTGGTATTTGTGTGGTATTCTTACGAGTTACTTTTACGAAGGTTCAAAAAGCCTTAGGGTATTTTTTATATTTTCTTCCATTCTTGATTTATATTTTTTTAGCATTTTGTTGTTAGCTTAAGTTGCTCTTATTGTTAATATTCGAAATGATTAACAGAAGCTGAACGTTTTGAACGATCGTTCTCTGTCATTTATTTTGCGTTTTCGCTTACATAATCGGTCTAGGCGGAACCCGAGATTTTGCTGTGTGTTCCTGGCATTAGTATTTGTAGTACAAATAAAACGAGTGTCATATGAACATGGCGTATCTCGCGGTTGCAGGTGCGGGCGCACGATCCGGCTGACGGTGGCGCTGGGCTCGGGCGCCGTGCACATGTTCTCGTGCGACGCGGCCGGCGGCGACTGCGTGCTGCGCGCCACGCACCGCCTGGCCGGCGCGCCGGCGCGGGACCACGTGGACGGTACGACACCACCCCACCACCACACTACCACACACTAACGTCACCACATTACACCGCGAGAGATAGGCTCCCGAGACGATACGCGAGCACTAGCACCACGAGAGGTACGGTTCATCTACGATCTTGTGTTGCAGTTGATACCGTGTTTGTATTCTGTCTAGAAACATCGAGTCCCCCGGGGGACTGTTACTTTACTAAACTTATAGTATTTTTGCTGGCTCGCTGCAGACGCGGTCATAAATCATAACGGTTAAAGGGTTGGGAAATGTGCAACATCGTTATCGATATTTGTGTTTATCACCGACTCAGGTAGCAAAATACCCCAAATTGCTACATGCGTAATGAGAGTATTTATATAAATGCAAAAACAGTGCCCGATGCCATGATGTGCCTATTTAAGAAACAATTTTATTAGCATTCATTATTAGGATTTCGCTTGTGAATTTAATTATATATTAATGTTTTAACTTTTTGATTAAGTATTGCATTATTTATTTATAAATATATTGTTCAATCTTAGTGTATTCATTTAATAAAGTAATAGATAAGTGTCTCAGTAATATAACTATATTTTAATTTAACCAACCTCAATATTCACAAAAAATAACTATCGAAATGTAAAAAATACGGCACTAGACCATCCCATAAGACCCATAAGTGGGAGCGAGATAGAAACACTGACATGATTTATGACCTCGTCTACAGCTAGTCTGTGAAAATACTATAGTGGTGTAAATGAGCTTAACTCTCACAAAAACAACACTTTAACTAATTCTGTGTTTTCTTCTATATATTTTATCATTAAATAACAGACTTAGCTCAAATGAATCTATTACAATAATTACCTGACTGAGGATTTTCTCGTTATCAATTAAAAAGCGTAAAATATCGTTTTCGGGACTCCTATCTAAAATATATACTCTACACATCTAAACGATTTATTTTTCATTCTGAGTTTTTATTTGCAACCGATTTCAACAACCTATCATATTTACTTTACTCCGTCTGCCCCCTAATAGTTCGCCACACAAACCAGTCTATGATATCAGTAACTTGCATGCCACCTCTCAAACACACCACATTCGAACACAATGAGTCGTTCATCCAAAAACAAATGCTTTTATTTGTAATTTTTTATCGATAATTTTTTATTCCATAAGACTCATCTCGGTTGCTTCCTCAAACTATATAAAACAATATGCATAACTGTTTGATTACTATATCAATTGTAATCTAAACGTTGTGCTTATGTTAGAATTAGTTCAAACAAATAATTAAGTACACGTATATACTTGGAACCGGGTTCACTATACTAAGCAAAGGAGTGCAGCCGCCATATTAAATTTTAAAAGACATATTTCGTAGTGATTTTTCTTAATATTTGTCATATTATATTGCGAGTTTCCAAATGTACACGTGTTTTATTGCTAGAACGACAGATGATAATGGTAGACCAAATAGTTACAGAATCGTTTTTCAACTCTCGTGAAGTTCTGAGATACCGTATCAGTCAGTCAACAAAGAAAAAAATATTAATAGACTATTTGCTTTCCCATCATCATCGTTGTCAGTACAGTTAGAGTATGTGATGCTACGGTGGCGAGCGCCCGTGCGCCGCCACGAGCCGTGCCAGCCAGCGGAAGGCAGCCGACGACGCGCCAGCTCCATAGCTCGCGGGTCCACGCTCGCCGCACACTGCCCACCCCTTACTGCCCTTACTACCCTTACTACCCACACACACACATCACCCATCACCACAAACACAAGTCGATAACATCTATAACGATCTCCTTACGATCATCGCTTTGTCAAGGAAGTGCTAAAATTCCGTTTTTAAATTATTTGCCGTCATTATTTACTCTTTGGTTCTCAAACTGTATTTATTAGTAATTATTATAAGTATTTTCAAATTATATTCATGATGAGACGAGGACTGTGGTTCGATTCCCGGTTTCAACTGACTGCGCTTGTTTCACGACACTGGGACTTTTGCATTTTCAATTTATGAATTATTATTCATAAGAAGAAAAAATATTTGACGATGAAATAAACAGAAATCTGTCCACAAAAGACAAGGTATTTTAAACATCAATGTGTTAAAAATTGTTACAGTTATAAGTAGCATTTATTGAATGTTTAATACCATTGATTATTTTAGAATCGGTAAATTGTGTTAATGGTTTAGGCAGCCCAATGTCAATAATACGTCAGTTTAGTCCAATTTTTTTCTCATTTTTAATAAATCGAATATGTCCACTGTGTCGTGGTCAAAGCCCAGCGTATCGTCTTAAAAGTAATGATATTTATTCGCGACCTCTCGATATGCAACTTCTTCATACCTCAATATTTTATAAAATTACCAATATTACACTTGTCTATAAAATAAAATTATTTCATATTTATTTTGTCACTTTGTTTGCACATCGGTAGATTTCTAACAAAGAAAGTAGATTTAATTAATTCTTTGTCAATTTAGAAAACACGTGTGGCACCAGGGACTGTCGCGGTAAAGCTATTGCATAGCATTGGTTATTATTTGCAATTATCATATTAATGCAAAATATAAATGATACAACTGCAAAGTGATACCACTTTTCAAATAAATATTCCGATTCCATTGGTGATATATGGTCATTAAGAGTGACAACCGCAGTTATTATTGTAAATCTAGTACAACCTATAGTCTATTCACCAAAACAAATTAATATAGCGCCTTCTCATTCGTGAATTTGTTTGCAAATGAAAAGGACAGATGACCGTCATTATCGGTCAGTGGGTGTAAACAATCGCTTAGAAATGTAAAGATGCATCCATAAGGCTCGTTCGGTACTGCTTAGTCGTACGAGTAACAATATAGACTGGCGAGCCGCAGTCAAAAAAAGAACGTCTGAACGCGCCCTTGGTCTCTTTATCTTCAAACAATCACGTGCGATCTGCTGGCTCCCGTACTAACTTGTTTCGGTAAATACACTATAGTACAGACTTCTGCAGACCATATCGATATTACTTAAAAAGCACCATTAATTTTTATTAGCAGTTTAAAGATTGACCTATAGATGTCGCATTTTAATATGCCATGCGAAACACAACCGAATGCTAATAAAATAACTATTACCAAAATTGTTAGGGATGATCGTTACAAAATTGCTTCATTCTGTCACCGCCATCAAAGCCCGCGACAAAAAAATATCCAGTATCTTAAAATATATATAAACAAAAATGTAGAGTAACAAAAACGTGGCATGCGGCGATGTGGCTCGCCGTGGTTCCTCGCGGGGCGAAAAGTGGGCTAAAGAGACCCGCTTTAGTACGATGAGTTTGTGTGGAGGGATGCATGAAAAATTAGATAAAGTATGTTTGATTATGGTAGAAAGAAAACTAGATTTTCTGTGTGTAAATGAAACGAAACGCTAGGAAAAAGAGGTTTCACAACTTGGCCCATTTACAGCTTTTATCTGGTCGGGAGTTGCCGAGAGTGACAGAGCTTGCCAAGGCGTGGGACTTCCGATATCTGAAAGGATGGCTAAGTGCATGAAAGATTTTGCGTGTGTGAGTCCAAGGCTCCTATGGATAAAGGTGAAGGTAGAGCTTGTCCGGATGCGCATAATTTGCGTGTATGCTCCGGTCATGTCTAGATCACTATCCGAGAGGGAGGAGTTTTGGAATCTGTTAGACGATGTTGTGAATGGGATGATGAAATGAGAGAATTGTTATGGTAGGAGATTTTAATGGTTGGGTTGGTGTGTCACGCAACGGTTGTGAAAGAGTTTTAGGAAAGTTTGGTGATAAAAGAGTAAACGAGAATGGTGAGAAAGTGATGTATGTTTGGAGAGGAATCTTTGTGTTACGAACACGTTGTTTGAACGCAAAGATATCCATATGTATACTAGACAGCGAGGAAGCGAGAGAAGTATGATAGATTTTGTGATAGTGGATGAAAGGCTAACGCCCGATTTCTGAAATGAGTATTCAAGATGAGAACGACTTAAGTATCGTTTTGTCTCATTATGCTGTAAATCGCATTAAAACTTTTGATACAAACTTAATAATTATCCATTTACAAATCTTCACACATAATATCTTGCTAGCTTAAGGAATTGAATGATGAAGATGATGAATATTGCATGTGCGTCTTTTGAAAAAAAAGGGAATGAGGGTGAATGTGGATAAAACCAAAACTATGGTTCTTGAGAGAGAGGTGAATATGACCGAATGCGTGATTGAGATTAATGGTAAGAAAGTGGAACAAGTGAAAGAGTTTGTATATTTTGGAAGTTTGTTTACTAGGGATGGAAAGTGTGATGAAGATATCGAGAGAAGAGTGAAAAAGGGTAATGCGGTAAATGGAGCACTGGATAGTCTAATGTCTAGTCAATCGGTGTCCGAAAAGGTCCGAATGGCTGTGCATGATGCTGTCCTCATTCCTACGCTTATGTATGGCAGTGAATGTTGGGTGTGGCTGAAGAAGCATGAAAACAGAGTGAACGCAGTAGAAATGAGATCCCTCAGAAAAGTTTGTAATGTAAGGTTATGTGATTGTGTGAGGAATACTGTGATTCGTGAAAGGTGTGGTGTAAAAGATTATATTGTAAGAAAGATAGATAAAGGAAAGATGAGATGGTTTGGGCACCTAGAGAGGATAGATGACAGTAAATTGGTGAAGAGATATATAGAGCCAATGTGGAAGGTAATGTTAGTAGAGAACGACCTCGGAGGACACATTTGGATCAAATAGAAAATGTGCTCAGAAAGGCAGGCGTCCGAAGTATGAAGAATAAAAGGGCATGTATGAAAAGATTGATGGATGTGAACAAAGCCAGAGAGGTTTGCCAGGATCGTACAAAGTGGCGATCGATAGTCTCTGCCTACCCCAATGGTAACTGACGGCGTGAGAATATTTATGTATGTAGTAACAAAAAAATTCAATTCTAAATCTTTGTTTTTATGGAATTCAAGGCCGCTTTCTTTCTTTCATATTTCAATGGTCTTATTCACAATAAGGATGCTGAGAGAGCATAGTTTCCAATTTTAAAAAAAATGTATTTTAATATTATTTTTCCCCACATGAGGTTTTTTATGAACAAAACATTCTAATTATGAAATAATCGTTAGGTTTTTTATCCCACAAACATGGCAAATCTTTGAATAGATCGATAGCTTTGGTCCACGCTTCTCGATATTTCTCCTACGCCATGTTTTCGCTCGAAATGAACAATTATAGCCGCAAGTACGTCGTATCGCAACGGCACTCAATTTCGCAATCCCGATTTTGCTACACACGTAGCGACAACGCTCCCTAGCCGATAATAGTCCTTAAATCGTGAGCTCTCCCGAAGTGATTTAGGGCCGATAAAAATCGGGTACACACGAGGCAATTTATGACACGATCTAGGATCCTCCCCACCACTGTCCCGATATCGCGATATTTTAAGGTCGTGTGTAGCCGCTTTAAAAACAACGTATATTTTGTAGACCAGTGTAATATAAAATAGTCAACCGTGGCCTTCTAAAGTCGCTCTAGTCGAGCGAGAATCGTTGTATTGAATCCAAGAAATTGCATATCGTATGTGAGTGTCCGCGCCCCCCGCCCCGCCCGCTCGCTCCATGGCGTGCCGGGGCGGGCGGCGCGCAATGACGGCGTTGTTCCGCAGCGGGCGCGCGGTACGCGGCGGCGCTCAGCGGCGGCCTGGCGCTACGCGGTGAGTACGCACACACACACAAACACATACATACACACATGGACACACACACCCCCCGCCCCCATCTGGCACGTCTCCGCAGCCGTTTCGCCGCGCAAAGTGTAAATATGTGCGTTGGCTGCCAGGCGCGGCGGGCGACGACGCAGCTAGCCAGTAGCGGCCCCGCGGCGACCGCCAGGTAGGCCCGCCCGCCCCCGCTCCACCCGCGCGACAAGTTAGTGGGAGACCATGTACGATTGCCCTTGTGTTGTCTCGAACGTGTACGGGGTTCCTTTAACCTTTACCCAACTAAAGAGCGTCACATCGTGAGGTAGATTTAACAGTAGTTCATACGCTTAGATATTGTCGCCGGCCGCGGCGGCATCATGCGATGCTCTGCACGCGATAAAAGAGGGCCACCATCTAAGCGTATGAACTACTCTATCGCATGTATTATATAACTGTTTAATGAGGACACCCCGTACACGAGCCGCGCTGTTAATCGTGGAACCATATTTACGGGATTATGCATTCGGTTATGTTATGTTTCTGTCCTATGTTTTTGGGGGTATTTGTGTATTATTATTATATGTATTCAATAAAGTACAGATATATGGTTATTTTATAGATATTTATTTATTTCAATTCGTCTCCTATGTGTTGTTTTATTTTGCACGTCAGCCAATATATGATAACTCGACCGAACACAACATGTCAAATAAATCCAATAATTTCACTGGTCTTAAAATCACATTACATCTCTCACTTTTGGTATTCAATTCGATCTGTACTATTTAGATTATTATTTTGGTTCCGTATTTTACTAAAGGTTAAAAAGAACAGACTTACAGGGCATCGTAAGAAGCGATACGATATTTCCCATTTATACCCCCGTCTCTGTCCTACTTTTAAATATAAACTGTGGGTAAATTTGCGCTCCATCTTGTGTATTCTGATTTTATGTATGTCCTTTTGAAATAATACAAAATGATGTACAGATACTATATTAAATTTCTTTTAGAACATTTATTTGTATCCATATATTATCATCGTATAGATCCTTACATATGAAATAAAAGGTTTGTAATATTCAGCTCCAACATCTATGATTTGGTTTGGAATTCCCAATCAAAGTCATATTTGGCGCCATTTATTTAATTTTGTACTTTGTACCTAATTCAGCTCTTCTTATTTGGTATCGCGCTTGTTCTGCTCACAAGTGTTTTTATTGCGATGCAAAATCAGGCCTGCACGAAAATAGGAAACTCTCATTGTACAATTAATGAACTCGGTCAGTACTGATTAGTTTACAATAGCTTAAGATCTGACCAAACTATAACGAACGCAGAATTGTTTTGCCAAAAACTAGATATTATGATAGCAAAGCTGGCGACGGTTAAACAACAGAGACCAATTCACTCAATTGGTCCAGCTCACTGCCACAGCCCAAACTGCGACGGTTTCGCAGACTAAATTAAAATCGAATAGTTTGCGGGTCCTGTTATAATTGCCGGACCTTCAAACAGTCAACAAGTTATATTAAATTTAAATGTTGTTTCTCTTCGAAAAAAAACAGCTCCGACGAGATGGTCCATGGTGTGCTTTTCAATAACTCTGATTGCATTGTACTGATTCGGCAGAGATTAGAATTACTTAACCCGATGTTAATAATCACAATTTATACATTTATTTTTATAATGGTTATAAAACTAATGGTGCTAGATCGGAGTGTATATAGAGACCTATAGAGGCATAACATTGCTTACTTCGCTGGAAAATCTTTGCCCGATTATTACTTAACCGTTTAATGGCTTTGTCCGAAGGAGTAGTGACAGAAACCCCGTTTGGATTCCGACCATATCGAGGCTAGTGCGAGGATATTTTCTTTATGCAACAACTTCAAAAGAAAAGCCGAGAATTGGGTCAGCCATTTTAATAATGTTTTGTTGATTTGGAAAAAGCATTTGAGAGTCTGCCTCGAGAAGCTCTTTGGGTAGTACAGACACGTTTGTTAGAATGGCGGATCATTCATGATGATGGCCTGTAGTACTCTATCAGATAGCTATTGGCATTCGCATTCGTTTTCGTACCAAGCGTGACGGAGTTTTAACCTTGCTGAACTAAGGGCTCGCACTAAGAAACTCAAGAAATTATAACGGAGAAAATGGACCCCGATTATTTGTATTTTGTGCCCGATAATCCAGAAGGGCGACAACTTATTATGTCTAGTCTTGATGAGTCGTGTCGCACACTTGGCCAAAAAAATCAGTGTAAAAATGACCAAGGTAATGGCTCTTAACTTGCTGAATGTTAGTCAATTAACGAAATTAGCCTCGGTACTGGAGCAGGTGCCGCAGCTTTTGGCCAACTCTTTCTAAAGGTGTTTCTTTCGCATGGCATAAAGCTCTCTATCAAAGTAGCTGTATACATGGCAATCGCTTTGCCAAATCTCTTCTTTGCCTCTGAGACATGTGTTTGAGTTTGAAAGCATAAGACGTGATGAGCTCAAGACCCGACCACCTGCGGCTATCAATTTATATATTGGAGGGGTACTGATTTGCAAAAAATATCATAATATTTGTTAGCTCGCTAGCGACCCTCTATTGTCGGATCAAACATCAATGGAAAGAATTAGGTAGTGAAAAATTAGACGGTGATCCATATGTGTATCTAACTTAACGCTAAATTTTAGATTCATTTGATATAGGGCATTTTTCTACTTTTTAAGGTTTAAAATATCATAGCTAAGGGAGAACATTGGAAATCATAGTGATATTTTGTATAAAAAATACGTTGATTCTCGCGAACATATAAAATAGCGGACCTGCCTTTAACGGATAAAATATGAAAAAAAATACTTTTCTCTTCAATTTCATATGTAAGGACCTAATATATACTTTTATTTATATATTTATAAGAACCATGATTCTAAAAATATGCACGAGTACAATTAAGATACTATGTTTATTATACCCAATAAGTAATCATATGCATGGTAAATTAAGTGTTTCACTTATATCTGAGAAAACTGACGAGAGACAGTGGCTAGACACTTTTTTTATACTATATTCGAGCTACTAGTTTCGGCGAAGTTTTCTCAGGTACTAAGAAAAGCCAACCGCCCGCTTGGAATACAGCGCCGCTGAGTGCACGCGACTGATGCGGAAAGCTTTATGTGTGTGCTTCTTCATGATCACTGTAAATACGACTCATTTGTGCGTTCGTGTGTGTGTGTCGCCGCGCTCTCGTGACCGCCGACGCTTGGTGTCGTGTGAGCGCCGCGGACCTAGCTCGTTACCAACACATGAAAAATGTTTATTATTATCTGTATCTGTTTTTGGTTACTGTATACATAATGTAAAACTTTAAGTTTTCATACTAGTCAGTATAACTCCGTGACCGACAGATAACACCTAGTCGTAACTATTGATCCTTAAAAGCTGCAATTTAGCATGTAGACTTCTTGGAAAGTGTTGGATGCATAAGAGGATTTTTCAAATTTTCTAATGTATTATTATGTATTGTTCGTTAAATGGATTCTCGTTAAATGTTGATTTCAAGCAACATTTTTTTAAGGTTTTTCTAATACTTATCTTGTTCTGGTAACGAGCTAGGAAGAAGATACGAGGGGCATGCCAAAAGAAACTAGAATACTCAAAAATTATAAAAATTATTCTTCATTACAAGTATCGATCTTTTCAAAGTATTCATTCTGAGCACGTGTACACTTTTCCATACGTCTGAACCAATTGGAAAATACCTGTGACCACTCTCTCTTCTTTAGATACCTCAGAAATTATAGGCAACCAGCGCATCTTCTTCGCTTTCAAACCTCCCCTTTAGTTTTTCTTTGATTTTTGGAAACAAGTAAAAATCACAAGGCGCTAGGTCAGGGGAATATGGCGGGTGAGGGAGAATTGACACATTTTTCGAGTTGAAAAAGTCTAGTGTTCTGGCAGTCGTGTGCGGCGCCGCATTGTCGTGGTGCCAGAGAAGGTGCCGGATTCCTGACTTCGGTCGCTTGTCACACCAAGCTGATATAACTGTTGGAACACAAACTGTCATATACCATTCGGAGTTCACCGTTCTTTCATTCTCTAGCACAACAGCAACAATATGACCCGTTTTGCAGAAAAACGAGGCGACCATTTGTTTCTGTGTGCTTCGTGCACGGCGACATTTCGTTGGAGTTGGCTCGTCTTTAAAGCACCATACAGTCGACTGTCGCTTTGATTCGGGATCATACGTTTTTTTTCTCGCCTCCGTTGAGTTTATCTATCATGAATGCCTATTCAATTATGCACGAGTATTACACACACGAGTATTAGCACTACACGGCAACATTATACACGGTGCCTACCGTGTATAATGTTGCCGTGTAGTGCCGGCTTAGAATGTCGCTACCCCTTTCTACCCACGGGTGTCGTAAGAGGCGACTAAGGGTATTGGGGCTTTTTATTGGATTTTTGGGCGATGCGGTTGGAAACCCATCACCAAAACCTTTGTTTTTACCATCTTTTCCCCACTTATCTCCCAAAAGTGGCTGAGGAATTTATAATTCCTTAGCTCTGGCTACCCCTTCTAGGGAAATATAGCCGGGAGTATAAGTATGTATGAATAGGCACCAATCCACCCGACGGTCTTTCTGCTCATCGGTAACTTTGTGCGGCACCCATCTCGAAAAACGTTTACGGGGAGAAAGGTGGTCGTGAATTATGGTTTGCATTGCTGCTGATCCAATTCCTAGTTCTCGCTCTAGCTCTACATATGTAATTCGTCGGTATTCGCGAATAAGTTTTTCGACTGCACGAACGTTTTCTTGCGTGGCCGCGGTTTGCGGCCGTCCTGTCTTCGCTTCATCTTCGAGACATCCCCGTCCTCTTTTAAATTCAGCAAACCAATTGAATACTGTTGCTCGGGAACAAGCAGGGTGAAGTCATAATAAATCTTAGCGCGAAAATCACGTCGACTGAGCTCCATTGTTGCAAGTGAATTCCCGCCAGATTCTCGGAAAAATGATACTCATTCAAATAAAAAATAAATAAAAGAAGTGTGTTCTATACTCAAATATGTCAATAAAAAACCAACCTATAAGATGGTGTATAGCTTGCCAGTGTCAATTAAATGAGAATAGTGTATCTAACTTCTATTGACATGCCCCTCGTAACCCCCATATCCGTTGTATCTGACGTACAAGTTGTATTCATACAAAAATATGTTGTTATTTATATAGACATGAATATTTTGCTGCCCCAGTTTTGTTTTGGGGGTTACTCTCCGGCTGGTACAAATATATATTAAATTCATGTGTGAAAGTTTAGAAATGTAGTAGCATTGTTTGGGAGCTTCAAATCTTAGATATTTATTATCGTTACTATCTGTATACATATTGAGTTTATTCGACATAACCGTTTCAATGACATTTCTAAATGAACAAAAGTTTCTGATGTATCTTGTTTGCATGTATGCACATAAGTTTTTAGATAATACGCAAATGTATGCCGTTAGTAACCATGATAAACGTTGTCGGTGAAGTTCCCGCCTTATATGACAATCGCTGACACATGGTCTGCACGTAGATTCCGGCGAGGAGGGCGAGCTGGGCCGCGCGCTGGAGGGCTCCCCCCCGCGCGCCGGGTTCGACCTCCGCTCGCAGCACGACTTCCCGCCCATCGCGCGCCGCCCCGCCTCCACCGCGCACTAGGCCGCCCCCCCGCCGCCGCCCTCTACCATCCTGGCTGACGTATAAACATATCTAATCATGTATTCTTCCACTGTCGGGCGGTGGAATAGCGACGAAATCGGACCGTGCTTATAAATGTAATCGAGAACTTGTATTTTGCTCGAACTTCCTTTCCCTTGGAAAATTGTCGTCTGTAACATTTGAATTAAAGTTTAAATTGTATAGTATACTTTGTCTCTAGTATGTAAATCGCGAGAGGGAGAGGAGTATTCGTCAACTACAGTTAATAATTTATAGAGGTATGTAAAGGTATAGAGAAGATCGATCTGTGCGTGGTTTCGGCCGAATTGTAAATATTGTTAGACCCATCGGGCCGGGCGGGTGGTTTGGTGGAGCTCCACCAACCGGTACCACGTGACACCACCTAACCACCTGCACGACTATTTTAAATTGTAAGTGGTATTTACATGGTGTATTATATTACGGAGAGGTACAACGTGTGCGCGCTGTATTATTCCAAATTCAATCGGAACCGATGCTGTGATATTGGCATAATATTAATTTTTTAAATTCAGTTTGACTTACACAGCGACTTTGATTAAGAATATTTTATTCGTGCTTATAATCAAGTTACACGCCGCTTAAGTACCTACCAAAAAAAAATTTGAAAATATATTGTCAAAAAAATCATAAAAATAAGTATTAGCCTAATTAAAAAATGGTACATCTCTAAAGCAAATGTTTACTTTATGTAAAAGTAGGAGCATTTGCTCGAAGCAATTTGCGATTATTTAGTGTCATTTAAATTGTTCTCATGTGTTCGCGTTGCCGCAGCCATCGTCACTAGAACGGAGGACGCAGTAACTGACCTGCATTATATCTTCTAAATGTAATTTAACTAGAAGCAGGTTTGTTAAATTATATTTAGTAGAGTGGTCGGGCAGGTTGTATCTGAGGCAACGCGAACGCGCTCTTGTATATATGTTGTGACGAGTAGAGCCGCCGCCGCCGCTACGTTTTCTGGAAAACAAATTCTTGTTCAATTATTGTTTGTAAATAAAAATTAAAATGCGGTTGGCAGCCTCTACAAATATTGATAATTGTACATATGGAATAAATATTTTTACAAAATGCATTTTCTTGTTTTCATTACATTTTCTCCTAAAGTATCCAGTGACCGTATAGTTCAGAAGAGGTGTGAAAATCAGCAATATAAATCTGGGACAATTAACTGTCATCCGGTTAGACGAAACGCTGACAACAGAAAACGCACACAACGAAATGCACCATCCGTATAGATTAATACAAACTTATAATTTCATCAAATATCAAATCAAATATCAAATATTCTTTATTGTTCTGACATAATTAACAAAAAGCATTAAATTACAATCACATTATTAAATTATTATAAAATTATATTCACATTACTAAATTAAACTATTTTTATTCGAGGGTAGGAACAATGCTTCATAAAGTTAACTAACGGAAAAGTATGTATATCACTTCCAAAGCTCAACTTTATTCTTTATTCTTTTTTTTTTTTGTTCTGAAATAATGAACAAAAAAAAATAAAAAATTAAATTACAATCACATTATTAAATTATTATAAAACTATATTCACATTACTAAATTAAATTATTTTTATTCGAGGGTAGGAACAATGCTTCATACGAGGGCTGCTATTTATGTATCCGGAATAAAAAAAAGAAACAAACATATATCAATTAATATGGTTTTATTGCTTCTCAAAATATTCGCCGCTCAGATCTATACACTTTTGCATGCGTTGAAACCAATTTTCATAGCACTTTTTCCACTCAGACTGAGGTATCTCCAAAACGTGCATTTTGAACGCATCGACTGCCTCTTCGCGGCTCGAAAAACGTTGACCACGTAATTTTTTCTTCACATTTGGAAATAAATAAAAATCATTGGGTGCCAAATCAGGGCTGTACGGCGGATGACCTGTCAATTCGATCTTTTGAGCTTCTAAAAACTGAGTTGTGACGGCCGACCTGTGACAGCTAGCATTGTCGTGATGCAGAATGATTCTACGTTGTCGGTTAGTCTTTCTTATTTGTTCAAAGACTTCCGGCAAACAAATGGTCGTATACCACTCCGAATTAACAGTTTTACGATTCTCTAAAGGCACTGTAGCTACATGGCCATTTATACCAAAAAAACAAGCGACCATTTGCTTCAATGTGCTTTTTGCACGAATAACTTTTGTTGGGTTCGGCTCATCTTGGAACACCCACACCGTGGACTGCTGCTTAGTTTCGGGGTCGTAAGCGTAGATCCAAGATTCGTCACCTGTGTAGATATTATAAACAGCTTTTGACGCACCACGGTTGTATTTTTTTAACATTTCTTTGCACCAATCGACACGAGCCTGTTTTTGATCAATACTCAAGTTGTGCGGAATCCAACGGGAGCAAATTTTTTTTACAGCTAAATGTTCATGAAGTATCTTATGTATGCTCGTCATACTAATGCCCAGAGATGCCTCTATCTCACGATATGTAACATGACGATCTTGAGTTATTAGTTCCCGGACAGCATCGATGTTTTGAGGTACAACGACCGTTTTAGGGCGACCTTCTTTAATTTCATCAGTAAGCTTAGATCGTCCACGATTAAACTCGCTAAACCAGTGATACACAGTGGTCTTTGAGGGTGCTTCATCCCCAAAAGTCGAAGTAAGCTGATCGATGCACTGTTTTTGAGTTAGACCACGCCGAAAATCGTAAAAAATCATGGCACGAAAATGTTCACGAGTTAAATCCATGGTGGTGAAGACACGCAATTTTCAAAATGACGCTACGATGTGAAAACAATTGACAGTCACATAAAAATAAATGTATTCTAAAGCTAAAGAGTTCTATTTTTAAATGATGTAATTACTTTTTAAATTATTGTTCTGTAAGTGGCCAGTTCCGGATACATAAATAGCAGCCCTCGTAAAGTTAACTAACGGTCCTCGCTTCATCCTCCGACTATTACTTACCTACCACTTCCTTACCCTTCCATCACTGTGGCCAATTTAGCCTTCGCAGCCAAGTAACACGAAAAGCCCTCTAACTATATTTTTCTATACCTATGCAGAGCTTTAAGCCCGTAAAATATCGTATATAAGTTTGCCACACGTCTTAAGGCTTTATATTGGCACTCCAAAATCATTCTAACGCTCTAAAGCAGCATAGCAGTCAGATATTGGAATAATTCAATCCAGTTTTGCGGCTCTTAGTGGATTCAAGTGCCAATGGCCGTATAGTGGCATTAATCTGTCGTACAATCATGCCAAAAACCGCGTAAACTCATGAAGTTATCCATACTAATATTATAAATGGGAAAGTGAGTTTGTTTGTTTGTTTGTTCCGCTTTCACGCCGTAAATACTGAACCGATTGCTTTGAAATTTTTCAGATGTGTAGTTAGAAGTCTAAATTAAATAATAGGGTACTTTTTATCCCGGAAAAAAATATGTTCCCACAGGAAATCAAAAATATTGTTTGCTTGCTGGATGCATTGGAGATGGCGCTGTGTATCGTTTAAAACAACGTAATATATTGTAAACTAATATAAAAATCAAAATTAAGAAGCTTAATGGTACGATAATGGATCCCCGAAAATAAGGAACTCCCGAGGGATGACGTACTATTTTTTTATCGTATAAAAATTTTGGTATTACGAGTATGTAAACTGGATGCAAAAAATGAAGTCCACGCGGATGAAGTCGCGGGGCAAAAACCTAGTACATAATAAATGCCTAAAGCCGTACATTAGCACAACAGGATGCCAATTTACGGCTAGCATTTCAAAAGTCAACTGTGTGTTGTTTGAACGGCTAACAGCAAATCAATATTTAATTAATAAAATTAAAACAATATTTAATTAACAAATGTCTATACGATTTGAAGGAGTTAGATCAGTAGTTTTTGAATAATGTTAGTAGTTTGTTTTTATATGAAATAAGATTGATTTTGACGGATATTATCACACTATTTTAATATTTTTTATTGAAATTGACATTTAAAAATTTATTAACTTTAAAATTTGTGTGATTGAAATTAATGTTATTCCAAACAAAATTTTAATTTATATTCTCTTTTTTAATATTTTTTTATCAAATTTATTTATTAACATTTTGTGATACTTATTGTAAATATTTTTTAGTTTTTAAGTTAGTTTTATAATTCAAACACGATGTAATATTGTTATAATGAATATGAATATGAACCAGATATACTTGGCTTATTTTAAGGCCTCAAGCCGTATTTGCATCCATTTTGATGCATTTATCAACCATTAGGCAGCCATGAGAAGGAAAATATTTGAGGTTATCTTATTATTTCTAAAAAAACTAAAAAAATAGTACTAAAAAGAGGAATTCAACAACATATAAATCATATATATTTTTAAATACCTTTATAATATTCACATATTATTTGGAAAGCGAGGTTTTTTTCAACTTCAAGGATCTCCAAATTATAATAATGGTGGCACCATTTCGTTAATATTTTATTATGCATAAAGATCAACATTCTAATCTATTTCCTCTAAGAGAAATAATCCTTTGGGATATGCTGGCACTTAAATTTAAACTCCTCAAACAACTATAACTACTAATAATAAGCAAACAAAACACAAATTATGCTCGGAATGTACAATTATTTTATCATTTCACACATTTTTTCCTCAAAAACTACAATAAATCGAAGGCGCGTGAAAATTTTCAATGGAAACGATACAGACATTCACAGTAAAAATCAAAGCGCAGTTATTTAAGCACAGAATTACAGATAAACTAACACTAACCCTTTATAATTTATATTTTTATAAAATAAATATGGTTGTCAAGTCACTTCACTCTCACTGCCATCGTCGTTCATCCATTTACATAAATGAATCACGTTTAATTGTTAATATCACCTTTGCCGTGGTGTTAGAGATAATTTTGCAATGACACTGTAAAAATAGTTTCATGCCGTTGGCCGTATATTTGACAGATACAATGCTATTGGCCCTTTGAATGACCATTATGAGTCTTTTCTAATGCCGTTGGCCCGTATTTTGACAACAGCAGTGCTTTTTTGCGGCTTTTGGCATGTTGTTTGAAGCAAAAACTGCTCTTTTACGGCCATTCGCCCTTGCATTGTCCAATATAATGTTTTTTTACGGCCGTTAGCCGTAATTAACTCACGCAAATGCCAATGTAGGTTCTAAAGCCGTAAAATTTGTGCCCAAATAAGCCGTATAGTAGCCGTATAGCCGTATATATGCCTTTTACACAACCAGTTCAAAATGCTTAAAGGATACAGCAATGCCTTGATTTAGCTGATATGCGGCTTCGACGTGTTTTTTGGGCAGTTGCGTGAGTCTGTGTAACTGACAGTGATTATCGTACCACTTCCTATATCCTACCAACCTTCCGTCTGTTACCTTAGGTCTCCCGGTATACAGACATTCCCGTACTTATTTATATATTTCAACTTGTATGGTTAGGGCTAGGGACTTAGGGTTTTAGGGTTGTTAGGCCGTTGGTAGGATAGAGGTGATCTCTTCCCTTAGGGATTTAGGCGTGCATATATAGATTGATAGGTTAGGATCCTAGGTCTTATAGCTGTCCCATTAAGTCCGCAGGGGCTTTAACATGATTAATCTCTACCTACCCCTCAGGGATTTAGGCGTGCCAATATATCATAATACCAGTGTCATAATACCAAAAAACCACCGAGTGCAGAGCAAATCAGTGACTTGGTCGCCGTTGTACTGACATGGTGCATATTGTGTATACTATACGGTCTAGCTACTAGACGACCAATCCAAACTTACCAAATACAGTATGATAGTCATATGTTAGTTCTGAGGGTCCTAGGTTTACGCTCTGGTTGAAAGTTTTGAGCTATTGAATACACTCTTTGACAGTACGAAGTAAGTATTGGGACCGTGGGCGGAACAGCGCCACGTGCAAGGTGGCCATTATGGGAACTATGGTCACAGTTTTCAGCAGTAAATATTTTGGAAAATAATAATAAAAGCATGTTTTATTTTAGTATATGAGACAATTTTGGATGATAGTAGTTAGTAGCAAACTGGCAAAATAAAAACATTATTTGTAGTGAAACCCATGGATTTTTATCCAACCGGAGATGATGAATGAAAACGAGAAATTGGTGCTAACTTGACATGTCTTTGAGGTTAAAGATTTTTGGCTAAAAGACTTGGTCTGTACTATGAAATACTATCAAAGCCAGATTGTTTCATCAACGAACTCTCGTTGTTCTGTTACATACAAGTAAATGTTGTCTATACGTTACTGTAAAAGCTGGAACTACGGTAAATCATACATGCATATACTCACGGCTATAAATCCCTAGAAGGGGTAGCCAGAGCTAAGGAATTAGAAATTCCTCAGCCACTTTTGGAAGTTACATAGGGAAAAAATGATTTAATAAAGGTTGTTTGTGATGGGTCTCCAACCGCATCGCCCAAAAATCCCTTAAAAGCCCCAATACCGTGAGTCGCCTCTTACGTTCACCTACCGTAAGAAATGGGGTAGTGCTGTTCAAAGCCGAAACTACACAGCAATTGAAACTCCAATTATCCACATATACTTATAAACACATACAGACATATACGCACGGCCATAAATCCCAAAATGGTGTAGCCAAAGCTTTAGAGCTAGAAACTCTTCAGCTATATTCGGAAGCTGGTAGGGGACAAGATGGTAGAAATAAGGTATCGTTCGGGATGGGTCTCCAACCGCATCTCCAAACAACCACTTAAAAGGCCCTATAGTCGCCTCCTACGACACCCGTGGGTAGAAAGGGGTATTACTAATAAATAAAGGAAAGAAAAATTTCGACACAGGCGGGAATCGAACCCGCGACCTCGGGTATACGCCCCGGGAAAGGGGTAGTGACATTCTGAGCTAGCACAAACTTAATATTGTGTAAAATTAATTAGTCGAATATAAGTGTGTTATATCTTTGCTTGGATTGGTTATATTTATGTGTATAAATACATAATTAATTTAAATTTAATGTGTATAAATCTGCCGTACCATCGTTGAACCGTTTCGCCGCATTTTCAGGGCCCCATTCGAGAATCTCTAGATAAGATTAAAACGCTGAAATTTTCGTCACCTAGAAATTTGTAATCACACACTTGGAATCCAAAATTTTAAGTCGGTAGATCAATTAATTCCGAAGTTAAGCTAATGCAAAGTTTTCGACACCGACTTCCCATAGACCTAGAGAGCTGAAATTTGGTACAGAGGTAGATTTTAACGCCCAAAAAACTATCAGATCAAGGTTTATGGAAGATCTGGACTAAATGGTGACGCTGATGAGAAAACATAATAAGAGTACTGCCAAACTATAATAAGCGTATTTACGAGAAATAGTAGTCCATTAGCTGTATTCTGCTCCATAAATAAAAATATTCAGTCCAATAATTATCATTATTTATGTACTAGCACTTCGCTCACGTTATTTAGCATTAGTACCAATACTCGTAACTAGATGTTGCTGGTTGTATTTTAAATCTCGGGTAGCGTATTTATTTACACATTTAAAAGTTTTTTTCGTGTTTTTTAAAGATTTGAGAAGTCGTGGAGTTTATTTTTATTTGATTTCACAAGATAATATAATAATAAGAAAATGTAACCATTCAATCAGTCTACGTCCTGTCAAAAAGAAGTGAAATCCCACCAAAAACAAACAGCCAAGTCTCGATAGAGCTGCTTGTTTATCTCTAAAAACATTGAAATCGCTAAAATAAGTGGAGTCAAGTCTAAGGTTCCTTACTGCGATTTATTATTTTATTTATTACATACATACATATTCTCACGCCGTTAGTTACCATTGGGGTAGGCAGAGACTATCGATCGCCACTTTGTACGATCCTGGCAAACCTCTCTAGCTTCATTCACATCCATCAATCTTTTCATACATGCTCTTTTATTCTTCATACTTCGGACACCTGCCTTTTTGAGCACATTTTCTATTTGATCTAAATGTGTCCTCCGAGGTCGTCCTCTACTAACATTACCTTCCACATTGGCTCTATAGATCTCTTTCACCAATTTACTGTCATCCATCCTCTCTATGTGCCCAAACCATCTCAACATTCCTTTTTCTATCTTTCTTACAATATCATCTTTTACACCACACCTTTCACGAAACACATCATTCCTCACACGATCACATAACCTTACATTACACACTTTTCTGAGGGATCTCATTTCTACTGCATTCACTCTACTTTCATGCTTCTTCTGCCACACCCAACATTCACTGCCATACATAAGCGTAGGAACGAGGACAGCATCATGCACAGCCATTCGGGCCTTTTCAGACACCGACTGACTAGACATTAGACTATCCAGTGCTCCATTTACCGCATTACCCTTTTTCACTCTTCTCTCGATATCTTCATCACACTTTCCATCCCTAGTAAACAGACTTCCCAAATATACAAACTCTTTCACTTGTTCCACTTTCTTACCATTAATCTCAATCACGCATTCGGTCATATTCACCTCTCTCTCAAAAACCATAGTTTTTGTTTATCCACATTCACCCTCATTCCCTTTTTTTCAAAAGACGCACATGCAATATTCATCATCTCTTGCAGCTCTTCCACCGATGATGCAAGTAGCACTTGATCGTCGGCATATAAGAGGCATTTAATCATGAATCCACCCATTATCAATCCATAATCACTTTCACGCAACTCTGTTAAACAGTCATCCATGAACAAATTGAAGAGCCACGGGAAAGCTACACAACTAGAGATGGGTCGAGGGCATAAAAACTTATTGGGCAGATTGGACGTATTGGGTTAAAATGGGCAAAAATGAATTTACGCCCGATAAATGCCCAATCGCTGGGCGGAAAAACAAAACTCTACTTTAAAATTAAACTACAATTGGATCATTATTTTAATTGTGTTTAACTTATACATATACATCAGCGTCATCAGAATAAAGTAAGAAGAAGAAGAAAAAAAGTTACAATATGCCAAATATAGGCATGTAAGTATTTTAAATTCTTACTTAGACGACATTATAGTCCAATGGGTAGAACGCCCGCCCGTAAACAGACAGTGGTGAGTTCAAATCCCGGGTCGGGGCTACACCAATTGGTCTTTTCTAATGTCATAAGTGTGGTTAATTTATCATGGTTGTCAACGGTGGCCGAGTTGTACTTAGCCATATGACAGTGTATTCGTACAAAACGGCAATAGGCCTGCCCCCTATCACGTGAGTTCACTGTCTAAGCAAAACATTGGTTCCTACTTTGGACACTTAGTGGCGCTGTCACGTGATGTTCATCATTGGTAGCTCTGCCAACCGGCTCTGATAAACGGCGTGAACGTTTATGTTATGTTAAATTCTTAATCTTAACCCACTTTTACTTTGAACGATTATAATAATAATTATTTATACCCTTACAATAAAAAAACACATTCAATTATATCAAGCGATAGAGTAGCTATAAGATATTAACTTTAGTATAACGAATAATGTTATAAAGTAACTAAGCGAAAAAGAACATATATTTTATTTTTATTTTTCAAGATTATTAACATAATGTCGTAACGGTATATTCCGCTAACAGAATTTTAAAATGTGAAAATACTCACGTTCACGCTACTTTTTATACTCAAAGGGGATGAAATAATACTTAGGTATTAGGGTTTTAAACTGAAAAACAGTTCGTGTTTAATTTGTAAAGGTCAATGAGCATCAATGTATGGAAAAAAATCACAGCGGACACGAATGATTTTGATGTCATATATTGACAGAGGACATGAACTATTCGTGGCAAAAGGCGCATATTTCCGGGTTGTAATAATTTGGCGGTAGATGGCGTTGACACAAGTAAAGAAACAGGCAAAAACCAATATTCGCGCCAGTGATCATGATCACTTGATACTATAGCTCAGTTGGCAGAGCGACGGGAGCGTATATCTGCTGCTAGATTTTTGTTAAGTTGTGTCTTACCTTTTTAAAGGCAAATGAAAATATAACCTAAGTTAATTAAAATTATACAATAGTAAAAAATATTTATATACTATATAATATTTCAATATTACGAACATGATATCAATTCAATTTTAATTACCTTATTTATTTTTTTAGCTGGCACCTTCTTTGTTAGTCCAGGTTTAGTAAACCTTTTTGCTGTGTCGGCTAAGTGCCGGTTTAAAATAGCGCTACCCCATTTCTTCCCATGGGTTATCGTAAGAGGCGACTAAGGGTATCGGGGCTTTTTAAGCGACTTTTGGGCGATGCGGTTGGAGACCCATCACCAAAAATATTTATATAACAATCTTTCTCTACTTAACTTCCAAGTGGCTAAAGAATTTTAAGATTCAGAAGAGCAGGCTACCCCTTTTAGGGATTTGTAGCCGTAAGTAGATGGATGTAAAACGTAAAGCAAATCGCTCGCTCTGTATTATTTATTCAATGTCGCTCTTAGCTGTCGTTAAGCGTGTGTCTTGTCATGCCATGTCATTCGACTTCTTTGAATACTCAAATGCGCTCATTTCTTTTCGGTATTTGCTATTATTTTTTATTATAAACTGTTATATTTTAAAATTTTCTGTTTACCGTGAATGCGCTTTTTGCATTTGCAGCGTAGAACATAATAAAATTTATATATTATATTCTAACAAATAAAATGAGTTGACGTGGATGTTCATACTTTAATAGAAATTTAAAAAATGAGCCTGGTCAAAAAGATTTATAACCTCTGACATGTCAAAAAATGGCAGCTGTCAGAATTCTACGCAATTTATAATCTACAGATCCACAATCTTTTCTTGGCCGGCGGCGACTACCTACCTACCTAGTCGCCGCCGGCCAAGAAAAGATTGTGGATCTGTAGGTACAAAATAGCGAGATTGAATCCGGCGGAATGTCAATGTCAATTTGGTCTCAACTCTATATAATTATACTCAACTTTATATTATATAAAGTGTCCAATAGGAGCGCGCGATTTGTACTTGATACGAGCCCAACGAAAATAGGGTTAGATACGTTTATAGTGGAAAATCATCATAATCTGGACTATGACCATCCAGAATGTTTGTTTAAATTAAAAGTATAAAACAGTATCACAATTTTTCCCTATTGTATTCTAACAAATTAATGAATTATCATAAAAAGTATGATAAGATTCTTGCATTTAAAAATGATTGCGTTTCTGTCTGCAAAACTTCATAAAACGGGTTGGATTGCACCCATTGACTTTTATGCTAATGGTCCCTATCATGAACCCTATAAGTATTATTCATTCTTTAAATAAAATAGGTAATTTTATGATGATTTTAACTAATAACATCAACCACACTCTTACAATAATGATATTTTAAAAATTAAAATTAAATAAGATTTCTGCCCAAGTAATGGACATTTATTCGGCATTTATGGACATTTATTCAATTTATTGGGCATAAATCCAATCCGCCCAAAATGCCCGGGCAAAATCCCATCTCTATACACAACCCTGTCGGACACCCCGAGAGATCCCGAACCAGTCAGTATTTTCCCCGTTTACTCTCACACATGCACTGGAATCCTCATAGAGTGATACCAGTGCACGTATAAGTCGACTCCCCAAACCGAACTTGGATAACACCTCCCATAAACACTTTCTTACCACCCTATCATACGCCTTCTCTAAATCAATAAAGGAGCAATACACCTTTCGGTTCTTAGCTAAGAACTTTTCGGTGATGCTCCTTAAAGAGAAGATTTGGCCCATACATCCCATTCCCTTTCTAAATCCTGCTTGCACATCCCAAATTTTATCATCCGTTTCATTCATCACTCTTTCAATCAAAACCTTTGCATACAATTTACCGACAATGCTGAGTAGGCTAATTCCACGGTAGTTTCTAGCCTCCTGGTGTGACCCCTTTCCTTCATATAAAGGCACAATTACCGCTTTGCACCAGTCTTGTGGCATTTTGCCACTCGACCAGCATTTTTGGAAAAAGAAGTACAACCAGGAAGCCACCACCCCTTTACCAGCCCTCAGCATTTCAGTGTTTATCCTGTCATACCCTGCCGCTTTCCCTAGTTTCATACTTTTCATTGCTTTCATTATTTCACCCATAACGTCGTTCCAATCAACATTACTGCCGATTGGCGAAGAAATGGATGTATCCTCTTTTTCAAAGAGTCCCTCAAAATATTTCTTCCATACTCGCCTTATGCTACTTTTGAGAACAACTTTTGGTTATTCCGGAAATTATCGGAGAGTTTCCTCTCACACCATTCTATCAGATCACGCTTTTTCTTTTCTATTTTTTTCTTAACCTCATTCTTAACTCTCTTATATTCATCTTCACTATTCTTCACTACATCATCTGTTACTCTCGCATCCATTCGTTTACTAGCTTTAATCGCTAGTAAATCTAACCAAGCTTTCTTCTTATCTCCAACTGCCTCTTTCACATCTTTATCCCACCAACTTGTTGGTGGTCTATTTGTTCTTTTACTCAATCCACATACTTCCGTCGCACATTCTACCATTGACGATTTGAGCACATCATTAGACTTCTATTTCCAATTCATCCTTCATCTCCACGCAACTTAGCCTGTCGTCCAATTTCTTCATATATTCATCTTTAATATTATCATCCTCTTCCAATTTCTCCACTTTTACTCTCGCAAATTCAGTTGTCGACACTTTGGCCCTGTGACGCCAACGCGTGCACAGTCCCCTCAATCGTGATATCACGAGAAAGTGGTCTGTGCCAACGTTAATGCCCCTATGGACTCTGGTGTCAACAACCTTTGCTCTTAGCCTTTCATCCACTATCACAAAATCTATCATACTTCTCTCGCTTTCTCTCTCGCGTAACACAAAGATTCCTCTCCAAACATACATCAATCACTTTCTCACCATTCTCGTTCACTCTTTTATCACCAAACTTTCCTAAAACTCTTTCACAACCGTTGCGTGACACACCAACCCAACCATTAAAATCTCCTAACATAACAATTTTCTCATTTTCATCACACCCATTCGCAACTTCGTCTAACAGATTCCAAAACTCCTCCCTCTCGGATAATGATCTGGACATGTCCGGAGCATACACGCAAATTATGCGCATCCGGAAAAGCCCTACCTTCACCTTTATCCATAGGAGCCTTGGACTCACACACGCATAATCTTTCATGCACTTAGCCATCCTTTCAGATATCAGAAGTCCCATGCCTTGGCAAGCTCTGTCACTCTCGGCAACTCCCGACCAGATAGCTGTAAATGGGCCAAGTTGTGAAACCTCTTTTCCCTTGCGCTTCGTTTCATTTACACACAGAAAATCTAGTTTTCTTTCTTCCATAATCAAACATACTTCATCTAATTTTTCATGCATCCCTCCACACACATTCATCGTACCAAAGCGGGTCTCTTTAGCCCACTTTTCGCCCCGCGAGGAACCACGGCGTGATAGGTGGCGAGCCATATCGCCGCCATCGTGTTTAATTTTTGTTGCGAAACACATTTGGACCCCACGAAAAGCAAGGGAAGTAAACTGTCCGCCTAGCCAGAGCCCCGCTTGACTAGGTAAGGTTATTTAGTACCCGGAGTTCACCAGGCTCCGGGACGGCGGCACGCTAACGACCAGGCTCACCCCTGGCCACGCATCCCTCGGCACGGCAGACCTTGGATTGGTGTAGGGGCGAAGATGAAAAAGCCCTTTTCCCTTAGTCGACTTCTACGACACCCACGGGAAGAGATGGGGTAGTGCTATTCTATGCCGACACTACACAGCAATTCGTCTTTATTTGTTAATCACGTAAAATTAACTATAATAATAAATAAATCGCAGTAAGGAACCTTAAGAGCTTATTCCATTACACTTTGTCGTTGCTGAATTCAGACATCCTTCGAAGTTACTGCCGCAGACGCTTGTTATTCCACTACACAAATTTCAGTTTTCGTTATTCCACTAGTCTGAATTCAGATTCTGTGGCTTCATTCAGACAATTGGAATAAGCTCTTTATACTTGGCTCCACTTATTTTAGAGATAAACAAGCAGCTCTATCGAGACTTGGCTAGTTTTTTACAGAATGTTTTTGGTGGGATACATAATTACTTATCCTATTAATATTATAAATGTGGAAGTTTTGATGTTTGGATGTTATGAATTACAAGAACAATTACAGAATAAATATGAATTAAATTTGGCCCTTATTATCAAATAGAATAATTTTTATTCCGGAAAAATTTGACGAATAAAATATTCACGCCTGATTGAACTCAGAGTACCGGAAAACACGCCTAAAGTTTGGCGTAAGCAAATTTACAGTACGAAGTCTATCGGTCAGCTAGTACAAGTATATAATTACTTTAATTTTGATTGATTGTATTTGAGTATTGTACATATATTTTAAAGTAAATTAAATATGTTTTGATTTTTTATTTATATCTACATTTTTATACCCCACTCGATAGGTTTTAGTGAAAAATACATTCAGATTACAGACCATTCACATTTATTTAACCTCTGACATTCATATTTATTCATGTTATATTAGCATTACTTGCTGTTAAGTGTGTCTGGTGCTTCGTGGTGTTCTTTGCTTTGTTTACTGCTTTATAAGGTATATCATACCTGATATATACATACCGGATAAATAAAGGAAACAAAAATTACGACACAGGCGGGAATCGAACCCGCGACCTCGGGTATACGCCCCCGTCGCTCTGCCAATTGAGCTACCGTGTCAATGGCTGCCAGTGCGAAATTCTTATTTTTAGTAATAATTCCCACATGAGGTTTTCATGAACAAAAAACAACATTCATAATATACATACCGGATTCTGAGTAACGCAAGAAAAATTGTCTTATGGCTAGAGGTAAAATAACTGTGAACGGACTGTACGTTAGAAGATATGGCTTCCAAAATCCGCCATTTTATTTTTTACTGCTTTGTTATGCCTAGTGTCAGTCTTGATATTATTACGCATCTAACGATCCATCAAACATTAAAAATCCTTTGAGCTGTTAAGGCTAAGGCAGGGAAGATATAAATCTACATACATACATTATATACGCTCGAGAAACATAACTTTCCTTTAGAAGCAGTCGGGTAAGAAATTGAATTTTATCTGTTAACGCAATCTGTTATTCTTAAATTTCTAAGGCTTCGATATTACTGCTTTTATTAAAGATTTACCTTAACGGATTGTGACAAAAGTTATATTTGAAGCCTCACCGAAAGTTCTGAGTCAAGTACCATAAGGTGTTTTGCTTCTTTATAGATTAACAGAAGGCGTATGATAGGGTGGTACAAAAGTATTTGTGGAAGACGTTGTTCAAGTTCAGTTTTGGGAGTCAACTTATACGTGAATTGGTATCACTCTACGAGTATGAGGATTCTAGAGCATGAGTAAGAGTTATTGGAGAAAACACGGACTAGTTCGGTATCTCTAGGGGTGTCCGACAGGGGTGTGCAGCATCTAGAGCGACTATACTCAACCTGCGGCCCGCGGGCCGCAAGTGGACCGCGGAGGCTTTTTGGTTTGCCCATCTGGTAGTTGCAGCTTATTTGTAAACGAGTTCAAAATTTGTGCCCTTCAAAGAGTTGGTAGTTGAACGGGAAGTATTGTAATGTGAGTAATATAAATAATTTGCTTAAATTGGAAACGCAAACGAGCCTCATCTATCAAACGAAAGAAATCTGCTCCATAATTATTTTTTTTATAATTTAACTATTAAACAAAATAAAACAAGCTCTTCGAAAAATAAAAATAAAATTGCTTCTTGATGGTTGGATTCATTATTAAATGCCTCTTGTATTCTGACGATCAAGTGGTACTTACATCATCGGCAGAAGTGTTGCAAGAGATCATGATGTCCTTTGTAATAAAGGGAACTAGGGTGAATGTGGATAAAACCAAAAAGATGGTTTTTGAGAGACAAGAAGATGTGACAGAATGCGTGATTGCGATTGATGGTAAGGATGTGGAACAGGAGAAGGAGTTTATCTGGGAAGTTTGTTTACAAGGGATGAAAACTGTGATGAAGACATTGAAATAAGAGTGAAAAAGGAAAGGAAAAGGGTATTGCGGTAAATAGAGCAATAAATAGACTAATGACCAGTCAATCGGTGCTACTAGTAGAAAATCCATGGCATTTAGAGACCTTATTTCTGAGTAGGCTTCAGTTTGTAAATTCTACTTAGGGCCAGTTTTTTGATCCGTGGTTAACTCAACAATTTGTTAAATATCGTAACGATTAGTTAAATATCAGCAAAATGCATTTTTTGACCCGTGGTTAGAGTAACTAATGGTCAAATATCGAACCAAAATGGATTTACGATTTAACTACTGGTTAGTCATTTAACTAAAGTCAATGTAACAAATGGTTATATTTTTAACTCCGGATCAAAAAACTGGCCCTTAGTCAGTTATTTAATGAATTTATTGATTTTAAAAATTACACCTACTTGGGGGTAATTTTCAAAGAAAAAAGGTAATATGTGGAATTTTGGAGCATTGTTCCCCAAAATTATAAAAGCGTGCAAAGATATGCCTAAATAATGCTATCATTTTTTTGGGTCAATGTATGGGTGCGAATCATCCTGATTGAAATGACTGATTCCCATTTGGATGATATAAAAACAGTAGCATGCTTCTCTTGCATGCAAGGACAAGCCAGATATTTATAAAGTTTTAAAAAATGCTCTTAGTTCCAAATGTCTCATTACTCATCATTAGATAAACATTTAAGTTAGCATGCATCTTTATTAAAAGTAAGGTTGATATTACTTTTTCATTTACACAACTAATTATTTTTTACTTGCGGCCCGGGCTACCGTGACCGAAACGTGTTTGTGGCCCCTTTAAAAAAAGGTTGAGTATGGCTGATCTAGAGTAATTAATAGATTTTCGATTCTCAGTCTTGGATGTGATGTGGTGTATGTACTAAATAGTTTAAAATTATATCGACGAGTTTATTATAAAATAAATCATTTTGTTTCCTAGTTACTTATTTGATCATTTTGCAATATGAACGTATAAATTTACCAAATGGGCAATTCTTGCATCGGCTTTTTAGATTTGGGAGCACAAATCTTTCATTTTCCTCTATTAACCTAATCATATTTTTTTATCCTTAACTACTTTTTTCTAAACCTATATGTTTGTGTATAACGCTCTGCTACCATTTAATAAAAACTTATTGAGTTCCTTGGGTGTTTCTCTTCGATCTCCCAGAATTGCTGAAGAGGTTTCACTTCTCACTATTTTGTTCAGATCTGAATGCATCCAGTCTTTGATGAAAATACAATTCCCTGGCCAAAGGATATCGTATCTAGTGAATATTTCCTTGCTTTCTTTTATATTCCACGAATATCTTCATCAGATGATTTCTGATTCAACGCGTGCACCGCACCCAATGCACATCAAAGTTTTGTTTCGACCGAGATCACTTTTATATTGTCCACAATTCCACCGATTCACAACATAAACAATCAAATATATTCACTGCCCCTTTCTATTATTGTCACAATACACAAACTTTATACAAAATTAATTACAATACAAAATCGCCATCAAAAATTAAGTCAAGACAAGTCAAGTTACCATATCAATATATAGAATATGCTAAAGCCGCGCGTACACTGCCAGAAAACAAGCACTTAATAATCTGGCGCGAACACTATACTTAAACTCAAACGTTCACGTCATATGTCCCCGAAGTGGTTTGCAGGGGTACTAAATACTTCTGAACACTACGTGACGTTGTCACCTGGAGGTCACAGTACCCAAGTTTTGTTTGGACAGTCCTATCGCCGTTTTGTATTAATACACTATCACATGACTAAGTTCAACTTCCTTACGATGTTTTTCCTCGCCGCCGCGCCTTTAACAACCATGAAAAATGAGCCTTTAGAAAAGACAGATTGATGAAGGCCCGACCCAGGATTTGAACCCAAGCCTTTCAACATGATAGGCGTTGCTCTACCAACTGAGCTATCACGGTTGTGTTTAAGTAATACTAATGAAACCCTTAAAATGATTCTAAACATTATGTGGACTATGGATCACGTGGTCCTAAGTCCTCAGACACCAAAAATCATTTCGTTGCTTTTAAATTTAGTGTTTCTCAATATCTTAAAAGTGCGTATACGTAGAAAATAAACATTACTGGTAGGGGTAGCTATACTCACGGCTGTATACCCAAACAAGAGTTAGAAGAACTAGAGACGATATTTTTTCAAGTAGACGCCCTACTCTATTTATTATAATAAATTATTTCTTCATAAAAATATAATTTAGGTGAGCCAAGGCACCTACAAATTACTTAATTTTAAATTTGCTCTTCACATTCACCTTGTCTCCCCTAAGGGAGGCACTAGGTGAGACAACGCCCCGAAGCCTTATTTTTCAGGAGAACTGCCTAGCATGATTAGTCCAACACAATCAAATAGGTTTATCTTATATTATTCTTGCTATACTCAAGGTGGAAATCCAGGAAAATTACAACGTTGGAGGAAACTGTATAATAAAACAACAAACAGTAGTGTACATCGCACACTTTATTTAATTTAAAAATTGCGAAGTGTCGGCAGCGACACCATTATAATTATCAACAAAAATTACATCAGTCTGAGGGAACCGATAACTTATATTTAAACAACGTTAACTGACCAATTATTATAAAATAAATTTGGAAAGCGCGATACTCATTAGATGGTCGCTGCATATATTAATATCATTGGTCAGTTAACAGTTGTTTAATATAATGTAAAGTTGGGTCCGCCCGCACCGTGAGATCGTGAGCAAACCAGTTGCCGTTGATGATCTCCAAACGAATACATGCAACAGTCCAAACTATATACCGTACATTACAAGAGTAGTCAGGAGACACCATCACAGTAACAAACTATTCCGACCAGTGGAACGTTTGGACGCTATGTTTTATTAAAATGCTGAGATTGGAACGGGTTGGCCGGAAACTAATAAAATATTAAAACAATTTCATTGGCAGTATTGTGACAACTCTTTAAAGTGATTGTAAAATGTTTAGTAATTGCTTATTTTATGGAAAATTAGAATAATCAAATATTCATAGGTATACATTGCCTTCAAAGAAAACGTATTTTCTGTAACAAAATCATAAACAATGTAGATACGAATACGGATGCTGATATCTGTTTAGAAACGTTCGTGAACTTTAAAACAATGACATTGCTTTTACATTTAAGGCAGTACTTAATTCCATTTGATACAGAAAATCTGTTTTAGTAAACATGACAACTAGTAAATATGATATAAAAAAATATCTATGATATACATATAAAAGCCGGCGTGTGTTGGTATCCAATCGTTCCGCGGCAAATCCAGCGAGCGGGACAGCGCGTCCGGTTGCTTCAGTATAAAAACTAGTTGCATAGTCTTTGTATTATACTACTTTACTATTTACACCGCACTAGCCCTGGAGAAAAACAAAACACACGTTTATTAACTTATTCAAGTGAAAATAAAAGGACAAATTTTAAAAGTCAACAACGGCGTTATGTTAGCCGGCTAAACCAATGGCAGCGCAGAGACAAAAATACTGATGTGGAGCTGTACTTGTGTAGTCAGTTGACGTCCCTTAATTGCAAACAAGTTGTTGTGACAAATTGCACGTTGTGAAAATGGAGGATACAATGATGTATAAATCCGTCTTTAAGTATAATCGTTCATACAGGCACATCCATAATTGGAATCCAATTTTGTGGTAAAACTATGGGTTAGAGTCACATTAGTGCAAGTAAGTTTTACCATTGTTGTTGTGTTAAAACTACTGTGTCATATGTCGCAGAGGTTGGTTTATTTGTTGAGGTATGGTGTGTGTGTGTATACGTGTACGTACCTGTCGCGGCAACGCACACATGTCGCAGTGGTCGGTGTATTGTGTGTGTGTGTGTGTGTGTGTGTGTACGTACCTGTCGCGGCAACGCACACATGTCGCAGTGGTCGGTGTATTGTGTGTGTGTGTGTGTGTGTGTGTACGTACCTGTAGCGGCAACGCACACATGTCGCAGTGGTCGGTGTATTGTGTGTGTGTGTGTGTGTGTACGTACCTGTCGCGGCAACGCACACATGTAGCAGTGGTCGGTGTATTGTGTGTGTGTGTGTGTGTGTGTGTGTGTGTGTGTGTGTGTGTGTGTGTGTGTGTGTACGTACCTGTCGCGGCAACGCACACATGTCGCAATGGTCGGTGTATTGTGTGTGTGTGTGTACGTACCTGTCGCGGCAACGCACACATGTCGCAGTGGTCGGTGTATTGTATGTGTGTGTGTGTGTGTGTGTGTGTACGTACCTGTCGCGGCAACGCACACATGTCGCAGTGGTCGGTGTATTGTGTGTGTGTGTGTGTACGTACCTGTCGCGGCAACGCACACATGTCGCAGTGGTCGGTGTATTGTGTGTGTGTGTGTGTGTGTGTGTGTGTGTGTGTGTGTGTGTGTGTGTGTGTGTACGTACCTGTCGTGGCAACGCACACATGTCGCAGTGGTCGGTGCCGGCCTCGTTGTGGAACGTGCAGTGCGGACACGTCCACACCTCGTCCGTCGCGCTGCAACATTACGAGGGCTGCTATTTATGTATCCGGAATAAAAAAAAGAAACAAACATATATCAATTAATATGGTTTTATTGCTTCTCAAAATATTCGCCGCTCAGATCTATACACTTTTGCATGCGTTGAAACCAATTTTCATAGCACTTTTTCCACTCAGACTGAGGTATCTCCAAAACGTGCATTTTGAACGCATCGACTGCCTCTTCGCGGCTCGAAAAACGTTGACCACGTAATTTTTTCTTCACATTTGGAAATAAATAAAAATCATTGGGTGCCAAATCAGGGCTGTACGGCGGATGACCTGTCAATTCGATCTTTTGAGCTTCTAAAAACTGAGTTGTGACGGCCGACCTGTGACAGCTAGCATTGTCGTGATGCAGAATGATTCTACGTTGTCGGTTAGTCTTTCTTATTTGTTCAAAGACTTCCGGCAAACAAATGGTCGTATACCACTCCGAATTAACAGTTTTACGATTCTCTAAAGGCACTGTAGCTACATGGCCATTTATACCAAAAAAACAAGCGACCATTTGCTTCAATGTGCTTTTTGCACGAATAACTTTTGTTGGGTTCGGCTCATCTTGGAACACCCACACCGTGGACTGCTGCTTAGTTTCGGGGTCGTAAGCGTAGATCCAAGATTCGTCACCTGTGTAGATATTATAAACAGCTTTTGACGCACCACGGTTGTATTTTTTTAACATTTCTTTGCACCAATCGACACGAGCCTGTTTTTGATCAATACTCAAGTTGTGCGGAATCCAACGGGAGCAAATTTTTTTTACAGCTAAATGTTCATGAAGTATCTTATGTATGCTCGTCATACTAATGCCCAGAGATGCCTCTATCTCACGATATGTAACATGACGATCTTGAGTTATTAGTTCCCGGACAGCATCGATGTTTTGAGGTACAACGACCGTTTTAGGGCGACCTTCTTTAATTTCATCAGTAAGCTTAGATCGTCCACGATTAAACTCGCTAAACCAGTGATACACAGTGGTCTTTGAGGGTGCTTCATCCCCAAAAGTCGAAGTAAGCTGATCGATGCACTGTTTTTGAGTTAGACCACGCCGAAAATCGTAAAAAATCATGGCACGAAAATGTTCACGAGTTAAATCCATGGTGGTGAAGACACGCAATTTTCAAAATGACGCTACGATGTGAAAACAATTGACAGTCACATAAAAATAAATGTATTCTAAAGCTAAAGAGTTCTATTTTTAAATGATGTAATTACTTTTTAAATTATTGTTCTGTAAGTGGCCAGTTCCGGATACATAAATAGCAGCCCTCGTATTACCACAGCATTATTAAATATGCTATTTAAATAAGGTCTTTTCATCCAGCTCTGCAGCTCACACAATTCAAAACCAAACACATTGCTTTCGTGCAGATTGAACATTAGAACTTTGAAAGAGTAATAAAATAAAGATCATTTGTTGTCAAAATATTTACTAACACTTTTTCCGGAATTGAGTTCAGTTCGGATCGTGACGTTTTATATATTTTAGTTTTAAGACATAACGAATGACATATTCTGGTGCCTTAAAGTAGTCAGAGTTTGACAAAAAGAAAGAAGTCAGCTGGAGAAGATTTCTAGCTAATAAGGTGGAAGCACGATGATCTTTGTTGAGTTTATTTGTCAAAAACTCGTTTACACAATGATGGCTTTGTGTGAAAATTTGGCCTTTTCGTCGAACATTTTTTACATAACTCCGCAGTAATTAAACTTTATTTGCAATTTGACCCTTTAGTACGAAGCAAATAATACTATTGCACATCTTATTTCGACCAAGAACGGAAGATCATTAATATATACTACAAATACAAAAGAGCCTAATATAGACCCTTGGCGAACACATATTTTTACATGAGTACCAGACGATTTAATTTAATTAAAATGCACTTTTTGTGCTTGATTAGGAATGGTAACAGTTTGGTAATTTAAATGCGTTATTTACAATTCCATAATTTTTCAATTTTATGAACAAAATATAATGATCTGCATAATCCAACGCCTTTGTTAGATCGTAATATTATTATGTTCCCAGGAGTCAAAAATATGTTTAATGAGAGAAGATTGTAACAGTGAAAGATAGTTGTTTGGGGTGAAACAAATTGAACATGAGCAATGTACCTATTATAAATCAGTGGCCGGGTATATTGCAATATTATGTTAATTCTTCATTAGTACCAGGATGTTACGGATACTAAATAGTATGGCACTCACCCGTGCTGGTCGGCGTGTAGCAAGGCGTCCCACTGCGGAATATCGGCCATGGCTTTGCTCAGCGCGTCCATGTCGTGG
>OY755178.1:19436932-19459134 GCA_963576735.1 Bedellia somnulentella | reverse complement strand
GGACACATGGCCATATACATGTGGATGTATCATATAATATTTACTATAACACATTTGATATATATTTTATGTACGTTACATTTATTAATTACAATTTCAATTTTATATATCATAATATTTCAATTTAAATAAATGACGAGCAAAGCCGCGCGAAGCGCGTAGTATGCGCACGAATATTATTTCGCTATTTGATCGTCGCTAGCGCAGCATAGAAAGTTGCTCCCTCAAGGTCAACCGGCCTCAGCTGGCCGGCCGCGCCGATCGATCATGTCATGTCATCAGTCGAGATCCTACCTCAGACGCGAGCTCTATGCTAATCACTTACGCAAATTACGTACGCAACTAACGGTTTTCTTGTGCTTGTTTTCTATTGTTAAATTCATCCGCTTTTTCTATTCTGTTTACTCTTTCTATATTTCAACCTTCTATCTTCTGTGTATTGTGACTTGTGAACTGTACTGTGACGAATACATTATATTGTGTATACTGGAGAATATCTTTCTTTTCTCTCTGTCACGAACATTCATCCCATCACATCCATATACAGATTTTATGACGAAAAACTAAATCACATTTAATTTAAATCTAACCGACTGCTTGAGCTAATTGTAACTGTCAAAACCGATGACTATTGATAAACTGCTTTGATTCTGCGAGTGCAATTTTTCATGAAATAATTAAATATATTTTTAAAGCATCACGAAATCCCAGACCGCAGATGGACGGAAAAAATCCGCTTATCTCTAAGAAATCAGTTCGAACTTCAGAAGGAACTTGAAGATGTGCAAATTGAAGAACATTGTATTGTACAGTCACCATCAGATATATCGGAGCGGCCGAGGTACTCAAATATATCTGAGCAGCAATAAATTTCATTAAATTCTTTACGGTAAATAAGGTCAAAAAGCTCTGAACATCCAATTCGCCACAAATATATGAGCAGTGGTTTTTCAATTAAATCTGAACACCTAAAGAGACAATAATATCTGAAAGCACAACTCGTCAAAGTTATCTGCTCAGACAGGGTGATCATAAATATCTGAACATTTAAGGAAAATATACCTTAAAGCACTAAGCATACAGTTTAAAATTCTTAATCGTGCTACGCTGGAATACATTTTCTACACAACCACCATTTGGTTTTATCAATGTCAAAACTAAAAAGAGTCTTCTGCTGGGAGGTATGCCCCACTGGTTGTAAGGTCCCAAGTCCCAACTAGTTCTACGGTTAGTATATTATTAGAAAAAAAATACTAAATCGTTCCCCACTGACTAACTCCATTTTTTGACAGAAACAGGTAAGTACATGGTGTTAATAGAGGAATGGGTTTGTATTTGTATAATTTTCACCGGTAAAAAAAAATAAAGAGGTAAAATAACTTAGAATTTTCGAAACATGTATGCCAATTTTACATTGTATGTACCAGGGTAGTATAAATATAAATGCAGCTTTAATAAAATAAAAGGATAAACTAGTTTTTGCAAAATTGTACTTTTTCCTGCGGTTTTCTGTAACGTATTATACGTATTCATATATATATAATTATAACGTAATATATAGCATTATATTAAATGAGGACAATAAATCTAAAGGCTTAATAAATAAAATAGAAAAAAAGAACATGCATTCTTGATAAAAATAAATACAAGTTAGGATTTGAACCCTGACGCAAAGGATTACAATTATGATTTCTATTCGCTTAACCGCTTGGCCATGGTGACTGACACGAAAGTGGATGAAATATTGCAAAGCATTCGTACTTATTTTAATTTGGCAGCTGTTATATTACCATAGATATAGAAGCGCATGGATTAGCAGTAAGTGACAAACGTCATAGCATAAACGTCAACAAAGGCAGGACCTCTCAGAGACGATAAAGGCCTACAACGATTTTGACGTAAAACATGAAAGAAAATAATGGACTTATTTTAACCTTAATGATTTTTTGGTTAAGTTATTAATATTTAATAACTTAATCAAAGTGAAAAAAAATAAATCTAAATCAATACATATTCTTTGGCAAACACAAAATTATTAGCCATTTATGTCCAAACTAAGACTGTAATAAATAATTATAGGTCTATATGATCTTAAACCAAAGTTTTCAATGCAAATATATGATAAAAAATATCTTGTGTCATCATAGTACTACAATTACCGTAAAGTTTACAATTGGGCAAAAATAACAAATACGTGAATTTTTATTAATTTTAATAGGGCTAGTATGGGATCCGCCATACTAATGTCACGCACACACATTCATTTACGCACACCGTTGTACTTTTTTTTGGTCTCGCCTGTCGTATTAGTATTGCCAGTCTATATACGTAATTATAGCATAATAAGTCTGCGAATCTATATATACCGACTGGCCGATTTGGCTAAAAATTGTTAGAGAGGTAGCTTAGAACCAGGAAAAGGACATAGGATATACTAATGGATTGGCCTAGCTTTACACGGGTAGCGTAGTTTTAAAAATATCTGAGGTTTCTTCAATCGCTGCTCAACCTTTGTGAAATTTAGCACCACTTATAGCACTCCTGGATAGTTTAGCTTTGTGATTGTGAAAGCGCTTTAATGAACGGTTCAGTATCTCCGAAAATAAAACCATGCAAACAAACAATCAGAGTTACAAACTTTGCATACATCATTCACATACTCACGGCTATTTTTTGCCCGCGCTGGTTGCGCGGGCAAAAAATAATCCAGCATTATTCAGTATTCACGTGCGACGACAGGACGCGATGGCTTATTTCATGTATAAGTTTGGTGTTTCTATACCGATTTCTATGATTCTTTTTTTATTGAATAGGTAATAATGTAAACTTTTTTAAATAATAGATGAATGAGAGAACTATAAATGTTAGAGTAAATAAATATAATCAGGATGCACCGAACTGCTAAGCTATCAGAAGTTACACGTGTTATTGTGAGTCAACCATAAAAGATAGACATATGATATTTTTTAGACAATTTTTTGGCAAATATTTCCGTGATACATGATTTCTATGTAACTGTATCCATTAACGCTGCACACGCGACAGAAGCTTAAAAAACGGAGTAACTTCTCCCGTTTTCCCAAAATTTCACTTCACTACTCTGCTGAAAAGTACACTATGACCTGCCTAGGAGTATGAAGAATAATTCTACCAAGTATCGTTAAAATCCGTTGAGTAGTTTTTGTTTCCATAAGGAACATACAAACCGACAGACAGACAGACAGACGGACGGGCAGACAGACAGACAGACCAAAATTTTACTGATTGCATTTTTGGCATCAGTATCGATCACTAATCACCCCCTGATAGTTATTTTGAAAATATATTTAATGTACAGAATTGACCTCTCTACAGATTTATTATAAGAATAGATATCATATATCGGTAGGGAGTAAGCAGTATAAAAACTTTACACCATCCGTGCGAAGCCGGGGCGGACCACTAGTATTTGATAAAATACATGCAGTGAATTATATGCAATGACAGTTATGTTATCGTTTTTGTAAATTGGCAAATATTTTCTTTAAATGTGTTTCTTGTTACAAGACTGTAAAGTTGCTTTACGCAGATTTCTATTTTGTATACCTACTCATTTTGATACGATTACATTTAAACTGTATGCCTAGTGCTTTAAGGTATATTTTCCCTAAATGTTCAGATATTTATGATCACCCTGTCTGAGCAGATAACTTTGACGAGTTGTGCTTTCAGATATTATTGTCTCTTTGAGTGTTCAGATTTAATTGAAAAACCACTGCTCATATATTTGTGGCGAATTGGATGTTCAGATCTTATTGACCTTATTTACCGTAAAGAATTTATTGAAATTTATTGCTGCTCAGATATATTTGAGTACCTCGGCCGCTCCGATATATCTGATGGCGACTGTACTACACACACAAAAGCCTGAGATGAGGTACTCGGATACACTTCCTCGAAGAGGGAAACTTACCCGACAGCAGACCAAAGAATCAACCAATCTTCAAGAGCTACATAATCCTGCGTCTCGATATCAAAAAAATACATACATATAGAATAGAATAGAATAACTCTTTATTGTACATCAAACACAAATTTACAAAATAAATTATCATACAGTTTACAGTGAGGTACAATCGGCGGTCTTATCGCTAAAAGCGATCTCTTCCAGACAACCTTTGGAAGGTGAGTAAACTAGTTATCTGGGTAGATGCACAAAACAAGCTTACTTTAAAACTAACGTATTCAATTGAAATAATAAATAATAACATAAATATTAATTACACAGAACAATATAATATTACAAACATATGAACACACATACATACATAACTACATACTTTTATATATACAAGTAATACAAATACCTAAATAAAATACACAAATACGTTTTAGAAATATAATTTAAAAAGCAACAGTATTACAGCGCTTCAGTGAGATAGTGTTGTTTTGTTTCACCATAACTTTAAACACATTAAGTGATTTAGCCAATCGCACCTCCACAGGAAGTGCGTTCCACAATTGCACAGCGTGTACAGAAAAAGAGGAGCCATAGAAATTGGTTGAATGAGAGGGAATGGTTAATTGAAGATTATGGTCTGAACGTAAATTAAGGTTATGGGAAGAAGATAGAAATTGAAAACGTTCTTTTAGATAGAAAGGAGTGGCAGGATTGAACAAGATAGAGTAAAGAAGAGACAAAGTATGCGCATTTCGGCGGAGGCGAATAGGAAGCCACTTAAGTTTAGAACGATAAACAGACACGTGATCATACTTACGCAATCCAAAAACAAACCATATGCATAAATTTTGGAGACGCTCTAATTTATTTAGCTGTTCTTCCGTTAAATCAAGATAACAGGTATCAGCGTAATCCAAAATTGGAAGGAGTAGAGATGGAGCTAACGCAGTTTTGGTAGCAGTAGGTAGAAAATTACGCAGTCTCCTGAGGGAACCCGCTGACGCAAACATCCTTCGGCTTACCGATTCTAATTGGGGTACCCTAGATAAATTGCAATCGATCATAATGCCTAAGTTCCTTACCACGGGGCTAAAAGGGATTGATTTTCCGTCAAATAACACAGGTGGCAGTGATTTGTAATCAATCCTAGAAATCATTCGAGAACTACCGACTATTATTATTTGTGATTTATTTGGATTGACTGCTAGCCCATATGCCTCACTCCAACGCAAAATGCGCTCCAGATCACCATTAATCAGGCCAATGGACATATTCAATTGATCAAGATTTGCTTGTGTGTAAATTTGAAGATCATCTGCATAAAGGTGGTAGGAAGAAGTGAGTTGATGAGAAATACTATTAATAAATATAGCAAATAAGAGAGGAGACAACACACCACCCTGTGGAACACCAGCAATTAAATCACACCACGGAGAATAAGAATCTTCGATGCGAATGCGCTGCCGACGCCCCTGTAGATAACTACGAAACCAGCCAATTACCGTTAGAGATATGTTAAGAGAACGAAGCAAAGCCAATAATATATCAAAGTCAACAGAATTAAATGCGCTACTAAAGTCAAGCAGTGATAGAACAGTCAGTAATCCCTTGTCCATTCCCAAACGTATGTCATCAGTAATTTTAACCAAAGCCGTAACGGTACTGTGGGAAGGGCGGAAACCAGATTGGAAAGGATTAAGTAGATCATTTTTAGTCAGGAAATCATTTAATTGTCTGTGTACAAGTCGTTCAAGGACTTTAGAAAGGAAAGGGAGGATAGATATAGGGCGATATTCAGAGAAGGATTTTGGATTAACTTTTTTAGGAATCGGGGTGACCTGGGCTTCTTTCCATACCGTCGGAAATTATCCTGAGGTTATGGAGTTATTGAGGATATCAGTAATGGCGGGAATTATTATGTCAAGTATAGGCAAAATCATTTTACGACTTATACTATCACCACCTATTGCGTTTGATGTAATTGACATAATATTCCTCTTAACATCAGAATCGGAGAATTGACAAATAGTAAAGGGAGGATGATCCGGAGTTGGAAGTGTAGAAAGAAAGTGCAGAGTGTCAGCTTTTTTAATACCATCAAAGGTAGACGTTGAGGCAAAATGATTATTAAGTGAAGTAAGGTCCAGATCTTTCGGGATTGAATCTTGACGAGATTTTCCAACTCCTAAGAATCTAAGAAACTTCCAGACTTTAGCCGGGTCGCCATTCTCAACGGAATCATGAATGTGGTGTCGCTGTGCTTCCCTACACACCCTATTGCAGTGATTTCGAATCGCCACAAACTTTTCCTTATTTAGATCAGACGGCCGTGATTTAAACTTAGACTGGGCCCGAGTTTCTTCGACAAGAGATCTTTAATTTCGTCAGTGAGCCATGGTGCAGGAAAATGTCTCATTTTAACGGCTTTTACCGGAGCATGAATATCGTAAAGTGACGTGAGTAAGGTATTAAAAATTTTTACTTCTTCATCAATAGTATCCGCTACGGTACATTCCGTCCAATCAATATTCGACGCATCGTATCGCAGCCTATCCAAATCTATACTACCAAAACTGCGCTGCAGGAGAATTTTCGACTTGTTTTTAGGTGGGCGAACTTTATAAGATACGAAAATAAGATCGTGATGTGAAAAAGCATCAGCTGAAGTTTGGCCATGAAGGGCGACATGATTAGGAGAAGAGACAGCTATCAGGTCAAGAAGAGATGGTGTGCAATTGGGTAAGTTGTGGGTTGCATTAAGAGGAAGAATATGAAAATTACTGCTATGAAAAATTGAAGCTAGGGATTTTGAACGGGAATCACGTTTTAAAAGACAGGTGTTGAAGTCACCCATTATAATGGAGTGATCGTAAGAAGGGGTGAGGTCTCCTAAGAGTTTCTCAAAAGAAGGAAAAAAGTTTAATTGAAGGGATGGACTATAGTAGACACCAAGTAAAACTTTATTGTGACCTAGTACGAGTTCTAGGAATAAATGTTCACCTGCATTGGAGGGAGGAGGCTGAGCTGACGAGCTAATAATAGAATATGGTATATGAGTTCGAAGATAGATAGCAACGCCACCACCACGACCGCTTACACGATCGTTTCTAATGAGTTGAAACCCTGGTAAAGTATAAGAAGCGGAAGGAAGAAATGGTTTAAGCCAAGATTCAGATACAAGAATTGCGTGAATATTTTTACTCTCAAATGAATATAACATGTCATTAAAATGAGCAGGTATGCTTTGAGCGTTAATATGAATAATATTAAAGTTTTTGTGCAATGAAGATAAATGAGTATCAAGTGTTTCAACTAGTACTACTAGTACTAGTATATACTCACAGCTATAAATCCCTAGAAGGGGTAGCCAGAGCTAACGAATTAGAAATTCCTCAGCCACTTTTGGAAGTTGCGTGGGGAAAAGATGGTAAAATAAAGATTGTTGGTGATGGGTCTCCAACCGCATCGCCCAAAAATCCCTTAAAAAGCCCCAATACCGTTAGTCGCCTCTTACGTACACCCACCGGAAGAAAAGGGGTAGTGCTATTCTAAGCCGACACTACACAGCAAATCAAGAGAATATTGCGTATGAAATCACGCACCGGCTCAGCAGGCGCAGAGCTCATACAACCGAAGGTAACGACAGCAGTTTCTTTTACACCTCTGGCAAACATGCATCACCAGCCTGTTGGAACAAGCCTCGACGCCAGACGCCCGCATAACTAGCTTAAAACACATTTTACTAAAAATTGTGACGGCATCGCCCTCATTAAAAAAAAATACAGCAGTGAAATGCCTGAAATCAGGGAAAGCGCTCTGGATCCTACACTCAACAAATTGCACGTAGACAGGATGCGAACCCAATGCTTGGTCGCATATGGGAGACTGGACGAGTAACCAATGCATAGAAGCAAGGTGTCCTGGTGAAAGTGAAAGGTGTAAGTGTACAAAGACTATCTTAGAAGATTTGGCTTACGCGAACGACATTGTCCTAATCTCGTCAAATCAACCCACCTAGAAGACCACCAAGAAACTTGAGAGCTTTCAAAGCAAGTAGATGTTAGAGGCCTGGGAATCAACAGACACAAAATTGTCAACTCCATGCTACACAAGCTCCAAGATATTCAACTAGAATCTACTTGCGTAAGTCGGTCATCACATTCACAATCACATGCCAAGAGGAGAGGTAGATGTTGACAGCTGAATAAGGGAGGCAAAGGCGAATTTTGCTAAAGTGAGGCCTGATTGGGGATCGAATGTCATTTCCTGTCGTATTAAGATCTCACTCTTCGAATTTGTGGTTAAATCGGAGCTGCTGCTGGAAAATGTGGAAACTCACGAATAAACTAACAATTCGTCGTTAAAAAGTCCTTGAGATCGGTCGATCCCCTGCATGTACTAGCCGATCCAGAACCTGCACTTGTGGAACTTATGCCAGCAGACTCCAGTTGTGACTTATATCGCACTGAGACAGTGGAGGTAGATACGGCACAAATTTCTAAGAGGCGTTACTAATACCAGCTTTGTTTTTGAGTGGAGGCCACCAGTGGGATGCTATAATTGATTAAATTCCTTTCATATTCGATGGGGTTGAGGGCGATGAATAACTAGAAGAGGCCCTTTAGAGATAAAACAAGGTGGTAAAAATTATATGGAACACTATATATCCTTTATATAATAAAACATTACAAAATACATCATACATACATACATATACTCACGGCTATAAATCCCAAGAAAGGGGTACCCAGAGCTAAGGAATTAGAAATTCCTCAGCCACTTTTGGAAGGTGCGTGGGGAATAGATGGTGATATAAAGGTTCTTGGTGATGGGACTCCAACCACATCGCCCAAAAATCCCTTAAAAGCCCCAATACCGTTAGTCGCCTTTTACGTACACCCACCGGAAGAAATGGGGTAGTGCTATTCTAAGCCGACACTACACAGCATTACAAAATCTATATAGTAATATGTGAATCATAATCCTTTTTGGAGTGATTGTCGGTCCAATGACTTTATATTTTATTGGCATTCTGATATAAAGAACGCACTAGTTTTTACAGCATAAGTATAAACGCGATCAGTTGGCTTCATTGTTACGGACGGACGGAGATTAAATTTTACAAAAATACTGCTAATAAATATTGCAGCAAATGTCCACCACGAGCACGCTAACATTATGTCGATTCTTTCATCAAAGTTCTTAATCAAGTTTTGGGCTATTATGTTAATCACATCATTTTGAGTTTGACGTATTTCAGGAGTTAAGTGGTCAGTAAGATCGTGGGAATTAACACAACTGGATAAATTTTTGTGGGGCTATGTTAAAAACAGAGTCTATACGGTATCCATTAGGTTCGATATTTTTGTTTTCCTTAAAACTCAAAATATGTGATTTGATAAACGACATAGACCGGCCAATTGACATCTCTCAGCGTGTTCGTGATGGACATTTGTCTAATATTATTTTTCATTTATTATGGCCAAATTTTCTCTTTGTAATACAATAAAAAATCACTTAATCCTTCTTATACTTCTTTTATCTTAAAGCCAAGGTCTTATTGAAAAACCCTTTACTATTATACAATAAACTTATGGGAATACTGTCAGAGCGCACACTACAGCGGACTCACTCGCACATAGCAGCGTCTCACTCATATCCTTCATCGCGGTATGTAAATGTTTTTCGAGCTAAGCATAAATACAAATTACAAAAGTTGGAACACAGCCGGGTGTACTGGCCAGTATATGTTTGGTGTTCCCACAAAGCCGTACCTTATAGTAGACATCGGGCACGTACTGGTCGGGGCGGGACTCCCGCACGTAGGCCAGGTCGGGCGCGTCCCGCGTGGGCAGCAGCACGGCGTCGCGCACCATGGCCTGGCACTGCCCCGACACCTGGTAGCCCTCCAGGTGGATCTGGTTGGCGCTGTCGCCTGCAACCACCGACGGAATATGGCCTTTTGTACATGTTCATAAATAAAGGAAACAAAATATTTGACACTGGCGGGGGATTTTTTTTCACATGAGGTTTTCATGAACAAAAACATTCAAATTTTGTAGATATTGTTAAAGTACGCAGGGAGAAATGAGGTTTATGAAGTGAGCCCTCAAAATACATACATACTTATATTCACAGTAGCCAAAATTTAAAGTTGATAGGTGAAAAGATGGTAGATACGAAATATTGATGGGTCTCCAATCGCAATCGCATCGTCCAAAAACAATTTAAAAACCCATACCCTTAGTCGCCTCTTACGACACCCGTGGGTAGAAAGGGAGTGACATTCTAATCCGGCACTTATTCCTTAGCTCTGTGTACCCCTTTTAGTATGTATGTAATTAGAATGTTTTGTTCATGAAAACCTCATGTGGAGATTATTACTAATAAATAAAGGAAAGAAAAATTTCTACAGCGGTGGAGATCGAACTCACGACCTCTGGGTATACGCCCCCCGAATTTTTTCTTTCCTTTATTTATGTGGTACTAACTGGTGACGCAGACGGTGACGAACTTGGATCCGAAGCTGCCGTCGGACGCGAACCGGCACACGTTGGGGTGCTGGCTCTGGAACCAGCCCGCCATTATGCACTCCTGCGCCGACAGGAAGTGCGTGTCTACCCCTCTGGAACAATCAACCTTGTTATTTGGAACTCTTTATAAATGTGGAGTTTTAGTTCCGTAGCTCTGGCTACCCATTTTTGAGATTTATGGCCGTGAGTATAAGTATGTATGTCTTTTTACTTTTTTTGAAATATGCTCGTTAATCAACATCTGTTTCAAGGAAAGCAAAAGTCGATATATTGTTGCAGTCTGTAAAAATATACACCGGAAACTCATGGAGTGACTTGCTCACATTGCACCAGATAATTCTTATGCTATTAATGAGATAGTTGAACTATGCCTTTCACACTTGCCGAAACTTGCGATGTCACATATACTGGTGGAAGATCCAGTTGGCCCAAGAGACTTTTATTCCACTGGCCTTTGAAACTTCTGGTGCTTGGAGTTCGGAAGCTATAGCGTTTGTGTCGGCGTTGGGTAGGAGACTGAGGGAGCGGGTTTCTATTTTTCAATTGCCATCCAGCGAGGGAATGCTGCGAGCATTATGGGTGCTTTCGAGTCGCGCACCGTTGGGCTTTAGTTTGTAATTTCAAGTGACGACGCTATATTAGATACTAGCTTTTTGCCCGCGACGTCGTCCGCGTAGACTTTATTTTTTGCATCCGGTTTACATTCAAAATACCGAAACACTATCTCAACTTCTGTTTTTATATTTATATGCCCGCGGGCGTTGTAAAGGATATAAAGGACATTGAGGCTTTTCAAGTGATTGTTGGGCGATGCAGTTGGTGACCCATCACTCATTACCTTTATTTAACTACCTTTTCCCTAGTCTTTTTCCAAAAGTGGATGAAGAATTACTTTCTCTGAAGCAATGACTACCCAATCATGGAATTTATGGCCGTTAGTACATACTCATGAATGATTGATAGATGAATTTCATAAATTTAATCGCACCAAGTTTTATGTTCCTAGATACAAAAATGACAAAAATCTCTAGATTAACTTTCATTTACTATATAAACCTCTTAGGGGATCCAAAATAATTATAAATAGATTTAGAACAAAATCATTGTAAAAAGTTGATTCAACATAATAAACACGCCGCACTTACTTAAAATTATTGCGACAGTCCTAAGCCTGAAAAAGTCTAAAGTGAAGGTTATTTTGAATCTATTATATTATTATTGTCCTGAGATATTTTAGTGACCTGATAATAACGTTACAAAGTCACTGCAATCACTATACTGTGACAACAGTGACAGTCACTATATTATATGTAGCCAAGCGTGACTGACTGATTTGGTAACCGAGGTGGCAAAGTCACTGTGATATTTGGATGTTATTTTTAATTAAAATAGTATTAGTATTTCAATAATATCGACATAAAACAAAATATCTCGAGACTTCATGTTTATTGTTTATCATAGATGATAATGCATGTTTGTACATTATAATATATTACAGATTTTGGGTTTATATACTTTAATAAAGAAGAAATCATACCGCGATGTAGAAAGTTCAGACAGCGCCATCTATTAGTAAACATGCAAATAACGCCGTGCTTTTTTTATAAGGTTTCAGCTGAAAGGTTGAAGGTTGCGCTGCTAAAATCCACAAAGTGAGGATGTCGAGAAGTTTCCGGCCCCTGGCTAAAGCGTTAGATATCATTCTACTTCTTAAACAGTATCTTAAAAATACATCGTTACCACGTTTTAAAAAATACCCAGCGTCATCTCTTGCATACCTCGAGAACTAAATATTACCTTGTTTTAAACAGCACACAGCGCAAGTAAACAATATTTTTGTTATCCCTCGGGAATATCATTTTTCCGGGATAAAAGTACTCTATTATTTAATCTGGACTTCTACCTATATGTCTGCAAAATTTCAAAGCAATCGGTTCAGTAGTTGCGGCGTGAAAGCGTCACAAATAAACAAACAAACAAACTCACTTTCCCATTTATAATATTAGTATGGATATATAGATTTAAGTGACACTTTTTATTATATAATTTATATTTATATTAGTAGGTTAAGTTGACATGATATCGCATTATTTTGCCTTAAAACAGTTTTTTTTTATTATTCACTTTACATGTCGTTGCTCAAAATTTGGTGCATCTCTACAAAAGTCTCATTTAAATGTCCTGTACAAATCTGTATAGTTAAAGCAAAATCAAAAAATCCAAACTTTTAAAAGATATTCCTTACTTTATTTTGAGGAAGTCCAATAAGTTTTTTTTTGCCTTGTTATCACATAGCTTTATACATTTCAACATTTTTATATTAGCAGTCCTCACCTAGTCCTGATGAGCTTGTTGGTCCCCGGCTCGGCCAGCAGGTCGGTGAAGATCCAGCCCACGCGGCGGCAGCCCAGCTGGTCCGCCAGCTGCTCCACCAGCTGCTCGCGCGGGTCCGGCTGCAGCGTCACGTGGTCGCGCGACGACTGCTGCGGCGGCTCGTAGATTATGGACACCACGGCGCGGATACCTGCAACGTGGGTTGGGATATTGGATTCAACAGTTTGGAAGAACAGGTAATTTGCGAAAATAAATGTATCCTGTTTGATTGACGAAAATTGTTTCACTAATTTCCACTTGCGAACTATTATAAAATTTCAATGAGGCTCTTTCGCAAGAAGGTATAATTCCTGGACAGAAAAGTGACCACTTATAAGTATCAAATAAGAGTAACATATAAGAGGTAAGGAAACTCAAATAGGCAGGGACAATTGCTCGAAAAACCGACGGCCGTTGAGGCACGAAGTTCCAGGAAAGGCGGTCACGTACCGGATGGCGCAGTATGAGTAGGCCTCAAACAAGGTGGACCGACGATTTGGTGAAAATACCAGGAAGCTGTTGGATGAGGACAGCGCAGGACCGGTCGTTGTAGAAATCTTTAGGGAGGTCTATGTCCAGCAGTGGACGTCTATTGCTTAAATATTGATAAAAATTGTGACTAATATTGTACGCATAATTAAATGAATATATAAACTAGTGCTGGCTAAAAACCAGCGTGCATTAGCTGACGTGCCTTGCAAGATACGCGGATAAAGCAAATATGCTGCGCCAGAACCGATTCCAGAGCCAGTTATTTATTTATTGCCAAACAAATTATTTTCCTTTCTTTCATAAAAAGCATTGAATAGTGCGACGTCTCTGTAACAAGATTAAAATTTACAGAGTATTTGCTGCTCGTTTTTTCTTATCCTCCTATAATAGATTTAGCCACATTTACCTCTATCCTCCATAGGCAATGTAGTATCAATACTTGACATGGTGAAAAAGGACCGGTGGTCGTTAAAGCTCAAAGGCTCTGGAATGTTGGTCAACGTGATGGTAGTGTGGGAGTAATGTTGGAGCGCTCACTACTGCAGACTCACTCGCACATAGCAGCGTCTCACTCATATTCCTACATCGCGGTATGTAAATTTTTTTCGAGGTAAGTAAAAATACAAATGATAAGTTGGTAGTGCGGGTGCGGTGGTGTATATATGTGGTACGCACCTAGCGGCACGGCGGGGTGTCGCTCGTAGCGGCCGTAGAGCCAGGCCAGGCGCTGGCAGCCGCGCTGGCGCCAGTGCTGCAGGAAGCGGTCCACCGTGGCGCGCGGGATGGCCACGTAGTCCACGTGGCGCCACGGCTGCGCGCGCAGGGTGGCGGCGCCCGGCTGGCAGCCCGAGCAGATGCCGCGCGGCCACGGCGGGTGCTCGCGGCAGCCTGCCCAACACCACATTTGTGAACACGAGGCGGCAGGTGGCAATTGGCCTAGACCTCGCTTTTGAAACATACCCTTTTTATAGTTTAAATCGATTAAGGACTTAAAACTAAACAACTTTGCCTATGGAATGCATGTCTAAAATATTGTAATTTTCAAAATAATTAAAAGTGTCGTACCTAGATCAAACTGAGAAAGTATAGTGAGGTTCTTAGCCTCAGCTAAAATAAAAAAAAGTGGTCTATATTTCTTCTATGTTTTTTTCTTTTATTTCAGCCGAGGCTAAGAACCTCACTATACTTTCTCAGTTTGATCTAGGGACCCACACTTTTTATATATTAATTATTTTGAAAATTACAATATCTCTGATATGCCTTCCATAGTCAAAGTTGTTTAGTTTGATGTCTTTAATCGATTTAAAATATAAAAAATGTAAGTTTTAAAAACGAGGTCTAGGCCAATTATGGTGCATTCGTCCTGGCTATATGTTGAGCTTAATGTTTTCGTTGCGCGAAAAATATTCATAAATTTTTGACAATATTATGTATGTCGCAGGTATATTGTCAAAGCCGTGATATTACAATTTCTTTAGTGATATTATAATTAAACGGTAGATTGTCATTCGACTTCATTTCTTACAATTTAACTGCCTATTATTAGTGATATTGTAATTTCACGGCGACACTATAGTGATATTGCAGGGCAATGATAATTTGACAATTTCACTGGTCGTTAGATTACGAGACCGTCTTTGATTGGTCCGTTTTGAGTTTCATTTTTGCAATCATAGAGTTATAAATAAATAGACACGTTTAAATACACTATAAACTTTTTTTGCCCAGAGTGGGATACTGAAATACAGGCTACATAAAAACAATAGCTATTATTTTCATCCAGAATATAATATCTACTTATTTTTGCAATCTGCAGCTTTGTGGCATTTGGAGTTGCACAATACATTATTTTTTTTACATGCGCATCTGAGAGAATTATCTGATTGCTCACTGTAATATTTTTGTAGCTCTGTGTTAAAATCTTCTCGTGATACGATTTCACATTGTTTTTCATTATCATTACGTATTAATGAACATGAAGTTTCCGATACATCCAAAAGTTCTCCGTCACATATTTTGAAAAATAAAATACGGTTTACGGAAAACAAACAAAACACTATTTTAACAATAATATCAGATGTTAAACTGCACACTAACCGCTATGCACTATTATTGTTTTGAAAATGGCGTCGAAAAAAATTTACCAATCAGAACGCTCGACTTCTCCCACTGCCAACTTCGTTCATGATTTAACTAGATTTATTACAATATCACTATAGTGTCGCCGTGAAATTACAATATCACTAAAAATAGGCAGTTAAATTGTAAGAAATGAAGTCGAATGACAATCTACCGTTTAATTATAATATCACTAGTGAAATTGTAATATCACGGCTTTGACAATATACCTGCGACATGTACACAAATAAAAACATCTACTCATTAAACGGTGAGGGAAAGTATCATGAGGAAACCCACATAGGTAAGTTGTATTGAGTCATGAGACAGTGTGTTCGTACAAATCGGCAATAAACCTGCCCCCTATACCGTGAGTACACTGTCCAAGCAAAGCGTGGGTACTCTGAAAACCAAGTGACAATGTCATGTGATGTTCAGAACTATTAGTACCTATGCCAACCGCTTTGAGGTTATGCGGCGTGAACGTTTGGGTTTGAGTATTCAGTCAATACTAGAAAGAATAACTCATACTCCTAGTTATAAACTTAATAAAATAAGCAACTCTTTTATGAGTCTTTGTTAAAAATGTAGTTTAATTATACGAAACTGGCATAAATATAGAAAATCATTCAAATAAAAGTTGCAATACAAAATTATATAGTATTGATTAAAAAAAAATGAAAATTTCTTGTCATTCTCATAACATATAACATTACATATACTCACGCCTATAAATCCCTAGAAGGGGTAGTCAGATCTAAGGAATTAGAAATTCTACATTTACATCTCTTTACAAAACACCTATGGTAGATTCAAGTAAAAATAAGTTTAGCAGTACCTAATTTTCTATTTTATACCAGAACCAAAATAACGACTACGGTGCTCTAACAAGTTGGTCACCTGGTTTAATTTTGAAGGAGAGTTCCTCGAGCGCCACGAACTTGTTGGACTGCAGCTTGCGCAGGTAGGAGTGGAACGACATGTGCTTGATGTGGTGCTCCTTCAGGTAGCCCTCGTCCCACGGCTCCAGCGGCGTGCAGTGCACGCAGCAGCCGTTCGAGTTGTGGCGGCATCTACCGTTAACATAGATATTTACATACATACATACATATACTCACGGCTATAAATCCCTAAAAGGGGTAGCCAGAGCTGAGAAGTTAGAAATTCCTCAGCCACTTTTGGAAGTTGAGTGGAGAAAAGATGGTAGAATAAAGGTTGTTGGTGATGGGTCTCCAACCGCATCGCCCAAAAATCCCTTAAAAACCCCAAGTCCGTTAGTCGCCTCTTACGTACACCCACCGAAAGAAATGGGGTAGTGCTATTCTAAGCCGACACTACACAGCTAACATAGATATTTATTAGCATATTCTTAGAATAGCACTACCCTATTTGTACCCGTGGGTGTTTGTAAGTGGCCAGTAAGGGTTTAGAGGCTTCTTATAACGTTGGAGTTGGTAATGACCAATAACTTTCATTTTACTTTCTTTTGTCTACACAACTTCCAAAAGTGGCTGAGGAATTTCTTATTCTGATTTGGCTAACCTTTCTAGGTAATAATATCATAAACATAACATAAACTTTCACGCCGTTTTATCCCCGAAAGGGTTGACAGAGGTACCAACACTTATGAACAACGTGACAGCGCCACCTAGTGTCCAAAGTAGGTACCCACGTTTTGCTTACTCACGTGAAAGAAGACAGGCCTATCGCCGTTATGTACGAATACACTGTCACATGGCTAAGTAAAACTCGGGCATGTGGGTTTCCTCACGATGTTTTCCCTCACTGTTAACAACCATGATTATTTAACCACACATATGACTTTAGAAAAGACAAATTGGTGTAGGCCCGACCCGGGATTTGAACTCTCACCTGTCTGTTTACAAGCAGGTGTTAAACCCATTGGACTATCATGTCGCTAATATCATAGAGTTATTACCATAGATCGGATAATCGGATGCATATTTACCTAAACTTATTTTTTGGCTAAGAAAATATGGAGACGGCTTCTTTTTTCGGAATTGTCTTTTTCAATGTCGGGATTCGGGAAATTGCAAAGGAACACAAAACACACCCGTACGCATGGCAAGCAAAGCGACGAATATTTTCAAGTAACTAATAGATAGATAAGATAACAAAAGACATGCATTACCGGGGTTTCTTGCACCTACCTGCACGCAAACCGGTTTTGAGAATGCCGTCTCACTCGCACAAGCAGCCAAAGTTACCTATCCGTCTCACTCGCACATTCACATTTATAACGCTTTTTTGAACATAACGAGAATTGTAAATTCAAAACTGAAATTGATCTCCATTTATTTTTCGATATATTCCATAATAGTTAAAATCTTAACGTTAGTAAATGTGCAGCTAAGTGCACAACAAGCTTTACAATGTTATTCAAATATTGTTCTCAACGCAAATAATTACGGCTCCTCATTTAAAAACCTTTATTTGAGTGTGCATTCAATTATATTTATAACCAAAACGCTAACGGTATTCATCCCGAAACATTGGGTTTTTTTTCCATACAAGTAATGTACATACAAATAATATATTGTAATAGAAAACACTACAAAGGTAATGAAAATACATTTAATTCTATATTCCGAACATTAAATGCATCAATTCCGAAATCCCGAAATCTTTACGATAAAGAAGTGCTTTCCATACTAAGCCGCCGCGCCGGTCAACTTTAGGTAAATATGCATCCGATTATCCGATCTATGGTTATTACCTAAAAGGGGTAGTCAGGGACACGTATGTATATTATATTGATTGCTACTGAAACTGTTATCTCTGTTACAGCAAAAATTTGCTTTTTTAAACTTCTTATTAAAATGCAATAGATAGCCACATAGTGTTCGTTTACAGTTACTGGACTCAACCGACTCTTTGGCAGAAATTAATTTAAGTATGCCAATGTATTGCTGAGTTTAATCTATGAATTAGTGACAGCTCTACTAATAAAAAGTGCACGCAAACAGTTTATTTTATACACCCAAACTAACAAACAAACAAATCGTATCATTATCATTTCATAATCCACAGTACGAAAAAGCACTTTCTTTCAAACTTCAAATGCTCATATCTTGAAATCGGTTGAGTTCTTTCTGCTGAACATACATAAACTCACGCCTATACACCCCAATAAAGTGCAGGGAGAGCTTCAGATAATTCGTCAGCCACTTTCGGATGTTGAGTGGGGAAAATATTTGTAAAGATTATTTTTATTGCGTCTGGTGTACTGCAACCAAATACCAACACAACATATCAAAACATACATACATATACTTGTGGCTCTAAATACCTAGTAGGGGTAGCTGGAGCTTTAGAATAAGAAATTTCTCAGCCACTTTTGGAAGTTGAATAGGGAAAAGATTGTAGAATAAAGGTTGTTGGTGATGGATCTCCAACTGCATCTCCCAAAAATCACTTAAAATGCCTCAAACACCTTAGAAGCCTCTTACCAACACCCACGGGAAGAAATGGGGTAGTGCTATTCTAAACCACCACTACACAGCCCAACTATGTCCGATTTCACATACATCGCTTTCTGCAGGTATTGTATAAGGCAACTGAGGGAAACTAGTCCCCAAAAATTCTTTTGATCCATTTTTTCCCTCTCACCTTCTAAAACTAATTATTTAAGAATGGAGGGAATCTCTTTTTCCAGCTAAATATAATGGAAATATACATACATATACTCACGGCTATAAATCCCTTAACGGAGTAGCCAGAGCTTTGGAATGACAAATTCCTCAGCCACTTTTGGAAGTTGATTGGGGAAAAGATAGTAATAATAAATGATTTGGTGACAGGTCTCCAACCACATCGCCCAAAAATCACTTAAAAAGCCCGTCAAAAGTCGCCTCTTACAATCACCCATGGGTAGAAATGGGGTAGTGTTATTCTAAGCCGACACTACACGGCAAATGGTAATACCTAGATGGTTTGTTCAAAAGAATAAAGAAGATACACGCAAAGAACAAAGATTTACTTTGGCAATACAGGTAGATACTTATAAATGCATAAAATAAATATTAAAAACTGTTTCATATCCACTTTAACTGAAACAAAGCTGCTTGCTACCATACATATTAATAACAAAAACACAAAACCCATTAGCACTTACAATTTCTCATCTCTTTGTCTCTGTATTTTCCCATCAAGTTTGTACAGCTCTATATCAACTGCATCCTCTATCAGGTGCTTGTCATTAAGGGGTGTGGTCGGCGGCGGTAGGCGGGAGGTGGACGGCCGCGACTCCACACTGTTTTTACTAGAATTGCTGACAGTCTGGAAATTCACATTTTATTTTAATTAGAATTTCTTATTCCTTTAGCTCTAGCTACCCCTTCTAGGGATTTATAGCTGTGAGTATATGTATGTATTATAATAAAATATAAACAAATATAAATTGAAATTTAATCATAAGTATAAATTATCTACAGAATAGATAAAAATTAGGTTTCAGTAGGAATACAACCAGCTCTGATGCAGTAGCCATGCAAGTTCAATTCTAGAGTTTTACCTACACTTATGTATCTTTTTTAACATCATATGTGTGGTTATTTATCAAGATTCTTAACAATGTAGGGAAAACATTAAGTGGCTGAGTTGTACTACTGTGTTATGCAACAATGCATTCATACAAAATGGTAATAGGTCTGCAGTGGATGCATCGTCCCTTCAAATTGTGTAGGATCGTCCCATCAAATTGTGGATGTATTAAGTGTCAAGTGAAAAAAAATACTTTCTAAATTAGTGTCATGAGGGTGGTTTTTTTTTTCGTTGTACCCGTAAATATTTTACTATAAGTATAAAAAAATACATTATTACGCTATTATTTTATTTTGTCATATCCATTAATAACAAATCTTTATATTTCACTTGAAGTATATACTGGAGTATTATTAATTATAGCTTAAATTAAATTATTTCATTCGATGGGAGCATTTCAACTTTCCACTGAGTTACAAAGTAATTTCATTCTATTTCCATAGGTTTTCATCTACTGAGTTACGTTTTGTTTCATGCGATCCTAAATAGTTTTCATTATCTAAAACATTATAATACTTTCCTAGTAATATATGTTTAAAGCAAAAAGAAGGTTTTTGAAATGTTTTTAAAGCTTTTTTGTTTTGTGTAAAATGCGTAAAATTTGGCAGTAAAAAAAATTTTTAGAAAAATATTATACGGGACAATAACTCAGTAGAACACTGTCGTCTCCAAGTGGAAACTTTAAGGTGAATTCACAGCGAATGTTACTAATAAATAAACGTACTAACGTATACCCGAGGTCGCGTTATTATTTATTCTTTATTTATTAGTAAATATGTTATTTGATTTTTAAGTTTCTGATTGGTAATTTCTTTATTTATTAGGAATAATCCCCACATGAGGTTTCATGAACAAAAAGATTTAAAAGATAACATATTTCGTTAAAATATGCGAAAAAACCTTTAAAATTACCAAAAATAATCTTTCGAACAAATCTCGCCAAATTCTTAAACTTACAATTATAAAAAAAACTAATCAAGAAAAAAATATCCTTAGATAAAACAAAATTAACAAAAACAATGATTCTTTTCAATGAGCTAATTAAATAAATTGGGGACAATACTGTTTTTCGATCATACAAAACGTGCCCAGTAAATAATGGATAATCCATGAACTACTGGTAGTGGTAGCTAATACGGCAAAAAAAACGTTTTAAAATTTACCCATAAGAAAAAAAAATTGCGATTTTTTCCTAAAAACTACCAAAGGCTTCGTATTTTTTTTTTGTATTCCTAGTATTTTTCTGGATTAGATTTTAATGTTTCTCTACATCTTTTCATTCGTTGTGCTGAAGTGAGATCCATTATGAAATTTTATTTCTTCTTTTACATCACATTTAGGGACCATTAAAATAATTTTATGATTACCCCCTTTATGCTCATAATAAATTATTAACATAATTTCCTATTATTTGTTTTATTATTCTAAAACAAACAAAACCCTTTTGCTGATTACACAGTTCTTTATTGAAAAGTAAAATAATATAATTGGGGTTATGAAATATAAAATTATGACTTACTATAGTTAATAATAATTTATATTGAATCCATTAAATTACAATATGCACATGGCTTTACAGTTCTACTGAGTGACAATCCCGTCCACTGAGAAATATTTTTGGTAAAAGTCACTCAAGGGAACGTAACGTATCGACTAGCGTCCAAAACGAATTCATGTTTCTGTTTGAAATTTTTATTTATCTAAAAATATGAACCAAAATATGCAAATGCAATACACTATGGTTTATAACAAAATAATGAGAGTTACGATAATCTGAATACAAACCTCAAAACTGCCGCAAGTCAGTGGAGTTTCTTATTTACACTTTCGACTGCCCTTTAACAAAACGTGTCTAGACAAGCCGGTCGCTGCTTACAATATGTAGTGAAAACAAAGATGACCGTTGGCACAATACTTAGGATTACTAGGGAGAAATAATATAGGATTGGTGGTACTAATATTTCAGTAATATGATAGAATACCAACGTCACTCAGTGTAATTTTCCTCGTGTTACCAATTTTGGCTTTCTAACAAAGTCTTTAATTTAAGCATTTAAAAATGATATTCGCTTATAAATTGGAAGAATAGATAAGGCTATACTATTTTCTACGTTTTGCAAATAAAGCAGTGCTATTAGTGTGCCAACAAATGGATTTTCTAGCCTATTTTCAATGCTCGTTGG
>OY755178.1:19413511-19436732 GCA_963576735.1 Bedellia somnulentella | reverse complement strand
TCGCTAAATAGCGAACGTCATAGTTGCATTTCGTCGCTAATATAATCTAAAATAGTAAAGAAAATAAAAGATTTTTACCATATCCAGTGGTTCTAACATTTTTACATGACAATCGACTGACAAGTGTTTCAGCAATCAGCATGACAAACAAAATACGAAGCAAAATATCGGGTGCGTTCCAAATCACAACAGATCGAAAGCTTTTTCTACCGGCCAAAATTTATATTATATTATATTATTTATATTATATTATATACTGACGTCGTGATAGCTCAATGGGTAGGAAACAGGTAAACGTGCAAACGACTAGTGTTCAAACCCTGGTCAGGCCTACACCAATTTGTGTTTTCTAAAGACATATGTGTGGTTTATTTATCATGGTTGTTAACGGTGAGGGAAAACATCGTGAGGAAACCCACATGACTGAGTTGTACTTAGTCATGTGACAGTGTATTCGTACAAAACGGCGATAGGCGTACCCCCTATCACGTGAGTACACTGTCCATGCAAAACGTGGGTACTCTGAACACCAGGTGACAAAGTCACGTGATGTTCAGAAGTATTAGTACCTCTGCCAACCCCTTCGGGGATATTCGGCGTGAACGTTTATGTTATGTATGTTATGTTATTTATCATGGTCGTTAACGGTGAGGGAAAACATCGTGAGGAAACCCATATGGCTGAGTTGTACTTAGTCATGCGACAGTATGTTCGTACAAAACGGCGATAGGCCTGCCCCCTATCACGTGAGTACACTGTCCAAGCAAAACGTGGGTACTCTGAACACCAGGTGACAAAGTCACGTGATGTTCAGAAGTATTAGTACCTCTGCCAACCCCTTCGGGGATATTAGGCGTGAACGTTTATGATTATGAATATCATAACGATGAATATCATCTTCGTAACGATGATCTGATGTCCAAGTTGATATCGAAAACAATTAATCTAGGTTGGACTATTGTATTGTCTGGATATTGTAAATTCGGTATATTAAACATGAAGAAAATAAGGTCATAGTTCCACTTTGACCAATCATTCAACAACACGCTCAAATACAACTTCATACATTACCATATTTTGAAATTATTTTCTAACAAGTGTCTATAAAAAGTGAAATTTTATTATATTATGTTTTTTCAATGTGGTATACGGGGTATACCATCTACGATGATTCCACATAGATTTAAATAAACCACATTATGAACTATATTGTCACTATCCAAGTCCCTCCAAGACAAATTGTTCCTTCGGACGTATAAATAAATATTTTTATTCGGCCACAGGGCCAGCAAGAATCAATCTTTTCGTGAAAAAAAAAAGATCGAGGCTCTTTTTCTTAGTACGTCTGTATTCTTCTGTAAGTTATATAAGTGTTTCTATTTTGCTTTTATCGTTAAAGATCTCTTTTCCGTTGTCAGATTAGAGTTTTTAAGCTTATTTTAAAGTGATTATTGGGCGATGTGGGTAAAAATCATCAAACCCCTTTTGGGATTATATATGTATGTGATTAAGAAGTTCTTTATCCCTTCCACTACCACACATATGCTGCATTTACATTGATCCGAGTGGACATAATCCAAGTATGTTATACTTTTCACTTGGAAGCTCTCTGGATATGTGTAAATCTCAGACCAACTACCTATAGATAGACAGATAACGCGCGTGGCACCCTATATGACTCTTTTTCGCACAATCGGTGTTGACGCAAAAACAATTTTGCCTCGCTTGTGGTTATTTTGGTAAGGCTTCCCGTGCCTTCAATAACGACAAACATATATTGTTACCGAACATATATGGCAAATATCCTCAAATATTAAGTTTATAAATAGATGAATTATGAGCAAACAATAAACTAAAATACAACACATACCCATTAACAATGACTAACCAATAAATAGACAACAATCACCAGATTGTTGTGTTTTCTTCCCAACGAGTACCACCAAAATCTGTACCGCGGCTACTCTGTGGGAATAAAAACGTAGTTTAAAAATCATTCTAACAGGGTATAAAATCAATAATATTTTTACATACATACATACATATACTCACGCCATTAGTTCCCATTGGGGTAGGCAGAGACTATCAATCTAATAATAATAATATTTTAGTTAAAATAAAACAACTCTTTAAATGAAATATTCATTATAATTTTAATACACGTTGCCTTAGTCAAATTCAAAATAGTTTAAATCAACAATCAAAGTTAATTTATTTTTTTTGAATTTTTTTTTAATTGGTTCCGAATACTTTCCTTTTTTTTCATAGTAATTATCTTATTCACATGATTAATTCTTACTTCTATAGGATTATTGAGATTTTGAAGTGGGTAACACCGTTGTATTTTGTTGTTGAAGGGTATGTTTAGAATTAAATCAAAAACACAGGTAAAACGTATAAATAACAGCATATTTTTATCTATTGTAAATCTAATAAGGTTCATAAACTGTAAATATATTCCGAGTTTTCTTTGATATGCCACTACGAACGAAGTGTTTTATCTGGGACTTTTTACTCGCTTCGATAACTGCAGCCCAAAACTTTTTATTTACCTATTTTTAAAGCACGATCACATAAACAATGATTTGTTTCACGCATTTGCACAATATTATCTAAAATCGATGAAGTAAACAGAGCGTTTATTATTTCTCTAACTAGATTGTGGCAAACTGTCACTTTGGACAGTTTGCCACAATCGAAAAACAGGTTACACCGTAAGGGACAAAAAATCACAGTACTAGCTCTTTCTATCTTTAAGAGTTTTATAATTTATAGCTATCGTTTTCTTGCTCATCGTGACGTATTCTTTATCTCTCTAGTTGTGTATGATCTAAGGTGTAAATGTGTAAATACATTTGACACGACGACGTCACTCTGATGTTTTTTATATGGACTTAGATTACGACATCTCGATGGGCCAAATTAAATTTTCGTGTAACTCGAATCAATGTTGCATGTAAGCGCAGAATTACAGATGCTGTCAATTATTCCAACTGTCAACGTCAATGCCACTTTACGGCAAATAGCATTTGTGACATGACATCTGACATAATAAATATGCGGTGTCAGTGTTTGTTTTGATTTTATTTTTCAGAATTTTATTTACAAATTACATATTTTCAAGACCACATCCAATAGAAATTCGACAAATTACCAAGTCTTTTTATCATAGTGTGAATATCAGTATAGCACAACTACTAAATCTTTAGGTAAGTGTAGCTTTTTGAGTATTAAAAGAAGTATCCAAATATCATAACATAAAGCGATTATTATTTTCCTCAGTTAAGGTGTGAGTTCTTTAAGTTTATTCATGACGTAAGGTGTCTTTACGGGCAAAATATGTGTCGTGTCGTGTATGTCACAGTTCGCAAATAAACAACAGAAATAGTAGTGGCGACAGGAGCGCGGGGGCGGGTTTTCTCTGTTCTCTCCAGCCAGCCAGAGCCAGTCGTCAGCTGACCGCAGCGCGATACAGCCGCGCGGAACCCGTGTGTCGGTCTCCTTACTCCCGTCCACTGAGTCCGCGAATTGTTACTAGGAAGCCATACCATTCCAGGTGGCTAGCCTCACCTACACATTTGACAAACTTGTAAGAAATAAGAATTATTACTTTCTCTCTCATAATTTGCCCATTCCCATATATAGGTTCTGGATAATTTGATACATGATATTTGTATATTTTTGGTGAGGGAAACAGATAAATTACACTAACTTGATTCTTGAAATTACTGCATACCACATTTTAGGCATCCTGGAAGGGGTCCAAATTACTGATTCAAGATTAGAAACCATCATTTGTAAATATTCAACCTTTATGCAAGATTATATGACCATTAGGAGAACAAAGTCACGTGATGTTCAGAAGTATTAGTACCTCTGCCAACCCCTTCGGGGATATTCGGCGTGAACGTTTATGCTTATGCTTATTAGGAGAACAAACAAACAATCTTATTAACATATTTATGAATATATCTAGATAAGATCCATACATGGACATAGTTAAGCAGAAAGAACTCAACCTACTAAAAGACACTTTCAGATGTCACAAACAGATAGTTAAAAGTTTGAATGCACTTTTTATAAGTATAGTTTTCACAACTTCATAGATTCAACCCTCAGCATTGCAATACATTGTTATACTTAACTCAATTTGGGCAAAAGTGTGGGTGTCTTAATATTGTTTTTTCCTACTACAAAGATTGTCCATTGAATTCAATGTTATTTGATAAGATTTTCATTTTATATTCATAATATCATCAGTTGATGGTTTGGTTGGTAAACCATCCAGGTAGGTACTCTTATGACCCTATAGTTAAAGACTAACCTTATTGAACTAACATTACTGAATGTTAGAAATGTTGATTCATAAATTAGAATTGTTAATGAATAAATTCAATAATAGAAAAATAATCATTAATTGCAATGGTACTTACCCATACATGGAGTAAAAGTTTAATGCTGTTTGTATAAAATTATAACATAACATAAACATTCACGCCGTTTAAGCCCAAAGGGGTTGGCATAAAATTATGTATTTGTTTATTTTAGTCATATTCATAGTCATTCATGTTGAATAGAATCTAATGGAAGAATTGTGTGGGTGAAGTTATTTCAATGTATATTACAATTTAGTAAAGTTAGTGACAGTAATAAAGTGAACACAAGGAATAAGTACAAACATCATATACCAAAGTATAGACTAATTTGTAAAATATTTCAAAGATTTTGCATTTATAAGGACAACTATGTCTCAGAAAGGAATTGAAGTGAGTACATATCATAATGCAGAAAATTAATATGCATTAGGTTTAAATGTATAAGATCATAACTCAAAATAATTAATGATTAAAAATATAAAGTTTTTTGACAAAAGCTCAAAACACATAAACTTGTATACATATAAGCGTTCTAGATAGTTATAAAAAAAACAACAAAATCAAATGTGTTCACAAAGCACAGATTCGTGCCGCATTATACTTCTTACCTAACAGAACCACACCATTTCTGGGTATTTGGTTCTGGATATCATATACAGGTATACTTAAACAGTGTTGGGAATTTTGAAAAGTACAATTCCAATAATTTAAAATACCTATTTACGGTCAATAAATATTATACATAATTTATGGTATGTTTAGTTGTGTATATTAAACTTTTGCATGCATTCATTTAGGCATTTTGGTCTCATTTATTTAAACATTGTATATTTTGATTTTCTGCTTTTTAACGTGTACACTGCAGAAAGGACTTGAAGTACTTGTTCTTGCAAATCTTATGATATTCTTACTTATGTTATTCAATTTAGTGGTGGATCTTACTGACCTTGTCTAACAAATACTTTCAGCTTGTAAACTGATCAATATAAACCTATCTATTACGAAGAGGGGACATTGGGTTATTGTATTGTTTACCATTATTTTAAATAGGTAGTAGAAGGAGAGTGGAAACAAATTGTAACATGCAGGATTGTATCTCATCACATTTTTTTTTCTATTGAAGCTAAGAATTACCTGATGTTGATTTACAAATCATGGAATTTAAGAAACATACATATACTCACGGCTATAAATCCCTAGAAGGGGTAGCCAGAGCTAAGGAATAAGAAATTCCTCAGCCACTTTTGGAAAGTTGTGTGGGGAGAAGATGGTAAAATAAAGGTTGTTGGTGATGGGTCTCCAACCGCATCGCCCAAAAATCCCTTGAAAGCCCCCAATACCGTTAGTCGCTCTTACGTGCACCCACCGGAAAAAATGGGGTAGTGCTATTTTTAGCCAAACATTGTGAGGAAATGTATATGGCTAAGTGCAACTTAATTTTCCCGTGATCACTTGATTACACTGTCCAAGAAAAACGTGTACTCTGAAAACCAGCGACTTTATGTTCAGAAATATTAGTACCACTGCCATCCCTTAGGGGATATACAAAATGAAGACATTTTGATCACGATTCTGGTGTATTCATTCTTTTTAAAATGTAAAGTGTGAGGTGTATGTAAACGTGTTTATATTAAATTGCCAGGTGAACGCAAGATGGAGTCGGAATCGGAGGGCGCCCCCGTCGACCTGTACATCTACGACCTGTCGCGCGGCCTGGCCTCGGTGCTGTCGCCCGCCATCATAGGTAAGGTTGAATAAGGCTGCCGATGGACAAAACTTAAATCTCATAGATTCGCCATACATGTCTGTCCGTATGTCAAAGCAATTTACTTCCGCATTAATACTATGCAGACGAAATTGGATACATTGATGTATTTTGTAAATCACTTTACGTTTTGATAGATACTATAATAAACAAGTTAAAAAACTATTTTCTTTTTTACTAATAGTATTCGACTTATAGTAACTTACGTTCTACAACGACGACGATTACGACTTAAGTGATAACGATGACTAAACGATGGTGCACTAAGAGACAATCATCGCACCAAACTTGTAAATTAGTAATGTGTTAGTATATGTATACAAAGCGAGGGACAAAGGTACATTGTCTAGAAAATAGTAGGTAAACTTTACACCGTATTACCACAACTTGATAAGTTATATTCCAAAGATTAGAATAGAATTGGCTTAGAATAGCACTACCCCATTTCTTCCGGTGGGTGTACGTAAGAGGCGACTAACGGTATAGGGGCTTATAAGGGATTTTTGGGCGATGCGGTTGGAGACCCATCACCAACAACCTTTATTTAACCATCTCTTCCCCACTCAATTTCCCTAGAAGGGGTAGCCAGAGCTAAGGAATTAGAAATTTATCAGCTCTGGCTACCCCTTCTAGGGATTATAGCCGTGAGTTTATGTATGTATGTATGTATGTATATTCCAAAGATTACTGTCCCGCCTTCAGATATATAGTTTATTTTTGGAATAGTTATAACGACGACATGAGAGCTCAGTGGGGAGAACACCGCTTATCGTGCAGACGACTAGTGTTCTAATCCCGGGTCGGGCCTACACCAATTTGTCCTTTCTAAAGACATATGTGTGGTTAATTTATCATATTTGTTAACTGTGGGGGAAAACATCGTGAGGAAACCCACATGGCTGAGTAGTACTTAGTCATGAGACAGTGTATTCATACAAACGGCGATAGGTCTACCCCCTATCACGTGAGCGTACACTGTCCAAGCAAAACTTGGGTACCCTGAACACCAGGTGACAATGTCTCTTATTTCAGTCATGTGGTCAAGTTCAAGATGATACAGGATATGATTATTTTATGTGCCATAACATGAACCCTGGTAGGGCACCGCAAAATATAAATAACACACAAAAGTAATAAAATAAAAAAGCTTTTAATATTTTTAAATAAAACACAAGTATAAGATAAAGAAAAAGAAAAACGTAAAACTAAACAATATTTCTACGTTATAATTCTGGCTTAGATTATAATATTTCCACAAGTTAATTAAATTATAATACAGGGTGTCCCAATAAATAGTGTCAAGCGGAAGTCCAAGGACAGAATACCCCTAGGGGTACCCGAATTACCCCCATGTATGTTCTGCGACTTTTTGTAGTTTTCGAGATATTATTTTTTTTCATATTTTTTTGTTAATCCTTGGCTTATTTGACATTATTGGTCACAGAGACATCAATTGTTGAGATACAAGCTTGTTTTTTTTCTGAAATAGGTGAACAGTAGCACTTGCAAAAACAAAAGCAATTGTGAGCCGATGTGCTACTATTAAGCCATTAAAAAAATGTTTAAATTAAAGATCTCTTTTGAAACGATTTAAAAAAAAAACTTATCCCAAAAATGTCTCCAAAATTATTTTTAAAAACTTTTATTATTAATATATTTATTTATAAACTATTTTTAAAAATTTCGTCAGCTATTTGCCATGTAAATTTGATTCAGCTGTCTCCACGACTTCATACTTGAAAAAATGTTTGAAACACAGTAAGTCGAAAAAACTTAATTAAAAGATTGGGCCGACTAAAACTAAAAAAATGTTATTATTGATTGTTTATTATTAAATCACAAAAAGTTTTCGAAATGTCGCGCCCTTCCTGCTCGATACAAATTAAACATCGCCTTAAAAAAATATTTTTTCGAAAAATTCACTATTTCTTGGGATATACCCTGTATATTACTAATAGTCCGCATATTAAATTATGTCAAAATATATCATTAAACATTCTTATTCTCATTAGATTAGATTTAAATTTTAAAATGTACATGGTCCATCCTAAATCAATTAACTACGATAATGACATCTTTAGTTATACTTAAAACAGTCAATGTATCGAAATAATACACAGGATGTGAGTATACGCGCGACCCAGTTTCGCTGTAAGAGTGGACAGGGGACACCATCGTGTCGACACCTTTATCTGCTTCAAGGGCGCGTTTCTTTCACTCGACGCGTTGTTATTCCTATTCGTATGACTGCTCCCATTAAAACTCGAATGTAGGTCACCTCAGAGATTGGTAGGTTCATTTCATTTACCTTTTCAAATAATTAACATCCCACCAAAAACATTAAATGTAAAAAAATGCCAAGTCTCTCGATGCAGTCTTTCCATCGTAAAAAGTTTTGAGATCTCATAGAAGCCAAGTCCTATTCAAAATATTTCGTAGTTATAAATCAACATTTAGTAATTGTATCAATAGTTTTCTTTATATTATAATTATAGTGACTTGGCAATGAGCACAAGAAGAATAAAATAAAACGGCATATTTGGAAGAGTTGAAAGTTACATATCACAAAATTAATTTTCTTTTGGTTTATCCGTGTCGTCCCAACCGAATTTCGGCAACGGCAGTCAGTCTTAGTGCACTCTCGATTCATTTACTTTCATAAAGCGATGGCCCGTAAGGTATTCTTAATTATTGTATTGGAGCATGTAGTCGGTAGTGACCATCATGATTCACACGTAACAAATAATCTGATCACTGGTCTCGTCAGTAACATATGCATATAGTTCCAGGCAGCAAGCAGCTTTTAATTTGTGCTCATTGCCAAGTCACTATAATTATAATATAAAGAAAACTATTGATACAATTACTAAATGTTGATTTATAACTACGAAATATTTTGAATAGGACTTGGCTTCTATGAGATCTCAAAACTTTTTACGATGGAAAGACTGCATCGAGAGACTTGGCATTTTTTTACATTTAATGTTTTTGGTGGGATCTCATTTATTTTTTGTAAGTGTATTTCTTTCTTTTACTTTTAGGTGACCTCACAATTTCTTGAACGTCAGCTACTGCTTTGCTTAGAACCCATTCTCCATCTCTATCTCTTTTGTTTCTTCTCTGAGGCTTCGTTACTTCTAAGGTAGACAAGTCTGGGCGATATATACTTCGAAGTCGATTATATTCAGCTATTGCTGTCTCCTGAGCTTTGATACTACTAAAATTCACATTTATTAAATGTAATCCACCCAAACTAGTCACTCTTGAAAGGGCCACGTATGCTTGTTTGACGACTGAAAACTCCCATACATGCTGTATGACAACGAATGAAATAAACACGACCCATCTCCAGGAATAGAGATGACTCTGTGTGGACAAAGGTCGCCATTTATGTACAATATTTCACGTTCCATTACACTATTTACAATTACTTCTATAACAATAAGGCTTAAACTTATATATATATGTAAAGAAAACGATAGTTTCCTTTATTTGAATTTACACGCGCATATAGCAACTCTTTGGTAGTTTAGAGTTTTTAAGAAAGAGTAAACTGTGACGGTCATGACGCACGCTTTTGGTTAATGTCAAATAAGAAAAATTTCTCTTTACAAAGAATAAGTTAATATCTAATTTTAAATAAAATAAGAAATCGACACCGGAATAATAACATTTAATGTCGTTTCTTTGATTTACAGGTATGTAAGTTAATGTTTGTTTGATTTGTTTCATGATTTGTTTCTTAGATTAACTGAAATAAATCTTTGATTTACAGAGAAACTCAATGTGTTTGATTGACGGTGCCATATATCAAGCCACTATAAAATAATATTATAAAACGACATTAACTGTCACAAAAATGGAGAAACTAAAATTTACTTTTCAAATTAAACCAACAGTGGACGGAAAGTCAAACTTCATTGCCATAACCTCAATTGCCACACTAGATGACAAAGTTTACCTGATTCCTGAAGAGTATCAAGCAATATCACTTCATAAACATATTCAAACCACGAAAACATACGTTACATTAAAAAGTACATTGAAAAAGAGATATCAAACTAGAAATGTTTGGATAAAAACAACAGAAGAAATTTTAAAAACATATGTCGATGAGACTGGAAACATGATTTTTCAGGACCAATTTCTAGAAGAAATTAACCAAGAACAGTCACCAGCTGTCAGTAAAATGACATTAGAGGATCCTATAGTGAAGATTTTGGAAAAATTGGTTGAAGACAAACAGAATGAAGAAAAGAAGAGTATGAAAAAGTTAGCTGAAAGATTTGTGATTGAAAAATTTAGCGGAAGAAATTCAAGAGCATGTCAGTAGATGGAAGTATTCGAAAAAGAATGTGAAAGATTTAATATTGTAAAAGAGGAAGAAAAGATTGAAATTCTCAGACTTTTTCTTGATAAAACATGCATAGATTGGTACTCCTCCATGATGATAAAGTTTGGATTACAATCTGAGTGGTCAGAATGGAAATCAAGTTTTTTACAAACATACACCAGTAAAGGTTGGACTGACAGCAAATATGCTTTGACTTTCAAGTACCAAACAGGATCTTTGGTAGAATATGCAGTGAAAAAAGAAAGACTTTTATTGGAGATAAGAAAAACAATGGATGAAGGGACCCTAATTGACATAATCGCAGTCGGCTTACCAGATTTTATAACAGATAGGATTAACAAAGAAGAAATAGTTCATGCTAAAGACTTATTCAATGAACTTGGCAGACTAGAACACTTGGTGCAAAAACGAAGAATTATAAAAAGAAAAGAAGATAGTAAACCGGTTAGAGAAAAATGTAATATCTGTGATAAATTGAATAAAGGAGACCGCTACCACCCAGAAGATTCTTGTTGGTTCAAACCAAAATTGAATACGGAAAAAGATAAAAAACAGATAAAACTTATCAATAATTCAGAGTTGGAATGTGAATTGCAGTACGAAGACCAAAAAAACTAATAGTGCCGCCATTGATCAAGATAAAATTACTACTAAATAAAAATATTGAAGTATCAGGGATCTATGACTCTGGATCTAATGTGTCATTGATAAACTCAAAGATATTAAAGATAAAGCAAAACAAAGGCACTCTTTCAAATGATACTAATCTAAAAACGATTAATGGCGTCAAAAAAGCTATCGGAATAATTTCACTGGACATAGCCATCTTTGATATTGAGAAAAAAATGAATGTTTTTGTGATAGATAACGAAAATTTTGATTATGACTTTTTAGTGGGACTAGATTGTATACAAGAATTTCATCTAGTTCAAGACGAAAATCTGAAAATTCATCAAAAATTACCTACACAAAACAAGGAAAGAGTTTCTAAGGAAACAAATACAGATATTGATTCTAAGGAATTAAAAATGGATAATATCATAAACTACAATGAAAGTTTTAAAACAGAAGACTTTAGAATTTGTATTAATCACTTGAGTTTTGAGGAACAGACAATAATTGATGACTTAATAACAGAAAACCAGTCAGTGTTTGCGACGGACAAATATGACATTGGAAAGGTAAAAGGTTATGAAGCACACATCGATCTACAAGTAGAAAAATATTGCAGTAAAAGACCATATCGTTGCACAGTGGAAGACAAGAAAGAAATCGAAAGCCAAATAGCAAAACTACTGGAAAAGAATATAATAGAAGAATCATATAGCCCATTTGCAGCGCCTGTTACATTGGCCTATAAAAGAGAAGAAAACAGAAAATCAAGACTGTGTATAGACTTCAGAGATTTAAATAAGATTGTTGTACCACAGTCACAGCCCTTCCCGCTCATCGAGGACTTAATAGTAAAAACAAGAAATTGTAAATATTTTTCAACGCTGGACCTTAATTCTGCTTTTTGGTCCATACCACTGCGTGTCACAGATAGACACAAAACGGCATTTGTGACACAAGAAGGTCATTACCAATGGACCTGTCTACCATTTGGATTGAAGACCGCTCCAGCCATATTCCAAAGGATAATGTGTAATATTATACGGAAGCATAATCTTGGAGAGTTCACAGTATGTTTTATTGATGACATTCTGTTGTTTTCGAAGTCATTCTCGGATCATATAAGATATCTGAAGCAGTTATTTCAAGCAATTCAAAGCGAAGGTATGAAACTAAAATTCTCTAAATGCACATTTGCAGCCGATTCAGTAAAATACTTGGGGCATGTAATCCAGAATAATTCAGTCAGACCTCTGAAAGATAATTTGATATCAATTAAAAATTTCCCGATTCCAAAAACTCCAAAAAATGTGAGACAATTTTTAGGAAAGATAAACTTTTACCATAAATATGTGCCAAATATTGCAATAAAATTAGAACCACTACATAATCTTTTGAGAAAAGGACAACCTTTCATCTGGACTGACAAATGTCAAGAGTCATTTGAAGAAATGGAACATATATTATGTTCCCAACCAATATTAACAATTTATGACCCAAACTTACCTATTCACATATACACAGATGCCAGCATATTAGGAGTAGGAGCAGTTCTGAAACAAAAACAAAAAAACAACGAAGAAAAACCTGTAGCCTACTTTTCAAAGAAATTAAATGAAGTGCAAAAAAGGAAGAAGGCTGTGTATCTGGAATGTCTGGCAATTAAAGAATGTGTTCAGTATTGGCAACACCTACTAATAGGCAGAAAATTCACAGTCTTTACAGATCACAAGCCACTGGAAAATATGAACATAAAATGTAGAACAGACGAAGAGCTAGGTGACTTAACTCATTATTTATCGCAATATGATTTCCAAATTAAATATTCTCCAGGAAGATATAATGTTGAAGCAGATTGCCTGAGCAGAAACCCGGTTCTCGAACCAGAAGAAAACTTAGAAGAACAGCTAAAAATAGTAAACATGATAACAATAGAAGATATTTTACAAGATCAAAATCAAAATGAATATATACAAAGCAAGAGAGATAAGTTATATACAAAAAACAATGTGTATTACAAGAAAGTAAGAGAAAAAGAAAAAATTATTATATCAGAGAAATTAAGCATAGAGCTCATGAAGAAAATACATTCAGATCTAAGCCATATCGGAATTAAACAAATGCAAAAAATGATAAGCACTGTGTATACAGCAGAGAACATGACGAAAAACATAAAAATAATTTGTGAAAGCTGCACAATATGCATAAAGAATAAATCAAGAGGAAAAAATAAATATGGATTAATGTCACAATTGGGGCCTGCCAAAAAACCATTTCAGATATGTTCCATAGATACCATTGGAGGCTTTGGAGGATCCCGATCAACAAAGAGATATTTACACCTATTATCAGATCATTTTACAAGGTATGCATACATACTAACATCCAGTAGACAAAATGCAAATGATTTTATCAAACTTATAAAAAGTTGTACAGAATGTGATGACATAGAAGTGATACTCTCGGACCAATACCCAGGTATCAACTCAAGAGATTTCAAGAGTTTTTTAGATGAGAAGAATATACAAATCATATTTACAGCAGTAAACTCACCTTTCTCGAATGGTTTGAATGAGAGACTAAACCAAACGCTGGTCAACAAAATCAGATGTAAAATAAATGAACAAGATACAAGAATGGCATGGACGACTGTGGCACACAATTGTGTAAAGAAATACAACGAGACAGTGCACACAGTTACTGGATATGCTCCGAAATACTTACTTTATGGCACAGATGTCACTATTTTGCCAAATGAGCTAAAACAGGAAAGAACTAAACATGATTTAATCCAAGATAGGAGAAGAGCTCTAGAAAACTCAATCAAATCACATAATTATAACAAGACAATTTATGATAAGCATCGAAAATATATAGACTTCAACGTAGGAGACATGGTTTTTGTGGAAAACGGGAACAAATTAAACAGGAAAAAACTTGATGAACTGAAAATAGGACCCTACAAGATTATAGAAAAAATATCTACATCAATATACAAGATAAACACTGATCACAAGAGATCAGAGTCTAACTACTTCCACATATCGAAGCTCACACCGGCTCCTGCTATCTACGTGTGAAGAGTGTATGCCGGGAACATAAACCTCATTGTTTATATTCACTTTTACTCATTGTTTATCTCTTTTGGGGGGGAGATGTAAAGAAAACTATAGTTTCCTTTATTTGAATTTACACGCGCATATAGCAACTCTTTGGTAGTTTAGAGTTTTTAAGAAAGAGTAAACTGTGACGGTCATGACGCACGCTTTTGGTTAATGTCAAATAAGAAAAATTTCTCTTTACAAAGAATAAGTTAATATCTAATTTTAAATAAAATAAGAAATCGACACCGGAATAATAACATTTAATGTCGTTTCTTTCATTTACAGAGAAACTCAATGTGTTTGATTGACGGTGCCATATATCAAGCCACTATAAAATAATATTATATATATATATATATGCAAACTAAACAGAACTAAACTTACTAACAAATAACTAACTAAATAAATATATATCTACTAACTTACAAACTATAACTAAACTAAATAAGACGTAAAGTTCTCCGAATATCAATTATCACTACAATATTTTTTAGTTTCGAAATAGGTTATCATAGACAGATGAAAATTATCGAATTATTTTGAAGTACTACTAAGGGCCGGCGCTCACTGCCAGCATGGCATGGCAAAGGATTTCGGTACAGATACAGCATTTTTAGTCTTATTGCCATGCATATAGAATTCATTTTGACACAACGATGCCGAGGGAGGCTGCGGTAGGACAGAACGTCGGCATCGTTGTGTCAAAATGAAGTAAAATGAATTCTATACTCATTGTAATAAGATTAAAAATGCTATATCTGTACCGAAATCCTTTGCCATGCCATGCCACGCCATGCCGGCAGTCAGCGCTGGCCCTTACACTGCGCTTTGTAACGAAACCATAGCGCGATTCAGACAGGTACAACGCCATCTATCGAGCGCGCATACAATATTTATCGCAATACAATGGAGTTTTAGCTTTATTAATTTAATGAACTTTATGTATTAATTTGTATTAATGATAGTCTATGTATTACATTTATATTATTCTTTTCTATTCTATGTATGTATTCATCCAATTGAATATATTCATCCAATTGAATAGGTACTTGGACAACAAACAAAGTTAACAATGCAGTCAAAATCCATACATAATGTTCTTGCCAAACCGCAAATATAAAATTGTTTTCTAAGGCATATAATTTTTTAATGTTTTTATAATTTTTCCTTTATATGTGGCTAATGACATATCTTGGTGCAAAATTTGAAGTTTCTAAGTCTGCTAGAAGTACCTTAGATTTTTGATGATCTGTCAGTGAGTCAGTGAGTGACAAAATGGTGTAACTTTGATCGACCGTAACTCCTAAACTATTTATTCATTTGGCGTGTAATTTCGAACTTAAGCTTGTTCTCATGCCTACTATTATTCACCGAAAACCTAAACTCCTAGCTTTGTCCACGTCGAAGATAAAGGGGGGGCGAAACAGCCGCGAACCGCTTCGAGAAAAGATGGTACGGCCGTGCCCGTTTTGCTTGAGACTTGGCAGGGGCACTGCCGTGCCCCCAGATACATACATATACTCACGGCTATAAATTCCTTGAAGGGGTAGCCAGAACTAGGGAATTAGAAATTCCTCAGCCACTTTTAGAAGTTGCGTGGGGAAAAGATGGTGAAATTAATATTAAAAAAGTATGTATTGTGTTGTTATATATTCTTCCAGAAATATGAAAATACTTGTATTAACTTTTACCTTTTAAACTTCCGATGGCTTAGTTTTTTGGTATCTATTAGATAGCGTTAGTTAGGTGCAGAGCCTAATAGTCGTCTATCCAAATATAAAAAGGCAACATCACTGTATTGATGAAAGATTGTTTGTGAAACCCGATTATGACGTGAACATAAAACAGAACACATTAACCCCGTTACATTCGCTAAATGGGACATGCTTTTACTATTAGTTAATCGTGTATTCTCCTAAAAACTCGAATAGTTTCATGTATGGGGTCAGGTTTCACTTGATATGTTTGTTCCAACACTTTAATCCATAACAAACTCAAACTAAAATACAAAATCAATGTTTTACCCTTGAATCCCCTAAGAGATGGCAGAGTTACTAAAACTTCTGGACACAACGGGACATTTTGGTCACCTCAGTTCTCTCTGAACTACCCAACGCATTTACGTTATAGGGGCAGGCTTATCACCTCTTGGTCCACATACACTTTCACATGATTAAGTATAACTCGGCCAAATGGGTTTTGACACTGTTTTTTCGCACACCATTCACAACCTTGATAAATTAACCACAGATATAACTTTAGAAAAGACAGATTGGTGTGAGCTTCAATCAGGATTTGAACTCGCGTCTCCTGCATATAAAGCGGTGATTTTCCCACTGAGCTGTAAATACATAACATCATAACATAACATATACTCACGGCAATAAATCCCTAGATGGGGTAGCCAGAGCTAAGGAATTACAAATTCCTCAGCCACTTTTGGAAAATTGAGTGGGGAAAAGATGGTGAAGTAAAGGTTGTTGGTGATGGGTCTCCAACCGCATCGCCCAAAAATCCCTTAAAAGCCCCAATACCGTTAGTCGCCTCTTACGTACACCCATCGGTAGAAACGGGGTAAATACAGATTTGATAATATTCTTACAGCAGCTGATAAAGGTGTACGATCTGATAAAAATAGACACCCGTTGACAAACTAGAACCTTTACCTCTCAGCATCTCGGGGCGGTGCTCTTCCGACAGCGCTACTTCTGAAGTTAGACATCTCTCGACAGCTGGCTGTATGGGGTTGATCCGGAAAGATTAATTCTTAAATAGTATGCAAATACCTTCAGTTATTAATACGTGAAAAGGTGACGAGCACACACTAGTACACACATATTTATTTAGAACGCGTCCCTAAATATACCTTGCGTCGCCTTTATAATATTAGTATGAATAACTTGTGTTATGATAGTCTATTTATGTTATTAAAAGTATTGTGATTGTCTGTTTATAGCTATAAAAAAAACAATTTTTATAATAGATTATATAAGAAGTAACAATAGTGTATTTTTCGTCACACATATATCGAGTAATTATCGGTTTATGAACCAGATCAAACCTATTGTGTGTTTGTGGCAATCCGAGTATATTAATTGTTAATGGCAGCCCCCCCCCCGTCCCGCCCCGCGCCCCGCACCGCGTGTCAGGAATCAGAACCATTATTACGACACAGATTCCTGTACGAGTATAGAATGAACGCGGAAATATTTACCTTAACGTGTAGAAATGAAAAGGTTTAGTGAGGACTATTTGCTTAGCCACAGTTCTATTTTGAATTATGTACTTTATAGTTAACAGCGCATTCTAAAGGAGACCGGCCTATAATATACAAAAACAAAATATATAAATATCTTTTATCTTTATCTATCTTTATTCTAAATTTTTTGTTTGTTTCGTCTTTTTGAAGTTGTTTATATACGAACTCCATTGAATTAATTTTACTTTATTTTATTTTGAATTATTTATATTTTAATTATTGTAAAGTTCAACTAACTAGGAAATGCTGTGCATGCTGTTTTGGTACTGCATCTGAGCAAAAAATTGTGTCTTTTGCAAATTATAATATGATGTTGTACTGTGTGCATGCCTAATAAATAAATAAATTCTGCATGTCGCTGAACAAGTGGTTGGTGTTGCAGGTCAGCAGATCGAGGGCATCTGGCACACGGCGGTGGTGGTGTACGGCCAGGAGTACTTCTACGGAGGATCCGGCATCGTCAACTGCGACCCGGTTAGTAGCACCTACTACTACTTAACAGAAACATATAGCAATTTGCAGGGCTTCGGGAGATTTTATTTTAAAGGCATTGTTGATCAGGACATCACTGGATTTTTAAAATATTCACTTTCTGGCTAAACAGTGGACCTATGAAATAAGAAGCGAGCCATTTCACCTTTTGATACGCTTTTGTGAATTAAAATAATTAAATATTTGCGAGATAAAAGGTTTGTACGCTTGATGTAAAGTCTTTTAAAAAAGATGAGTATTTATTTTTCGCTGTGTAGTGTCGGCTTAGAATAGCACTACCCCATTTCTTCCGATGGGTGTACGTAAGAGGCGACTAACGGACTTGGGGCTTTTTAGGGGATTTTTGGGCGATGCGGTTGGAGACCCATCACCAACAACCTTTATTCTACCATCTTTTCCCCACTCAACTTCCAAAAGTGGCTGTGAAATTTCTAATTTCTCAGCTCTGGCTACCCCTTTTAGGGATTTATAGCCGTGAGTATATGTATGTATGTTATTTTTCAAAGAGTGTCAACAAATATGATCAGCGGGTAGTATCTCCGAGGGGTAGAGCAAATCATATTGTTCTGAGTTAACTCTGTATAAAACTGTATTTTTATAAGTCTTCTTCACGGATAATCTTCCGAAGGTCTCGAGGTTAATAAAGAAGGGTTTACAGCGCATACTATACGAAACATAACACATTATTTGAAACGCAGGTGACCCAATAATATTGCTATAAAATTATATGTAAGATATGCTACGGATATTTGAATATCAAGTAAATAGATGTCTGTAAAAGGCTGTAATGTGAGCCTCGCTTCGTTTTTTGAGACCGTACAAGCAGTAATAAGTATGTAGAGCGCGCTTCCTATCTACCTGTATGTCCAACAAAAATAAAATGTCAACGACGCAGCAAGACGCGAGCTATGATAAATGTGTCACTATTGCTATAATTAGTTTGTTTGATGACAAATGAAGATGATATAATAAAATAATCTGTGACAAGTTTCGTAACCATAACCTTATTACGATGTGAGGGAGAATCCAATTGTCATTACTTTTGGGAAGCTGCGAAATAAAACATACGCTCGATTTTTGAATTGAGTATTCAAGCTGAGAACGACTTAAGTATCGTTTTGTCTCATTCAGTTGTTAAAATTTCAATGCGACAGAACGATACTTAAATTGTTCTCAGCTGGAATACTCAATTCAGAAATCGGTCGATAGTAAGCTATGTTATGATAAATTTTTGGCTAATAGGCCGGTGCCAATATCACTCCTAATAGAATTCAATTTTATAGCCGTGAGTATATGTATATGTAGAATTTAATAATGTTAACTGGAACTGGATTTCTATACAAACACTACCTTTCGGAGTAAATCCAGTTTAACATTTGGTCGCCAGTTCATATATTAGGGTTGGCACCTGGTCTAATAATAATTTCAAGATGAGCTCTACTCCTCTCACGTTCGAAATAACTATGACGATTCCACGACACGTCGCTGCCACAATGCAACCGTATTTTCGGCAAATTCTGCCGTCTTTGTTTCATATATTATGCCCGATGGTTTCCGTAGTAGGAACTGATAGTAAAATACGAAGTTGTACTTGCTTAAACAATATGTTTAAAAGGCAATTATTTAAGATCACTTGGATATTATTTTGGTCATTTACTACAAATGCGGACATATCATTAAGTCTGCATTTTTAGATGTGAAGACTGACGTATATAAGAGTGCATTGCATTACCGCACACTGGCCTGTGCGGCTTCACCATAACTTTATGTGTTTGGGGCAGCTGAGGCCCGCCTTGGCGGGGCAAAGGAGTGTACGTAAGCTAAATCGGATGGAATATACTCATTATTTTAAGTTGCATTATTATATGGCATGGTAACCCCACCAATTTCGCTCTATCGTGAGTCCTATAGCCAAGATTAACTGTGGACATCCTGATCGCAAATACCATTTTTTGTGGTGTAATTTCAGCATAAAAATATCAAACGTCGACGCTGCAACTCACTCTAAATATACAATATTTATTTCCATGACGTATAAGTTCTTAAAATAAAAAGCAAAGCAGTTATTAAAAGATACGCAACAAAAAAACTTATTACGCGTCCGTTCAGGAATACGATTTTAATTGGAGATATGTTTTGCGCGTTGATGTGATAAATATTCTCGTGAAGGATGGTATTGCGGCGAATTCCCGGCTGCTGGCAATCCACCAGACACCACCACTTCTAGTCGATGTTGTAAATTGACGTTAACCGTCCTCACTTACGTATTGTTGGAAACATGTTTGGTCTTTGTTGCTGTTATGACATTTACTACCTATTTATATTTTAATGTCTCAGCAACATTGAAAAGTGGTGTCGAAGTCCCCTCATTACAAGCTGATTTAATTATTTTACTGGAAAAAAATGATGTGCAATAAATAATAATAATTTATTGCAAAATCCATTGAATTTCATTGAAAGGCTCAGATTTAAGTGTCGGTATAAAATAACACTGTCTTTTTAAAGCGGATGGAATAAAAGGCCCTAAGAATCTCTTCAAGATTAGTATTCCACAAGCCACCGAACATGTTTGTATTAATGTGTTTAATTAAAAGGGGTAGGCGGCCCACTTTTGGAAGTTAATTGCAGAAAATATTGTAAATAACGGATGATTGATGATCGGTCTCCTGCTGAAAACTCTACCGCGATAAAAATGTATAGTGAGTAAACTATTCTATACCGACACCACGGAAATCCTGACCTACTAGCAACTCATTATATGACGATATTCTTACTTACTTTACTAGTTATATCCCACATTTGTCATGTAAAATTTAGAATTAAAGAGGTTTTGCATACAAAACATAAAGTTTTCCTAAAATGATATATCAAATCCCTTTTATGTTCTAAAAATCGTATTGATTATTAAAACATAATCTTTGGTAATAATCAGATCTTCGGGTAAAAATATTTTTTGCATTGTAGTAATCAGTGCTGTATTAGAATTGCAACACTGATTTCTCAAAAGACACAAATTCACAGTTTTACTATCGCCATTAATGACACGCGCACACACAACTGTTCACATTGTTTCTGTACTTGAACAGAATACAATGTACACCTGTTGGTCGTAACTATTTGCTAGTATGTGTATCATCTCTCATGCAGCACGACATTCACAAGAAGTCTATTTATTGCATCTTGCTATTTTTTCGTAGTTTGAATGGGTGAGGGAAACATAATTACGTACGCACGTATATTTATGCTCTCTATTTTGTTTATAGGTGTACTTTGGGCCTCAATAGACCGCTTATCGTCGCTATGGCAAAAATCTTAAGTATTTCTTACAACATTAGCTGAAATGTCAATTCTCTCTCCTGTTGCGGTCGTAAAGTGGCACGTGTCTCCAGAAATGTGCGGAATGTAGTAAAGTGTGCTAATACCGTCGTATCGTCGGATCGCGGTCGAGCGTAGGACGACATTCGGCGCTGAACATCACCTATAAGCGAACTGTGCTGTATTGTTTATTGCACACATTATTTACCTGTAAGATCTAACTAGTTTTTGACATGCGATCAAATACATGAATAGATGTGTTAGGAATGTAATGCCTGAAGGAAAATATGCGTTGCCATGCCAAGTATTCGTTGTTATAATTCCGAAAACGGGTTGCTAAAGCTTCGGATCAACTATTACGCATTTTCGATTGGAAGTTGAGAGGTGGGTGTTTAAACTGAATGTAAATAAAGTTCAGTGTAGTCACTATGATGCCGAGTATTATTTGGTTTCCTCTGCACACGACAATTATAACGAGCAGCCGTCCCGTGTTAGTAATCGTCCTACGCGAGTGAGGCGCACGTGCACCGCGCTCCTGCTGCAGACGCGCACACGTATTACGCGGTTATGCGCCAAAAGGCCGTTGACGTCGCTATGTAATTGAGAATTAACTAAAATCAATGGATAGTCATCAGTAAAAGCTAATAGAATGTAGGTTTTTTCTAATTTAAGATATATAATATAATATAGATAACTAAAGTTCACGCACTGCTAAAAAGAAACCCTCTTATTTAAAGTTGCAATCTCAGCACTAACCCATGTTTCCCATGGTTTCGTACGAGGCGACTACGAATATCGACGCGTTTTAAGTGATTAGTTGAGCGATGCGGTTGGAGACCCATTACCAACCATACGTTATCTGAAATATTTTCCGCGCTTAACTTTAGCGCAAAAATTACGGACAAATTTCCTAATCAGAAACTTTACCCACCTCTTTTTGAGATATATAGCCATGAGAATATAATAATTCGAATCTATTATACAGTAGTTTGTGAGAGTAAAAAGAGAAAGCGTTACGTTACTTTTCAATGAAGCGCTTGTCTCGTAGCCAGTTAGGAGTTACGTCAGTGTAGAAGTCTAGAGCTCAGTTGCACGTAGTTCAGTTTCGGTTTCGTCTGCAGGGCACGACGGGGCTGGGCGCGCCGCTGCGCGTGGAGCGGCTGGGCAGCACGCACGTGCCCAAGCAGCTGTTCCTGGACTACCTGCACGCGCTGCACGCCAGCTCCTTCCAGTCAGTACCTTCTATCAACTACACCTATACATATGCATAGCTTGTACGATAATTACCAGCTGGGCTCTTCCGCGCTGATACGTTAATTTTGGCACGAGTCTTTTTGAGGGATGGGGTTCCCAATCTTTGTGCCAGGATATCAACGTTCTTGAGCTGTACTGGGTAGCGACTAAGCATGATTAGAAGTTAAGATTCCTATTAAGTGTATGTATTTCGTAATACGCGCCTCTACTGGTGGTAAATGGTATTACCTTATTTTGCTGATGATTTTCTATTTAAATGTTCAAAAGTATCCTAAAAATTGCTCATACTATCATGCAAAACCGACGCATAGTGGACGTTGACTTACGGAAAATATCCATTTACAATACAATAGCTAGCTCATATAAAATGTTAGTTGTTCAAGAACAACCCTATACTAATGAAGTCTTCATGACTTTTAGCCGATAAGTTAGATCCAGATTCTGATCTTTTAAAGGTTAATCAAGTAACATTTATATAATGGCACGATACAAAATCGACCTGATCAAATTTAAATATCTTACAAATTGCATTCGTTATTTTACTTACGGGAAATGAAAACTTATTGACCCACTCCGCAGTTACATATTGTTGATTTTAACCCCACTATTGTCGTTGCTTAGCGGGTCCCGCTACGACCTGCTGGAGCACAACTGCAACCACTTCTCGGAGGAGCTGGCGCAGTTCCTGTG
>OY755178.1:19351338-19413311 GCA_963576735.1 Bedellia somnulentella | reverse complement strand
AGCATGTATGAAAAGATTGATAGATGTAAACGAAGCTAGAGAGGTTTGTCAGGATCGTACGAAGTGGCGATCAATAGTCTCTGCCTACCCCAATGGGAACTAATGGCGTGAGTATATGTATGTTGAATTATGAATCTTATTATTCTATCTTTTGTACTAGCCGTGTGTAGGTCCGGCTCGGTGGATTCAAATGATTCGAATCCCTGCGTGAGCCTGATTGGCCTAACCGGCCCCACTCTTTCTTATCAGGTGCAGGTTCGCTTAACCGGGCCGCTCCGCACCGGCTCGGTTTTATTGTTTTCGAACAACAGGCTCAGGCATCAGGTTCAGGATATCGGTTCGATTATTACCGTTACATTTGCTTTGCTTGCTGAATGTGAGAGCGAGACAAGAATGTAATACAATTTGTACTCGGGAGACAGAGACGAAAAGAGAGTTCTCCTTTTTTATTCTTTTTTGCCAGTTTCGTTTTATAGATTTATCAATCTTTTCATAAATAATGGTGTTTATAGTGATATTATAAATATGATAGTGTTTTATGTTGTGTCACTTTCTGATTTGCATATATTTATGTGTAGATATTGTTATAAGATTTTGTTAAGATGTTTCTAATTTTTTTTACATATGGATATTTGTATGTTAGCGAACCTAGCCTGTACACAAACAGAATCATTATACATATGAGATAATTGATTTTTAAATGTATGTCAACAGCAATCGTTACGTTCCGTAAGCGTGGTATTTTTTGGTTGTTTGATTCAGTTCCGAATTTCATAACCGAGCCGGATTCGATAAGCGGTCCGGCCCGGTTAAGAGGATTCAGTACCGGAACTGAGCCTGAACCTGGTGATTCGAATCCCCTCGCGGAGCTGGATCTACCCAAGCCTATTTTGTACGTTCACAGAACCTTCTACTATCCTATTATTACTATTATACAGGATGATTTTGGGGTCGTGATCCCAACCATTTTTTTCTGACTCAGTAAATGATTGCGATGCTACCTGTATTTATTTTAATTGAAACAAAGATGATTCGTTATTTACTTATTTTTATTTACTGACTCAAAATGCGCGGTCACCCTACTTAATAATTTATGAGTAATAATGTGACAACACGTCAAAGTCAATAAACGATAACAATAAATAATAACGAAACACAGATTTAAAATAAAATAAATTAATTAAATTTTTATCCGTCTTTTCCTTCTAAATACGACTAAGTAATCGACGTAATCGCAGTAGGCATCGAAGAAATTTCTTATCTGTCTATCAATATCGTCATATCAATTGCAACTACTGCAACGATTGTTAAGTCCATGCACTTGACAAAAAAATTCTTGGGAAATAGTAGGGTGACCATGATCTCGAACAGTCGCAGTTTTTTTTTTTGTAAACTTAAATAAGTCGCTGGTGTACTGTTAGTCCTAACCTATCGTGATGCTTAGGAGAAAGTAAGTTAAATGCTTCTTTCTTGCTCCACGACCCCGTAATCACCCTGTATATGTGAACGTTTTGATGTTTGGGTGTTTATGTGTTTGTGGTGAAAACGCTCTTCAAATTAGGCAAAATGCTAAATAATGACCCAAATTAACAAATAGAAATTTTAGGAGGAACTTTTTACCCCGAGAAAATTTGAACAGTAAAATATTCACGCCTGATTAAACTAAGAGTAACGGCAAAACGCCTAACTTTTTGTCACAAGCAAATTTGACTGTTCGAAGTGTGTCGGGGGCTAGACGAGGGGTGTCGGGAAGCTAGTATCACATAAATTATACTGTCAAGTCAAATAGTTAAATAAAGTTCTTCACCATTTTTTGTCTTTTAAAGTCCATTAGGATTGTGTTTTTTGTATTTTAAAATCCATAAGGTGTTTTAAGAATAGAGTCCAAAGCGAAACACAGTATATTAATGCTAACGTACAAGAAGAGCGTGAGCAGTCCGATGAGCAGGATGGCCAGCATGCCCTTAACGCAGCCGTCGTACTTGCGGTCGAAGGGCCGGCGCCGCCGCCCGCCGCGGCAGCAGTAGCAGCAGCACCACAGCAGCCTGGGAACACACCAACAGACACGTTAAACACATATTTTACAACATTTTTAATCAAGTTCACGTTCGATACTTTGTATTATAAAATGACCTGTGCTTCTGGCAAATATGTGTCTATACCACCATGTAACATTTAAAAGTGTCTGAGAGAGTGTCGATTTCGAGGCTCTGGCGATCCTTCATAGTCGTGTGTATATGTACTCACTCTGCCAGTGGCAGCGCGGCGCCCAGTGTGTATGTATGTGCTATGTTATACGTATTTGTGTATAGTTACCCGGCAAGTGGCAGCGCGGCGCCGAGCAACAAGGCCGTTGCTAGCACGGCGGCCGGGCCGGCGTAGTGCGCCAGCAGCTCGCGCCAGTGCTCGCTGGGCGGCGCGATGTTCACCTGCCCGTCCGCCACCGACACGATGCCTGCAACAGAACAATCATTGTCTTAAATACATGTACATAAGGATTAGATTAGAACTAACAAAGCCACTTAGGTTTAAGGACTTTCTTAGTTTTTGCTGGTAGGTTTGGCTAGAGAGCCATCTCTATGGCCTACCTACTTCTACCGTCTACCTACTTCCGGTACTCGTACAATAAACAAGTAATAATTCTGCTTACCAGTTTTTAATAGAAAATAGGTGTTAAGATTGCCAAATAACCCATTTTAGTGCTTCATCTAGAGATAACATAGTTTGTGCCATTTGATGTTAAGTTTTCGCAAGAGGTTCAGGCTCCATTTCACGAAGAATTTGATTAAAAAGGTACTGTGCAAAATTACTGTTACTTTTTGAATTTTTGAAAACAATGGAATTTGAAGAAATAACATCATAATTTACAAGAACAAAAAGGAAATACGCATTTGCATACCCTCTTGTGACAACAGTTTTGGCAAACAAACAAACTTAACAGAACAGCTGTTTTTTGAATGTCAATGTCTGATACACAGAGTAGATATTGATACAGACATAAGTCGATATTGACATAACTCCCTCAATATATTGATTCCAAAAAATATCTTTTTTTAAGAAATATCTCACTTTGAAACTTTTAACGCAGTATTGTTGCAACACCGGCAATCGTCAAGTGGGAAGCTTTTTACTTTACTCCAGCTACTTACTCGTACCATCATAAGCAAACAGCGCTACTTGTAACGCAATATAACATGTCTACCAACACAACTTGTAAGGCATGTAGCAAAAAAAAAAAATCATGTCACTCAACTATTTAGAGTGCGCGAAATGTAAGGGGATGTATGATATAGACTGCTTAGCGATACCTCATAGCGACTATAACAACTTTTCGCAAGATTACTTAAAGACTTGGATTTGTCCCGAATGCGTATGTACAAAACGCAAAGGTGGTAACATCAACACGCCAGTGCGAAGCATGCTCAATTCGACGTATTCCACTAATTTGAGTACAAATGACAGCATAACACTGGAAAATGATAACTTCAACAACTATATAAATATGAATCGTGGAAGCAGAACACTCGATGAAAGCATATTACCAATCCACACGACCAGTGATACATGTTCACTGAAGGATATGTTCAGGATTATGACGGAAATGAGCGAAGAAGTACAACAGCTACGACAGCAAAATACTCAATTGGTACCAATTATTAACATGATTCCAACTATGAACCTGACAATCAATACTATGTCAGAAACTATAAATAAATTAAATAATACACTTAAAACTAAAGAAACCGTCATACACGAATTGCGTTCCAGCGTTAAAAAATTAGAAGACACGGTTTCGAAACTTTCGCCGAGAAATCTACCTATTGAGAACGCAGATCCACCCGGCCGGGAAACAATTCAGATACCCGTCTCAGCAACATCACCTGAACTACCAGTAATGGATAAAGCGACATTAAAATCTACCGTGCATCAATCTTTTTCCCAAATCTTGGCCAAAACTACGAGCCACGGCAAAGTGCCAAAACCATCTGAACTTTCAAATGAAAGAAATGAAGAAGCACAAGAGGGTACAAACGACTCGAGATGGACCATAGTAGAGAAAAAGAAACAGAAATCTAAATCTAAATTGCACAAGGATCGTACCATAGTAGTAGGCACTGGAAACAACGACAGTCAAATAAAAGCGGTAGAACGCACAATTCATATCCAGGCGTGGCGCTTTGCACCTGACACTACAGAGGAAGCACTGAAAGATTACTTGATAAAAATTCACCCTACAGATCGATACTACGTATCAAAACGTGAAATCAAAACGGACAGGCATGCGTCGTTCATCATTGGTATACCAGAGTCAATATATCCCATGTTTAACTCACCCTCAGCGTGGCCCACCGGAGTAATGTTTGCCGAGTGGTTTCTCCGACGCCCCCGCGCCGATCTGCAGTCGCGGGGGAGGAACACCAAGACACTATCAGGTGAGAAACAAACACAATAACTATGACCAAAATGAGATCACGTTATACTACCAAAACGTGCGCGGTCTCAGAACGAAATTAGACGTCTTTCAACAAGGCACTGCAGCGTCGGAATTTGATCTCTTTGCCATCACGGAAACAGGGTGCAACGAGACAATCAATGATGCAGAAATGTTTAATAAGGGTTATACAGTGTACAGATGTGATAGAACAGATGGGCGCAAGCAGGGTGGGGTAATGATTGCAGCGTGTTCTAGTTACGAGCTTAAACAAGTACCAATAACTGTCGACTTAAATAATTCATTATTCGAAATTGTGTGTGCCTCTGTTAACTCGAAACATAGGCATTTGTTTGTTTGTTGTGTACTATATATCCCGCCATGTGCATCAGATATTGAGTATTTAAATATGTTTGGAATTATTGAGCAGCTATGTATAAAGTATAAAAAGATTTTAGTTATTGGCGATTTCAACTTGCACTCAGCCTCAGCAGATGTAAATAATTATTTTGAGTTTCTCGTAGCATATGGAGAGTTCAATCAAATAAACAATGTACCAAACTGTAATGGCAGACAACTAGATCTCGTATTGACTAATTTTTTACTTTGCGATGGGAAACCATCAAATACAGTGGTGTCGGCCTCTGATATGCCATTGGTGCCAATTGACAAATATCACCCCCCCTTGATAGTAACTATCCCAAGGGGAAAGCACAGTCGAAGAAATCTACTGACAGTTTCTCATACGGCTTCAACGACTAAGCGGCCGACCGATCATAAATTACAACTACTTGAAATACCGCGATGGAACTTCAGGAAATGTAACTTCCAACAACTTTACGCGGATTTGGCAGAATTTGATTGGGCTACTCTATACACCATAACCCAGGTTGAGGAAGCCCTGGAGTATTTTTACAGAGAGGTAAATAACATAATTGACCGTAATACTCCCAGGAAAAGCAAAGATACAAATGGAAATCAGATATATCCCGAATGGTTTAACGCAGATATTATACGCGACTTAAAAGAGAAAGCCAAGCATCATAGGAAGTATAAGGAAAGCAAATCAGAAGATGATTATAACAATTTTTCCAATTGCCGTAGTACCCTGAAAATTAAAATATCTGCTGCTTATAATCAATATCATAGTCGCCTTGAAACTAATCTTAGTAGAGACCCGAAATCCTTCTGGACAATGATAAAATCCAAAAAGAAACAAGTTAACAAAATGCGGCTACAAAAAGACGGCGTAGAGGTACCAGAAGACGAGGTTGCGCAAGTGTTTGCAGATTACTTTCAGTCAGTTTACGACCCGGCGAGACCAGATCTAAACGTTGAGCGCGCTAGTTCCACCTACAGCGCAGCGGACGGTGGCGGTGGCGCCCGCATACACATACCAAATCTTGATAAAGACCAGATATTACAGGCGCTTAATCGTCTTCCCGCCAAACACTCAATGGGTCCGGATGGTATTCCACCATTTCTCGTGAAGGATTGTAGTAAGGCTTTTGTCTCTCCTTTACACTACTTATTTAACAGGTGCTTGGAGACAGGACAGTACCCAGATGGTTGGAAAATATCCAAAGTGTCACCAATTCCGAAGGGAAAAATAAGCGAAGATGTACACAAGTATAGACCAGTAGCAGTACTCTCAACATTCCCAAAAGTCTTTGAATCTGCTCTACAAGCGTGCATTTTGAGACAGGTAACACCTCAACTAGTGGATGCGCAGCACGGGTTCCGGCCGGGACGCAGTACCAATTCTAATCTACTGGATTTTATGTCCGTGGTGGCCCCAGCGGTGGACTCCGGAGCGCAGGTTGACGTCGCTTACTTCGATTACCGAAAAACATTTGACTTAGTCGATAATGACGTCCTACTTTCAAAATTGGCAGCAGTCGGCTGTACTCCGCTTGTACTAAGATTCTTTTCAAGCTATTTAAAGGACCGACGTCAAGTAGTCAATGTAGGCGGATGTCTATCTGCGCCGTACTATACGCATTCAGGTGTGAGCCAGGGCAGCAACCTAGGGCCCCTAGAATTCATAATACTAATTAACGATCTCCCAAAATCAGTAGTTAACGCCAATTGCTTACTGTTCGCAGATGATCTCAAACTGTTACGAATCATAACCAATGTCGAAGATTGCAATCTCCTTCAAAGGGATATCAATAACGTAATGGATTGGAGTGGATTAAATAAATTACAGTTCAACGTCGATAAATGTGAGGTTATGAGCTATGGCCGCGGCAGAAATCCACTACACTACGAGTACAGAATGGGGGTAGTACCACTGGCGCGGGTTGCTGCTGTGCGAGACCTCGGGGTGCAGTTCAGGAGTGATTTGAACTTCCGAGATCATATTACAAGTATCTGTAAGCAAGCATTCCAAAGACTGGGTTTCATTCTAAGACAATGTCAGAACTTTTCTAATACCGTGGCCGTCAGAACATTATACAATGCCCTGGTAAGAAGTAAACTGGAATGCAATGCAATTGTTTGGAGTCCTCACCAAGACAAATATATTGTGATGTTGGAACGCATGCAGAACAAATTCACAAGGTTCTTATACCTAAAAATGTACGGTGTATACCCTTTCTATCCACTCATGTACCCAACATTGTTTGTACTGGGAATGGTAGGGTACAACAAACTCGAAGTAAGAAGAAATGTAGCCCTGGTGATGTCTCTTACTAAAGTAGTACGTGGATTGGAATACAACCCGGAGGTGCTTAAACTGTTAAAATTAGTTGTCCCAAGCAGATCACTCCGCCGCCGCAAGAACAGAATGTTCGAGGTGCCGCTGGGACAGACGGCTCTGGTCAACGACGCACCCCTTACTAGAGGCATTCGCCTATTAAATATACTGGCAGATGAGGTCGACATCCTAGTATGCAACATGAGCGAGCTTGAAAAAGCAGTTACAAAATACATATGCTACGGTAATCCAGAGTAATATTTTCATTTTAAAAAGTTTGTTTTATGTATTTTTTTTTTTTTTTTATTAGTTAGTATGAATATATAATTTATTAGATATTATTTAATAGTAAAATTGGTTATTTGTAGGGTATTTGATAGTAAATTTATCATTGTTTTTATTTTTAGATATAATTCTTTGTATTGTAATTTGAAATGTATATTAATTAGCCATTTATGTGTACTTGGTATATTTAAAAAATGTCGCATTGGTGTTCACTGTAATGGCATTTTTTTTGTAAATGTGAATAAAAAATAAATAAATAAATAAATCTCTAACTAGTCCTTATGAAATTAGACATTCAACTTCCAAAAGGGGCGTATGAATTTCGAAGTTTTAACCTCTGCCTAACCTTTTTGAGGTTTAGTAGCTGAATGGCGATCCTTATGACGTCATGTTTGTCTGTGCGTGTGCCACAGCAATTTAGTTCCGAAACTAAACCAATGACAATACGTTGTTGAAAATTAATAGGTAGGCGCCACCTATAGCTAACCCTTTAACCTATAACCCACGCATATAATAACCTTTAAACCTTAAGAGCATTATTAGTAGTATATATATTTACTAACATAATTCGTTTGAATAAGAATTTGTCTATCATGATGTATCACAATCGTTTGTACCTCATCAGCCATCATTATAGTTTTATCACAACTACTAACACAATTTCTCCCGCCCGGGAAGATGTACCAGTTAAGTCGTAGAAGCGTGCGTCGGCATTTTACTTCATCTAGTAGTTATTTAATTATTAATTCAGTTCGCAAAAAGCTATCAAGACAGCTACGCGTGTTCATCAGTTATCAGTAAAATTTAAGTTATTCTACATCAATACAGTTTTTATTATCAGTTTATTATGTTATATTCTATTATCAATCCTATAATCGGTAGCAGAACAGCCTGAACAAACATAAATAAATGCAATTGATTGAAATTTCAGGACTTTCGTCTCCTTAGGCGATGAGTTAACAGACTTCCAAGTTCTTTAAATGTTTAAGCAACAGCGAAGCGTTTTAAGTTAAAGACTTTTATAAGATTAGTCTGATGACCAATGATTGGGAGAGAAAAGACTGAATTAGTAATAAAGCGCCAAAAATAAAAAATACCTTTGTCTTTTGCTCTCTGGTCGTCTCTCTTATCACTCATCCCAACCCAAAACCATACGCAAGAGAGAGAGAGAGAGCGACACCGCGCAGCTGAGACAACTTGCTGCATAAAACCTCAGATTGACAAGCATCACACAAGGGTAGTGAGAGGCAGTACTGGAACAGGGTTTCTTTAAGCCCCCGTGGAAATTTCTCATTTGTACGAATATACGTATTAATTAATGTGTCGGTTTTGAATAGATTTCGATATGATCAGGATCATGTCATTCCAATTACAGTTTTGACGCATTTGTTTGTCAATTTAAGAGAGCCTTATGCATAATATTATTTTCTTCTTTATGTCATAAATTTAGCTGTATTATTTATATTAATTCGGAATTTTGCCGTGTAGTGTCGGCTTAGAATTACACTACCCCATTTCTACCCGTGGGGATCGTAAGATATAGATAGTATATATCTTACGATATATAGTACGATATATAGATAGTATATATCTTACGATATATAGTACGATATATAGATAGTATAGTAGATATAGAGGCTTTTTAAGTGATTTTTGGGCGATGCGGTTGGAGACCCGTCACCAAAAACCTTTATTTTTACCATCTTTTCCCCACTCAACTTCCAAAAGTTGCTGAGGAATTTATAATTCCTTAGCTCTGGCTACCCCGTTAAGGGATTTATAGCCGTGAGTACATGTATGTATGCAATTAAAATAGAATAGAAAGGAAAAGCGTTGCCAAGGATCTCGGGGTTTTACTCGATACGAAATTATCTCACAGTGAACAGTGTAATACTATTGTCAATAAGTGCTACAGACTAATTGGTTTCATTTCCCGAAATACCAAAGATTTTCAAAACCCTATTAGCTTGATAAGAATCTATAAATCGCTAGTACTTAGTCAAATTGAATATGCATCATCGATTTGGGCACCATTTTACAATATATACATTGACAAGATAGAATCGGTTCAAAAACGCTTTGTAAGATTATTATGTTCACGGTTTGGACTGAGAAGAAAGTTAAAATTATATGAAGAACGTTGTCAACACTTCAAACTTGATATTTTATTTGAAAGAAGGCAAATACTCGATCTCACTACGCTGCATAAAATAATTAATGGCTCACTTTCGACTTCTGTTCTGTCTCATATAGACATCAATGTCCCCCGGAAGACATTGCGCCATGCTCGCCCGATTATAGTGCCAAGTGCAAGCTCAAATGTCGTAAACAATAACCCCATCTATAGAATGTGCCAAATTATATAACTCCATTTGTAATAATAAAGAGGATTTGACTCCTCCTGATATTTATCATGACTCTCTACGTTCGTTTCGTAACAAATGTAAAGAAATAATGTAATACAATAACAATATATTTACAATAACTAAAGCTTTAGTTTTAGAAAATCAATTTAATTTAATTTTATTTCATTATTATATTGTTAATATTTCAATTTTATCTAAATTAATTTATAATATTTTTGTTTGTGCTTCTCTTTTTAAATATTTTTACACACGAACTCCACTGAATAAAATTTGTTTAATCTTTATTTTGAATTATTTATAATTTTTTTTTAGTATTGTAAATTAGTTCAACTAAATAGGTAATGTTGTGCATGCTGTTCTGGTATTGCATCTGAATAAAACGTGTACATCTTATGTAAATTATAATATAATATGATGTTGTACTGTGTGCATGTCTAATAAATCCATACTAATATTATAAATGGGAAAGTGAGTTTGTTTGTTTGTTTGTTCCGCTTTCACGCCGTAAATACTGAACCGATTGCTTTGAAATTTTTCAGACGTGTAGTTAGAAGTCTAAATTAAATAATAGGGTACTTTTTATCCCGGAAAAAATATGTTCACACGGGAAATCAAAAATATTGTTTGCTTACTAAATGCATTGGAGATGGCGCTGTGTATCGTTTAAAACAACGTAAAATCCATATCCATACTTCCATACTAATATTATAAATGGGAAAGTGAGTTTGTTTGTTTGTTTGTTCCGCTTTCACGCCGTAAATACTGAACCGATTGCTTTGAAATTTTTCAGACGTGTAGTTAGAAGTCCAAATTAAATAATAGGGTACTTTTTATCCCGGAAAAAATATGTTCCCACGGGAAATCAAAAATATTGTTTGCTTACTAAATGCATTGGAGATGGCGCTGTGTATCGTTTAAAACAACGTAAAATCCATATCCATACTTCCATACTAATATTATAAATGGGAAAGTGAGTTTGTTTGTTTGTTTGTTCCGCTTTCACGCCGTAAATACTGAACCGATTGCTTTGAAATTTTTCAGACGTGTAGTTAGAAGTCCAAATTAAATAATAGGGTACTTTTTATCCCGGAAAAAATATGTTCCCACGGGAAATCAAAAATATTGTTTGCTTACTAAATGCATTGGAGATGGCGCTGTGTATCGTTTAAAACAACGTAAAATATTGTAAACTAATATAAAAATCAAAATTTAGAAGCTTAATGGTACGGTAATGCATCCCCGAAAATAAGGAACTCCCGAGCCATGATGTACTATTTTTTTATCGTATACATTTTTTTTACATCTACTTATATTGCAAACGAATATTAACATGTAAATATAGAAACTAAATGAAACGACGACGATTCCTTGAAACTAAGGAATCCGCAAGAGTTCTCATAGGAACATCAAAAAACCTTAACTCATATATGGCTCAAAATATTGCAGCGATTATTTTTATCATCGATGGAATTCACATCAGACACTTTGTTAATGTTCATTTTGGAAAGATGAAGGGGTTTCATCAATTTAAATGACAAATTTGTTTATCAATAGTAAGACTAATGTGAAATAAAGCGTAATAAAAATTTGACACCGCCCCGGTAACGTCTCCGTGGCGTAGCGGTATAACTAACTACTATGAATATTTAATTAGAACTATTATGAATCAATCGTCCCGGGTTCGTATCTCAGGTAATTCAAGCTTTTTGTAAAAAAAAATTTTGTCAGCTTAAAATAACACTATATATAATAATAACAAGCACTATCCCTTCAATTTAGCGATTATTTTGGAAGGAGATCCACCACTAATCATCCCTATATTGCCGAGCAATCGCTGCAAGCTCTCCCACTATCACCAACGGTCAGTGTAGGGGGCAGCACCGGGCCGTCGCCGCAGCGCCAAACTACTATCCGTATCTGTACTTACTAGAGATATTCTCATTTCTGAACATAAAAACTTGGTATATTTGTTTCATGATTCTTATGAACAATTAAAAAGGAATTTTTGGAACTCATCCCCTAACGGGTTGATATAGCAAATGAAAGTTAATATAGAGTTTTTTTACATTTTATAATAAAACTTGGTGCGATTGAATTTATGAAATCCAACTATCAATCATTCATGAATATATGCTAACAACCATAAATTCCATAAAAGGGTGGCCATAGCTTCGGAGATACTAATTCTTCATCCAATTTTGGAAATATATTGATAAAAGATAGGTTAATAAAGGTTGTTAGTGATGGGTCACAAACTGCATCGCCCAACAATCACTTAAAAAGCCTCAATGTCCTTTATGTCATTTACAACGCCCGCGGGATTATAAATATAAAAAACAGAAGTTGAGACAGTGTTTCGGTATTTTGGTATTATGTAAACTGGATGCAAAAAATGAAGTCCACGCGGACGAAGTCGCGGGGCAAAAAGCTAGTAAATAAATAAATTTGGTCACTAAGGTTTTGTGTACGCGTTTAGAGGATGTTTGGATTATGTTATAACTTATAATTACAACACAATTTTAGGATTGTAATCGAGATACAAGTATAACATTGTCATTTCTTACCGATTTGTCTGATGCAAGGAAATCAACGTGGGGAATGGGGAATCACACAGGATTGTCTAAATGTATACTTGATTAACTATTTAATTAAATGTATCTGTGACAGTATGTAAACAATATATATCCTCTTGGTTACCCGTGTTATATGTATTTTATAAAGGCCCAAACGGATATATTTCTAGTTCTTTTTTCCCTTCATACATAATAATAAAAAGGTAAACTATAATAGCTGATTTAAATAACTTGAAAAAAAAAGCAAAACGCAAAACATAAATTTAGTATGTGTGATGATAAGATAAGACTTGAGCAATGGCATAACCTTACCGCAGAACACAAATTGTTATTTAAGGTTCTGAACAAAATGTCAATAGTGTGGTGTGGAGCTGTGGAGCCAAGCGAGCTCATAAGTTGAAGTGACGTAACGGAGCGAGCGAGAAAGGAGAGCACGCGCTACGCAATCCGATATTTCGACGAGTCTTACAGCTGGCTCGTTGGTCTAGGGGTATGATTTTCGCTTAGGGTGCGAGAGGTCCCGGGTTCAAATCCCGGACGAGCCCAATTCCTTTTTGTTATTTTTTTAAATAAATTTATCAACGTTCATAGAATAAATTTTAATGAACATTATATTTCAATTTATTTTATTAATAAACGCTACATGATTCCTCGTATAATTTCAAGCTCTCTCACTCACAAAGGAAGCAAGTAAAAATTATGTTTACCCATATTCGCAACCTATTTCACTTTTAATACATACATACATATACTCACGGCTATATTTTCCTAGAAGAGGTAGCCAGAGCTAAGGAATTATAAATTCCTCGGCCACTTTTGGAAGTTGAGTGGGAAAAGGATGGTAAAAATAAAGGTTTTTGGTGATGGGTCACCAACCGCATCGCCCAAAAATCCAATAAAAAGCCCCAATACCCTTAGTCGCCTCTTACGACACCCGTGGCTAGAAAGGGGTAGCGACATTCTAAGCCGGCACTACACGGCAAACTTTAAATACTATTTGCATAAGTTTACCAACTTAGGTTGAGGTGAAAGCAACCCTAATATTGAATTAATTACATTTTATGAAATCATTCATTTTCATATTTCAAGTTTGGTACCATAAAAAAACATTTCATCCCAACCAGTTCAATGGCAAAATAGCAGCAATATTAAGCAACCCACAAAGCGAGACCCGTCGTTTCCTCGCGAGGACCTTGACACTGCGGCTCCGGTTGGCTGGCCACCACCAATATTAACACGTGGTAAACTTAGCAGTCACGCTCACGGTACACTGTAATCGGTTAATATTCATACATGTGCTTTTGTACGTTCGCACCGATAGTTATTTATATGTATGTTTGCATTTGCCACGGAATTTATATTTTGGTAGACTATATATCCTGCATTTTTATCCTTTATGATGTAATTCTAGCAAGGCTAGTCCTGCCGACATTTTTTGTTTAAAAAAAAGATAAGTATAATACAAGATGAAGAAAGATTTATTTGCAAACGTGACCCTAATTTTTTATCAATGTATTTTAAAGAGATCTGTTTTTGTGAAGACGTGACGTGGATTTCTATTAAATTTTTCCATATTCCTATATCACGACTCTACTTCTATAGATATTAGAAAATATATGATATTGTTTATAAAGTGATACAGATTATTTCTGTGTGTAATAGTAACAAGGTTCTTTTTGTTAAACATAGGTTTTATTAGAATAGAACAGAAAATCGTTTTCGGTTATTTCTATATGCGTTAAAAAAAACAAAGCTTAATTATTAGGCACTTTTACTTTACTAGGCAAGGTCAAGCCTTCGTTGGCGACAGAGGCCTTTAAAAATTCACCTGAATGCGGCTCAATTTTGGTTGAAAAGCACAGATAAGAAGCAGCTCGTAATAAGCTGGAAGTATCCGGCTTAACAAGCCGTGGAGCTCAACGTACCCAACGAGACGTGATGTGCGCAACGGTGATGTCGTTACCTAACGGCGGTGTAAGTAACGGACAGGTTACGGGGAGGCAATTATAATAGGCTGCGATGGCGTTGTATTCCGTTCCGATAACGGAATCGCATCGCACCCATCAAAGCCTGTGATAATCATGTTACGTCTATAAACAGTATAATGTAACCGATGCTACGGAATCACTAACAGTAGCAGACAGAGCTTTGATAGTTAAACTCATTGAAACGATATGCAATTGGCCAATTCTTTTAGAAATCCTTGATACAGTCAAGAATATTACATCCATTTCATATTTTAGAGAAGCACGGAAGCAGTCAGGATTGAATGACGTGGTAATCAATAGTTCCTTGGAAACTAGCAGAAGCGTGAGAATATCCTTCTTCGTACTGGGGCAATAAACGGGACATTACAAGCAGCACCGACGAATAATGAGATATTAGAATTTAAGAGAAAATATATATTAGAATATAAAAAATATATTCAAGTACCAACAATCGCAAAGTGGATCCTTTCTGCAAACAAGAACAAGACCGTCGAGAAGAACCTCTCGTTACGTCTTAACAAAGAATTACTTCACAGCGACCTTATTTCAAGAGGGGTCGGCACTCAGCATTATTTATAAAAGCCAAGTCAAGAGAACGATACAGACATATTGCTACGGTTTTACTTTAATTTTCATTCAGGCTACGTCACTTACACATATAGATAGATCATTATATAATTTAGTAACTATATTTTATTGGATACTAAAATAAATGAATAAAATTAAATATAACACGGGGCGGCTACAATAAAGCTGTGAATTTCATCATAGAATATGTAGGAAATAAATACGACTTTATAAGACCCCTTCTAATCCCTGTAGCCAGGTTCGGGTGATCACATCTGTGTTGAACAACTAGCTGGATAGCTCTCAGACTTCGTAATGTTTGTATGGTACACAAAGAAAAAGTGTGGGATGAGATTGAAATCAGTCATGCGAAATTGGGCGCATAAAGACATGTGTCTTTCTTTTTTTGCGTTTCTCTTTTTCAATATAGAGAGATGTTTGTTAAGGAATAATTACCATTAGTAATTTTAAAAACTAACTTTTTATTTAGTTTCGTCAAAAGACAATGTGATTGATAGGCGTGTTACTCACCCAAAATGAAATCATGCGTACTTCGATTTAGATAGTATCGATAGCCATTATTTATATTATGAAAAATAAAAAATCAAGAAACAACAACAAATTAAAGGTTGTGCTATTCTAAGCCGAAACTGCACCGAATCAATTATATTTTAAACAAAAAAAATTCCCGTACCGGGAATCGAACCCGAGCCTCCTGGGTGAAAGCCAGGTATCCTAGCCACTAGACCATACGGGAGATGACAACCGATTCAAAATACCGCACCACACTAAAAATAAAAGATTATAAGACGATAAAAACAAACTGTATCAATATTATCATAAATTATTGTGTTGTTGAATATATTACATTATCAGTTATAAATTAAACAATCAAAATATTGTATTAATGGTTATTGTAAGCTAAAGGAACGAAAGTAAAGGTGACAAACATAGAAATTTCAAGATAAATATAAATTAGTTTGTCAGTAGCCGTAGCAGTGTTTCTACCAGTTTCTATTCATTCACAAGAATTTAAATGAAATGAACGGTTGCGGTAATCTGAGCATGCAGGAATGATTCAGATTTAAGAAGTATATCGTAGTAAAACATATACACATAAATATGTTCTAAAGATTAAATAACAGGTCCGTTACTATAGTTTGATACACATCATATTTTTATAATTCAAATGTGTAGTCTCAGAAAACTACCCTTTATTTTCATCAGGGCAGGACAGATGTTATTTATGAATATCCGATTTGTAAGAGCTTAGAAAATCTTCTTCGCTTTGATTCGCATACCTCTTTTGTTATAATTTTAAATGTAACGATGTTAACAAAACATTATTATTAAATATAGTTATGATTATAAGTCAAGTGGCAATATGTGCATATTCGTATAACAAGAACCCTATGGAATTGTCACGTGGTGTTTAATGAAACTAGTACCTACGCCACGCCTTCTGGGTTATGTAGTACGAATACTACAAATAACTGAGATGATTTTGTTGAAAGGGTAGATGACCGTAGTCTGCATGCAAACGCCCGCGCCCCAGCCAATGAACTAGCGACTTATATATTTGCGGGGAGGTTATTCGCCTCACCTGCCACAGGACTGGGGTGCCTACCCCTTTCAATTGCCACTATACTGTTTTGGGCCTTCGCTTTAATTTTTTTAATTATCCTCGTCATGAACGTGGAGTAGTTAGCCCTTAAAACAGTTTTATAAACAATTTGTATTGGAGTAAAAGTCAATTAACGTTTCTGTCAAGGGCTTGGAAAAGTGATAAATGTTTAATACATCATTTATCGCCACACTTTCCAATCCTGGTCAACCTCTCGAGAACCTAACCATTTGTCAATCTTTTCACACAAGCTTTTTTATTATTTACAATTCGTAAGCCTGCCCGTTTTAGAGCATCCTCTTCTATTTGATCTAAATGCGTCCTCCCTCCCTAGTCATCCCATCCCATCGTTTGACAAGTAGTCAGTTAGTTTATTGCTTCTGTTTATTAATCAAATTATAATGATAATAATCTATTTATTTATAAATTAAAAAACATTGAAAGTGCTCGTGTTTGGGTAAAAGCAAATCTGTTTAAGGTGATATTATTATCGATATCAAAGTAGCGGCAGGCTGTAAGTAAAATAAACAAACATAGTAGGTGCTACACCGCGAGGTCGTTGCCCCCGCCCAGTGCAGCGAGGGCGGGCGGGGGCGGCGGGGGGCGGCGGGGGGCGGCTATCCCCGGATCGATACCGGCCGACCGAATCATGTGCACCGTCTCACTACACTTTATCATCTGACTGATACGCACACGGCTAGATAAAACTATTTATATATTTTGATTTATGGTGTGTTGCAACAGCTGAGCGATCCAAGTTTACCATCTTTTCAACACTGATTTCCAAAACTGGCATAGAAATTGGCAACTACATGGCTCTGGCTACCAGCATAAGTCATGGATAATGATTCATATAAAGCGATCATACAGCTGTCACAACCACTAACACAAAACTTATGTGTTCTAATACTCTGCAGGCAAAAGTCTGTGAGTCAGTTGTGAGATTTATTTATCAAGATTGAGACTTTAATGGAGTTTACCTATGTAATACGTAAAATCCGTACTAATATTTTTTAAAGGCTACTCATTACGAATTAGAACAGTTCGTATGAATCCCTGTGGGCCCTCTAAAGATCGGTAGGCATATTGCATCCTGTTCTAAAGGCCTATGACTTTGCAAAGCCTTTGTGAACATCATGGCACAAAATTTTGGTTATTTGTAAGTTGCCAATGTGTCAACATAGAATAACATGTCCATGATTCCAAAACATTTCACACATCATAGTATGTTTTTAAAACGTCCATAATTACGTGAAATCTAATTTGTTATATTATGAGGCACTCTTCAAAATATTATGACGAGTTCTTATCGGTGCATTATTCATCCATACTTAGAGTCCGGGGACTGCTTTGTTATATTTTCTTTTAGCCTTGGAACTGTCAGAAGTCGAACTTATCTTAATACTTTACCAGAACATCAAACTAATAAGGAAGCAGAGACTGCTGAATATTACCTGGAAATAGAAAACAGTTACATTAGAATTACGAATAAAAACATTATACTTATTGACAAGTTCATCTATTTAATATCCACTGTGAAATACTACAATATTAAATCGAGATCAGCCTAGTTTTTAAAATATTCATAATTGCAGCTATACCTTTGAACGGGTAATCGGTGCTTACGCACAATATGCAAACAATGATTCCTAGATTCAAAATAATTATAAAATGCAACACGTAATACGTGAAACGAAAAATTTGTAATGTTAGATTATGTGACCGAGTGAGAAATTGTGTTATTCGTGAAAAGTGTGGTGTGAAAAATGATATTGTAAGAAAGATAGAAAAAGGAATGTTGAGATGGTTTGGGCACATAGAGAGGATGGATGATAGAAAATTGGTAAAAGGGATCTATAGTGCTAGTGGTAATGTTAGTAGAGGACGACCACGGAGAACACACTTGGACCAAACTGAGAGTGTGCTCAAAAACGCTGGCGTCCGTAGTGTGAAGAATAAAAGAGCATGTATGAAAAGATTGATGGATGTAAACGAAGATAGAGAGTTTAAATCTCTTTGTTCATGAAAACCTCATGTGGGGATTATTACTAATAAATAAAGAATAAATAAAGGAAAGAAAAATTTCGACACAGAAGATAGAGAGGTTTGTCAGGATTGTACAATGTGGCGATCGATAGTCTCTGCCTACCCCAATGAGAACTGATGGCGTGAGTATATGTATGTATGTATGTATGTAATACGTATAACGACATTGATATCATCAATCAAGATATTATTTACTTAGTCGGGAATGAATGAAGACCTTCCCAGATAATATCATGATGATTATTAATATAAACAGGAAGTAGATAGAAGGCGCAGTGAAACAGTGAATGTTGAGTGTCGCAGACTGATAAGAGATACTGCTGCACCAAAATATTGATAAATGCCACCAGCTCGGCCGTAACCGAATAGCTGTGAGACTAGTGGGCTTTACAACTGATAACTAGATACATACATACATATACTCACGGCTATAAATCCCTAGAAGGGGTAGCCAGAGCTAAAGAATTAGAAATTCCTCAGCCACTTTTGGAAATTGCGTGAGGAAAAGATGGTATAACAAAGGTTGTTGGTGATGGGTCTCCAACTGCATCGCCCAAAAATCCCTTAAAAAGCCCCAATACCGTTAGTCGCCTCTTACGTACACCTACTGTAAGAAATGGGGTAGTGCTATTTTAAGTCTACACTACACAGCACTGATAACACATACATACATATACTTTAAAACCCCTTAACTCTGAAGTTCAGGATGAACAGCAGACATAAATATGGTAAAATATACGAGCATGGGCATGGTAAGGACTGACAGTGGCCTCATACGGCAATAAAAAGCTAAACTTGAAATTTTATTATTTCTTTACAATATTTCTCATAGAATCTAGATCAACAGAATCCCACGGCATAGTTGGTAAACCCACGACCAGTGATAGATTATTTCAAGACTAAGCATTTCTTAACTGTCATTTTTAACGGAACTATTTATTGAATCATAAGATGTTTATGATGATGATGGGGTAATAAAAGTAGAGTTTTGAGGAGGTGCTGGGATGCGAGGTGGATAGATGAGAATAATGCAACTATTCAGCGCAATGCACACAGAGCCGCCGACATTGCCCAGCGAAACAACACGGCGGCCTGTGTTGAAAGAATTCTGTTTGACCTATTATGAAAGAAAACTAGACCGCCGACAAAGTTGCCGGCATATGTCGGCGGCCCGGCGGGCTCAGTGTGTATTGTGGTTTACGATATAGGACGAACGCGGAGGTGCGTGTCGAATAACACACAAGGCCACAAAGGAAGTTGAGGCTATTATTGTTTGGAGGGCAAGGAGGTTGGTTAAGAATCAAGTTCATGCATGAAAAACAATGTTTTAAACGAAGTCAATTAAGAATCGATTTAGGGTCATCATAATAATTTTCCGATGGAAACGTGTCATTCCATTCCTAGTGGCTTCGCTTGCAAAAATAATAACTCACTATGCTGATAAGGTTTTGCAATATTCTTCTAGATTGTAATATATATTAATTACATAAACACCGTGAGTTAATTTTGATTACATATAACATCCGGGGACTGTGGCCGTCCCTTACATAGCATCTTATTTTTTAGAGACAGTCATTCAGTCTACAATATCCTACCGAACTGGGTTAAAACTAATAAAGTGCATTCGTCAGTGTTCCCCTGGGAATCCAACCGGGAAATTTAGGATAGAGGGCCGACAATGTTACCACTTAAGACCACGGACGCAAATACGACATGAGTATCATCAGGTAAAAAAAAGATTTAACAAATCCTAACCTTTTTCACAATATGGTTTGAATAATACAATAACCAGAGCCGTTCGGAGGCTGCAAGGAATAATAAAAAATCCGTAGCCAAACAGCTGACCATTCGTTGTCAAGTCTAAGTGTGTGTCAAATCATAGAATAGAATCCATATAATACAATATACGAAACAAAGAATATACAAATGCTTATATGTTATGGCCTATTTTTAAAGAAATTGTATAAAAAATCATAGCATTAGATATCAATTGAACCTAATTACCAATAGCAATGACCAAAACACGAGGCTAAATCCAAGTTTCACGCTAATGAATCACATTATTAACGGTGGGATAGTGATTAAAGCATTTTGCATAAGAATTAGTAATAGGTGGTAGTGTAATTGTTTCTAACCGATACACCACTTTCGTTGGCTGCGGAGCGGAACCAAGGAACTCTTGCCTTTCTCCAATTATCTATCTACATAGAAATGTTAACTAGAACACAATGAATGTCCAATTTATGGGATATTAATAACCATCTTATATCAACGGACCTAAAACTAGATTAGAAAAGAAGGTAATTTATTCATTGCTGAAAATAAATGGAGAATAAGCGCATACTCATCGCATACCAAAATTTTCATGCACGCGTGTAAGGCAGGCGTCCGAAGTAAAGAATCAAAGGGAATTCATAAAAAAACTGCCGAAGGTAAATGAAGGGAGGTTTACTAAAGTGGCGATAAAGTCTCTGCCTACCTCCTTGGGACTTAATAGCGTATGTATGTGTATCTTTTAATACATATCTATGAGAAAGTAATCATACCACAAACAAGTCATAATGTGTGTAAACAAATTGTTCCCAAATGAGTTCGCACGCGTTTATCTGCAGTGAACTGTTGGTGAGGTCGCAGCTCCCGCTCGTGATATTGATAGTGTATTCCGGTCACCATCTCAGTGACTACATTATTCAGATATCTGCAATAATGAGTGTCTTCCGCTACGTTTGGAAGAAGTGGATATTTTTTAAATCTGTACAACTATATAGCTTGGATAGTTACAAGTATAAACAGTTTCTTGCTAAGTAGCCCAATTATATACACATAAACATACACTTACGCCAATAGTACTGACAGGGGTAGTTAGGGATTATAAAAAGCCCACTGTAAGTTTCTGATAAACCTTTCGAGTTTCATTTAGATCCATCATTTTTTTGAACATGCCCGTTTAGCCCCATTGAAACATATTTTATACTTGCAAGCAGTGACAATGAGCAAGTAATCATAAAACAACTTTAAAACGACGAAAAACGGAGGTGGGTTTTATATCGAGGCAAATAATCTGTTTTCATTAAAAAATGGAGAATATTTTTAGCTTATTTTTTATATAATTATGTTAATGATACTTTTTTATCTCGATTTCTTTACAACTATAGAAAAAAAAAATACTTGAGTTTCTTTTAAAAGAGACCTAATGTGTAGTGGTAATAATATCTCATTCTAGTATCGTTAATAACGACTTCGGAATGATTCATTAATTGGGTTTTTCTCTCAAAGATAACATCACGCGGGAAGAGGAAACTCACATATCTCTTTTTCTGTGATATTCCTCTATCACTAAAACTATTCAGCAGAAAAAGGATAATAGGAAATCGGCTGCGACTCTTCAGAAAAAGCCTTATTTTTATTTCTTATGTTGCAATGATGTCATTATTGAAATGGGAATTACCCCTCTTTTATTTACTACAATAGATTGGTAGGTTTTACAATGTAGATTAATTTTATTGATACAGTTGATATATGTTGGCAATATCTCTATAAGTTAGTAAATTATTGTTATCTTCAACTCAATTATATGTTTACAATTTTATTGTCTGTTTAAAATTTAAATAATTATGTGTTAGCGACTTATACATCACCTCCCGTATGGTCTAGTGGCTAGGATACCTGGCTTTCACCCAGGAGGCTCGGGTTCGATTCCCGGTACGGGAAACTATTTTTGTTAAAACAAAATATATACTATTAACTACTGTAATGTTAGACATTGCGAAACTACGATTCTTGGACAATTTTTTTTTTTGAAAAAACATACATAAAGTGGCCACTCTTGCAAGCAACTTTAGCATAAAGTGAAATTTAAGTACAGTAAAAGACCTATTAAATCACCTTCTAGCAAACAGCACTCATCTATTTAGTCTTTACGAGCTAACATCCGTGAACGCACATCGTTGCCTATCACATTATTTTCCACGTGACATTCCCTAGCCCCCTCCTTCCGGTGTTCCAGTCAAAGCAATTCATTATAATCGGTTCAGCAAATATGCCGCGTGCTGCCAGGTTATAAAGCGGCGACCTAATTCTACAGACTGGCAGGACCTAAGTCAAATATGTAAGCGTTCCTGCACTGCGTATTTCAAAATCTAGGTCAGTGAGTGAATATTTTCAGTCTGAATATCATACAGGTCAACTTGTTCCAATAACCAAATAATAAAAAAAAACAAAAGAGGATTTACTCAGAAGTTGGTGATTTATTTACTGTACTGAGTCCAAATTGTATTTATAACATTCCATAGCCTACAATAGGATTTTCAATCCTTTTCAGGAAAAAAAACTACTACCTACATGGACCTTCTTATGTAACAACATTGCACCCCAATATCCCTTGAACCATTTTTACTTCCCAAGCAGAGTAGCGGTAAAAGATCCTAACAATACTAATACACATAATAGCTCCAGCCACAACCAAGTGACCAGCCAAGAGCAGTCAATAACCCTGCTGCAGTAACTTTATCAAAACGTTCGCAACTCGCCAGCCGACCTCGCTGCACTTATTTGTGGTTAACTACTATTTCTGTACAGGCAGACTGCGTTGCGACAGTGGCGATGCGGGAGACCTATTCATTCATACACGGCTCACTCGTATTTTGCAACTAACATATTTAATTTACTAGAAATGGTAAAATAATAAAAAAAGTGCTTTAAAGCAGAATAGATACAAAAAAATCATATCCATTACCACCACTTAGAACGGCACCCTAGAGTCTATCAAAATTTTACATACATATATATAAGTTTTGGGCACATAGAGAGGATGAATGATAGAAAATTGGTAAAAGGGATCTATAGAGCTAGTGTGGATGGTAATGTTAGTAGAGGACGACCACGGAGAACACACTTGGACCAAATTGAGAGTGTGCTCAAAAAGGCTGGCGTCCGAAGTATGAAGAATAAAAGAGCATGTATGAAAATATTGATGGATGTAAACGAAGCTGTATGTATGTATGTACATATACTCACGCTATTAGTTCTCATTGGGGTAGGCAGAGACAATCGATCGCCACTTCGTACGATCCTGACAAACCTCCCTAGCTTCGTTTACATCCATCAAAAATCTATCAAAATTTTACATAAAATTATATAAAAATTAAAATATATCCGCGTAATACCACCGATATGACCGTGAGATAAAAACATAAAACCTTCGTTCACCTATAAGAATTAATAAATATACTATGACATTAATATTTGTCCGGCACTTCCTATAGAACGTATGTTGATTTTTATCTAAAATTATGCTCTTTAAATTTCTAGCAAGAATAAAGCGGACACTGAGACCACATACTCCTATAATTATTCATCTAGACGAGTCACGCTTCATATAAGTTTATAACAATGAGATAAATATCACAAAATCACTCGACCGCGACTATAAGACAATGTTAGTTCATGGGAAAATATAAATAAATAATAAAAGAAATTTCCCGTACCGGGAATCGAACCCGAGCCTCCTGGGTGAAAGCCAGGTATCCTAGCCACTAGACCATACGGGAGGTGAAGAACATGCCGAAATTCGTGTTCTTATCGATCAAAAGATACAGATATCATTTACTTCTTGTTGAAAACAACTACATCTTGTCTGATTTGCAATTAATTTTTGATTAAGTTAATAGTAAGTAAAGTATTATACGATTAAATTAATAAAAGAATATATATTAGCTCTCAATCAATAAGAAAAGTTCATTTTATTTAACATCAATTTTAAAATGTGTTTATTTGAATGATAGTTCAGACAGCTGTTCTTATCTTTCATTGTTAGTCCAATTATAGTTCTGATAACTCAAATAATAGTAACAAATATAATTCCATCCTGTTTTAATATTTTATTATACCACAATCAATGATCAGATCATAACAGAGACTAACTCACATGCTTAAGAATACCAATACCATATTCTGAAATAAACCGCCAGAACTAAATATGTCACAATACATGACTCAGTTGCCTGTTATTATTAATCAGATGTCACATTCTAATGCAAAATGAAAACCGTTACCTTCAAAAGTGAAACCGGTTGGTAGTGAGCATAAGAAGTTTATTTCAAATATGATAACCGAAATAAACCGGTCGGCCGGTGACTCCATTATGACTCAAGGTCTGCACTCTCGAGCGCTGAGGTCAGGAGGCTTTTCCATTCTAACGTATTACCCTTGCTTGTTTAATTAATTTACTGGTAAGAAAAATAAAAGGAGAATCGGCATGGCACTTATTTTAGATTCCCAGAGGAGAAATTTATAAGTAGTAGCTGTGTAGTTTCGGCTTAGAATAGCAATACCCCATTTCTTCCGGTGGTGGGTGTACGTAAGAGGCGACTAACGGTATTGGGGCTTTTAAGGGATTTTTGGGCGATGCGGTTGGAGACCCATCACCAACAACCTTTACTTCACCACCTTTTCCCCATACAACTTCCAAAAGTGGCTGAGGAATTTCGAATTCCCTAGCTCTGGCTACCCCTTCAAGGGATTTCTAGCCGTGAGTATATGTATGTAAGTATGTAAATTTATAAGTAGTGGACGACGCCGTCCGTGGCCGATTGGACTACCTTCTCGGTCCGGAGGTTGCGGGCTCGATCCCCGCTGAGAGCAACATTCATGCGATGAGCAATTCATATGTATAATATAATATTAAATATACCGTTGAGTTAGTATCGCATAATTCAAGTCTTACTTATTTTGGGGCTTACTTGATCTGTGATAATATTACCGTATATTTATTAGTTTACTGGGTGAGAGAGTGATACCAAATCGTGAACAATCTCAAGTATAATTTAATTAATTTACTTTGTAAAAGAGAGTGTCGGCCTCGCAATTTATTCTTATGAAATAAAAAAAGTGGTAATCCAGGGTCCATATTATGTTGATCCCTCGAAAACAAAGACCAGCAGAAATACACAGCCATTCGTATACTATTCTGACATGTTATGTTGCAAACTACTAGTAAGTTTGCAAGAAACGACCGATAGTCCAGAGCTCTGACTACCATTTCATCGTAAGTGGTGTTTCATCTATATTTGGTAATAAACGCTTGTGCTGTATAAACGATAACGATACCAGATCAAAAGTTTCAATATGTCAGCAGCTAACATTTACTTGAAAGGTCTCCAAGTAAAACGCGAGAGTTTGAAAGCTCGCGTTCACTTACATAACTGTAAATGACATTTCACGAAGGATCGGATGCCGGATGACGTCAGTTTGTGATTGAACTAAATTCTTGTGCAATTCGAGACTTGAGTATAAGAATCCAGACAAAGGAATGAAAGAGGTAGGTCCACAACTTTGCTTGAATGTTATACGAACTTTACCAAATAATGTTTGTCTGATAAGTGCTAGTAAAGTCAGTTAACGCAGTATTGTTACGAAATCAAACAAAGCTATTTGAACTACATGAAGTTTGCAGGTGTCGAAATTGTGCAATGCGTGTAAAAAACATAAATCAATTTATTTAAAATTACATCATCTAGAATTTTACGTGGTTAAACTCTAGGCGACAACATTTTTATGGTATAAGTATTATTAAATTCCATAAAACCTAGTTTCTGATTACATTAACTGGTTTTTTTATTTTGTTAGCATTTACATTATCTATCCAAAATGCCATAACATTTCGCTTTTAAACTATCAAACGCAACTTGTCATTTACATTAAAACACGCTACAGTAGAAAAACAAGTGATTTAAGAAAGTAAGTCCCTGTCAACTCGCACATGTTGTAAAAACAGACATATGTCTTTTGAAATTCACATCATTATTATTAGATTCTAAACATCATGCCTTCTGCATTTTTAATAATACGTGTGCTGACGGTTATAATACCAAAAAGAGGCAGTTAGTTGAAATCAAAGACAACTCGTCTACTTTTAGCAGTAAAAAAGTAAAAATGTGTTAAGCAAAACCATCTTCGGTGATGAGCTGCAAGCAATCACCTAAAAGCCTCTTTGTCGCATTGGCATCGTACAACACCCAAAGCACAAAACTATTCCAAGAGAAATGAGAAAATACTTGTAATATCCAACCGTCACAGTATATACCAAACTTCAAGCCATTCTAATAAAAAGAGTCATAACAGTACGCCCAAAAATAACTGTAGTAAAACGTTAATTTTCAAAGCGAAGTGGCCCATACGTCTGCAGTCGTTAATCTGTGATGCAACTCCGACTGACTGGTCGTAAATTCGGGAATAACTGGATGAACCAGATACTACCAATAGTAGGTCAAGATGTGTTCCCTCTAGCTGACTATGTGTTAGAACCTCGTGTATATGCAATGGCTTGGGAAGAATGCTGTCCCCTTATGAATTTAAATGAGAGTTATAAGTTCTACTCGAAAGATGATGCTGGGGGTTTTGTAAAGAATCTTGGTACAATATTATGATGTAAATATCAGATGCTCACGTTTTTAACTTGTTATTTCTTTCTTGGTGAGTCTTTTTTTAATTATTGACATAATATTAAGTGTACATTTCCACATTATATATAACTGAGACAGAATCTAGACCTAAAGGGGAAGTAAACAAACCCGAGACAAGAAAGTGGAGGTGAAATCTATGACTTAGTTAGTATAATCGAGAAGTGGGCATGGATGTGTGTGAATAATCAACTTCAATGCAAAAGTCATAATAGCAATATCCACATCTGTGAAATTAAAATAATATGACAGAAAAATGATTGCTTGCATTGATCGATTTGCAGATTCCATGTCTAAGTGTATTGTTTGATTTTTGTATGGATGGAGATTGAGCTGTATCTTTGAGTGCTTACACGTATAAAGTGGCATATGACTTTGTTTAAAGTAAGCTATTTTGTTTCCTCCTCATGAAAAACAACCTGATAAATGAAAGAGAGAATATGAATATCCGAAGCCAACTCTTTACTTTATCATATGCGCAAAGAGAGCTGAACACATATAGGCAAATTGTAATATACAAAACAGTAATAACTACTTTCGCTATCAATTAAACAGCTTGACGTGTCCGCGTTGTTTATAAAAGTAGTTTGAAATGTCACCCGTCAAGTTACAACAAATTAGCGACATACAAAGCTCAGCTCAATAGTCACAAAAGCAAGCTCGTAGCTGCAACACAACATCACAAGAGACATGAAAAGTTGACGCCAACCGCACTCCCCGGCCTTGCACGTTGTGAAACTACTATTTCTTGCCATCAAGCCATTCTAGTCGACTCTATAAACCGCAATCTACTACATTCAATATAGCATTAATTAAGAATAATCTTTTGGAGTCACTGTGGTGTAACATCAAAAATCTATTTGATATTATAGATACTTTTGTGTTAATATTAACTCTGAGTACTCGTGTACTTATACTTATATACATTATTTATACCATTACGGTTAGTCTCTATCATAAGTTCATGTTATGGTTTATATGATGAAAATATTCTTAAAGGTTCCTACTAGAATCAAAAGTGAAATTATGAGTTATACTTATTTCGTAAAAATCTGTGATTCCATTTTTGTTTCATTATTTACAAATAACTTTATGTGTGGATTTGAAGCCTATACTGCCTGCGGAGCTTGTTAAATATTAACCATTGGTATAACTTCCTTTTTCAGTATTTGAATTATGAATTCCACTAACTAAAATGACCACAAAAGAACAAACTAAACCGACTCGTCTCATAAATAATGCATTATTGCCTCTTGTTATGCGTTGACAGAATAAAAATAGAGAAGTTAATTGCAGCTGCAGCGTTCAGACCCTGGACTCCATGGTATTGTGATGCTGAGTCACCAACTGGTCAGCGCGGCCGCCGGTCAACCACCCCGTCGATACAGACATGCAATTATTTGCGGACGAAGAAATTAATGCAGATGACTAATATGGTTTTATGGTGCTATCGTGCTCTCGTGCAGCGAGACATAATGTTGTTTTAGAATCTTTTTGAATTCATTGCGAGTGGAAACATTACTTTCTAAATAAGCTGAAGGAGACAGTTCAGCAAATGAAAGACAAACGACTTTAAGTGTCACAGTATATTTTCAGCGTAAATTTGAATGACAAATATGAATGGCCTCAAAACATTATTCTTAAGCAACTGTAACATTTTCAATGATCTTTCAGTCAAGACTTTGCTCTCAATATCTCATATATCTATGCTTTCCTAGTAACCCAACAAAAACATCTGTTCCAGCAACATGGTATCGTCTCTGCCCACCGCCTCGCGCGCCGCCGGCCGTGCTACCAGGAGCGCACGAGACAATGAAGCTCGCGTCTATCGCCACTCGAACAATAGACACACTTGATGAGGGACGAAGCGTTGTGCAATGGACTAGCAGTGGCTCAGCTAGGGCTGCCGATTGCAAGTTAACATATAAACGTAGTCCAAAGTTCTGAATTTTAACCAAGCAACAGAAAGGTGAATGTGTAAGTTTCAGTGTGTCCGAGCTGATTTGGTTGGATGACCAATCCTGTAATGGTAACATGAGGCGTTTGAGAGCAAACATTGTATATGAATAAATGTAAGTATTTCAGTTCACACGCGATATACTCGCTTTGACTCGCCTCATGCTGCTTAAGCAGTTTTATTAACTTTACAGACAGACTATCAGACATGTGGTCCACATAAAGAAAATCATACAGGCATTATATTTTATACGTGTTATGATCTATTTTAATTTAGTCTAAATATGCTGTTTTCATAGTTCTTTTTGGATGAAAATAGCCTTAACATATGTTTCACATAGCCAAATAAATTCCATTTCACAACAGCGGCGAATCCAAATCGACAATGTGATTAAAAAAAACGTCAGAATGAAGCGAAGTAGTTAAAAGACTTAAGAGTGTGTTGTGCCAACCCTATGGTTGGCGACCCAGATGCGCACACGCAGCGCGCAGCCGGCGAGGATCGTCACAGGATGAGCTCGACGTGGCGCTCGGAACACTGCCACAAGATCATACCGAAACACATGGCATAAGGAACCCACACCTATTCGAGAATTACTCATTCTATGATGTAAAAATTACAAAACGAATTAATATTTTTGCTGTGTAGTGTCGGCTTAGAATAGCACTACCCCATTTCTTCCGGTGGGTGTACGTAAGAGGCGACTAACTGTATTGGGGCTTTTAAGGGATTTTTGGGCGATGCGGTTGGAGACCCATCACCAACAACCTTTATTTTTACCATCTTTTTCCCATTCACATTTCCAAAAGTGGCTGAGGAATTTCTAAATCCATAGCTCTGGCTACCCCTTCTAGGGATTTACAGCCGTGAGTATATGTATATGTATGTAATATATTTAAATAATAACTACACTATCTTCTACCGAAAAAACTTTTCTACTATAACTATCTCCTACCAAAACCACTTTAAAAATTATCTAAGGAGACTTTCAATATTATCTGACTTATGTGTCCAAAGATCTGGTTACCTCTTTTAGCGTCGTCTATACATAGGTTCTAGTATGTAATAGCAAATTCATATTTTAGCAATACTTCGTACTCAGTCTTTTGATATAGTTCATGAGCAGTCAAATGCCTATTTAAGTGGCAATTAAATCGATTTTATTATTATGGTAGCACGAAGAATCAACGCCCACGTAGCGGACAAACATTATTTGTATGAAATTCACACTATACATATACATCACTATGGGAACTTTAGTATAATGCTGTTCGTAATGTAATGGATCTGTGTATACTTTATAAACAGGTCAGTGGTTCTCAAAGAGTTGTAGATTACAGAGATGATTAACTATATTATATAATTTCAATTTACTGATTAATCGATATTATTACAGTAATAATTGGTTAGTATCGATAACGTCGGTCAACTTCTGAACGGATCTAAACGAATTGCACACACGAAATGTAGCGGGAGAAATAATGTATCGTTAGTTGAAAGTTTGTTTTAGACACCTTTAATTAGTGGAAAAGATAAGTTTATTATAAGATAAATTCATACAACAATAGCAAGCTATATCACCGACAGAATATCACGAAAATAAGATAATAGCCGAATACTATTCTAAACCAAACATGAACAAAACCTAAAAATCTAAGCTTGAAGTTTCCCTTCACATAAACCAGTCTGTCCGAGTCGCAGCAATCTTAAAACATGAGCAGTACTTTCCACACGCTTTCTCAACGCGAGGAAGGGCTTTAGCGGGCGAAAGCTAACTCATTCATTTATTTATGCCTTTTCCCAGCTTACAAAAACATAGCTTTAAACATGAAAATATCAAGGGCTCTGACATCTAACTATGAGAGATGTAATGAAACCAAAAAAAAACATAATGCCTTTTAAATTATATATTGGTTATTCACGATTAAATGTTTCAAAAGGGTTGGTGATGTTGATCACGGTGGAGGGTGGCTTATGTATGACTTATGACACTCGTATCCGTCTCAAATATTTATCTACAAACTACATTGAAAAATATTATCTTTTTGGTCTAACAAAACAGCATATCCAACTTTTACTCTTTTGAAACCGCTGGAGGGTTGCTGATAGCGAATCGTATGCCACCACCTCTTTGGAATTATAGGTAGATATGTCTAGGATATAGTACGCAGGTAGGCAGGAATGACTATACATATACACAGTGTTTGGTAGTTTCACTTCTCCTTATTCCAAACAACCCAGATTTCTACACAACGCATTATTTATTGCTGTCACACGGAGTCGTGAAAGTGTCAGCTGAGGTAATAAATTACAACGCGGACGCGAAATAAGCGATAATAAACCATTGGATACACTACACTGCATCGGTTTGGAAATAAGAGTTGAATGCATGTGCTATAATGTGAATTATACGCGATAAAACATACAAGCGGCGTTTTAAGTCATACATTATTTTACTGTTCATCTTTATGTCACAATTTGATGGCACGGCCTTGGTCTAGTAGTTTGGTGGTAGCCAGTAGTATTTAGTTATTATGTAAAAACCTTAGCTCATGTTCACAGATTTATCATTCAAATTTATCATGGTTGTTAACGGTGAGGGAAAACATCGTGAGGAAACCCACATGACTGAGTTGCACTTAGTCATGTGACAGTGTATTCGTACAAAACGGCGATAGGCCTGTCCCCTATCACGTGAGTACACTGTCCATGCAAAACGTGGGTACTCTGAACACCAGGTGACAAAGTCACGTGATGTTCAGAAGTATTAGTACCTCCGCCATCCCCTTCGGGGCTATTCAGCGTGAACGTTTATGTTATGTTATGTTTACAGTACTATCTTTTTCCTTGGCCACGTGACACAACTGCAATCAGTGATTATAAAAGGCCATATAAACAATAACTAATCTACCGGATACACAGGTTATATAAAATAGCACGTTAGATTAAACACAATTAAAATGGCGTCATCTATAAAACCCCCTCGTAAACATCACCTGCTTACATTTACAGTCAATCGCATTGCCCGACAGTATATTGCATGTAATAGAGTAGATTAAGACGATATCTGTAGGGACATGCATATAATTACAGCTGTAATCAAAGAGGGAGGTGCAGACAGAGTTAAATACATTTATATACTCGCGCCTATAAATCCCTAGAAGGGGTAGCCAGAGCTAAGTAGTTAGAAATTCTTCAGCCAATTTTGAAAGTTAAGTGGGGAAAAGAGTTAAATAATTGGTATCAATTTGCTTCACCCAAAATTACTTCAAAAATGGTATTAAATTTAGTCGCCTCATAAAAATAATACAGGAACAAGGTATATGGGTTAGTTTTTTATATGGTTACACCCGTGCGAGTGCCCTTTTCCAGAACACCGTCTATTTGATCAATTATATTAAAAATATATTTACACATTTAACTATATATACAGGTTAAAAAAATATATTATGATATATGAAAAACCTAACCTACATTAAATTATATAAAAAATGCTCTCGAAATCGCTGCCGCCTGGTGGCAGGGTTCCGAGAAGGCTGGCTGCATAACCCCTTTGAATCGCATTCATTTGATCTGAGTTCGACCTACGTTATCATACTTTGCTGACACATAATAGGTAATGTAACAATCATAATTCTTATTATATGCATGCATTAGTCAGGCGAGTCACAGATAATAAATATACTATCGGTGCATAACAGAATAGAAACTCCAAATCAACTTGATAGATAACATCAACTCTGCAGATAGGGCCATGATTGCTTGTTGACTATACAGATACAGATAAGAAGAGACAGTCATTACATTACTTACAAGATTTATTCCGATAAGCGAAGCCTATTACTAATCGGTAAAATATTTATAATTATAATTTGCCGTGTAGTGCCGGCTTAGAATGTCGCTACCCCTTTCTACCCACGGGTGTCGTAAGAGGCGACTAAGGGTATCGGGGCTTTTTATTGGTTTTTTGGGCGATGCGGTTGGAGACCCATCACCAAAAACCTTTATTTTACCGCCTTTTCCCCACTCAACTTCCAAAAGTGGCTGAGGAAATTATAATTCCTTGGCTCTGGCTACCCCTTCTAGGGAATTATAGCCGTGATATAGATATATGTATGTATAATTTATAATATAATAGCAACTAGTTTTGGTTTTGTTAATGCCCTATTCATAAATAAATAGTTATTCTGCATACTCATTACGGTAAGAAGTGTTTAGTCTTAATGAAACCACCACTTACACACACCACACTGTTTACAATTTTATCAGTATAGTAATGACATCCAAGAAGGGAAGTCATCACATAAAACATACATATACTCACGGCCATAAATCCCAAAAAGGAATAGACAGAGCTTTAGAGCTAGAAACTTTTCAGCCATATTGGAAGTTGATAGGGACAAGATGGTAGAGTATCGTTATCGATATAAAATCCACTTTAAAAAGCCCCATACCCTTAGTCGCCTCTAACGACACCCGTGGGCAGAAAGGGCTAGTGACATTCTAAGCCGGCACCACACGGCAATCTACAAACATAAATAAAATAGCTATGGATTAGGAGAGAAAAGCGCTGGTGAATATAAACCACCACCACTCACATCATAATTCTTAACTGGAGTGCAAGTTTGAATTTGATTTGGCCAAAAATATTAAAACTATTCCAAAACTCACACTCGGTGCTCTGAACGTTTGTTTTTATTGAAGCAGAGCGCATTCGTATACAATATGGATGACGCCAGCCAGCCAATGGGAGTCCTCGGCGGGTCTCTATTGATATGACCTCTTTGCCCGACCAGCTCATACATACACATCAGCCATTGTATTGTTCACTGCCGACTTTATTTACAGATGTACCGAGCAAAAGCGGGCAGATTCAATGTGGTCGTATGTGAGAACTTGTACCTAATGCATTTTGTAGAAGAAGAAGAAGAAGAAGAAAAACATTTATTCGCTGCTACACACGTATAAAGGAAGACACAGCACAAAAATAAGTAAATACAAACACATAGAAAAATAATAATAAAAAGACAATATCATACACACTAATTCCAAGATATAACAGAAAAAAAAAAACTATAGCCGTATAACCTGCGTAGTAGCAACGAATTTGGAAGCTGCCTCAGCATTATCGTTGTGAAGTAAATGAATACATAAAATAAAAATATAAAAGAAAAGACGTCACAATATCATAATGAAACAGAAAACTTATAACATACTCGTATAAATAATAGCAGTAGAAAGTACCGCGTTACTAAATTATTGTATAAAAACTACACATATAATTATATACTAAAAATATTCATACATAATACATAAATATAAATACATAAGAGACTCCACCTGCAGACAAACTGTAAAAACAGTTATGTTAATAAAGATTAATAAATAAATAATAGTTATAGTAAACTTTAATTATCAATATGTTGTAGTACTTACTTAATAAAAGGAAAAAATAAATAAACAAAGAAAATTTAATAAAATACAAGAACAGATTTGGTAATAAATAAATAATTGTTAACAAGGACGTGCTGGAATAAATGAAGGATTTTGCTTAACCAGCAAGTAGTTTTTAAGCTTTCGCTTAAAAGTGTACTTACTGGGAGCATTTTGGATAGGTGGGGGAAGGTCACTCCAGCACTTAGACGCCGCAAACCTGAAACTGCCTCGAAACGCTGCCGTGCGGTGCATTGGTAAGATAGCTCTGCTTTTAAAATGGTAGTTACTCTTGGACCATTGAAATTTATTAAATAAATATCTTGGAGTTTCAAACTTTACTACACCGAACAACAGCGTTGCAAGATGTAGTTTCCTACGTGACTGCATTTTCAATAGTCTAGCGTCGTCCAAATACGGAGTGACATGGGATCGAGGATGGATACGAAAACAAAAACGTGCACATGTGCAACGTGTGCATTTTTAAACATAAATATTTAACTATGATGAATTACTCGTAATAAAAAAAGCTATGTTAACTTATAATGGTTCTCAGGTAATCATTCATCAGATAGATTGAGAATGAGAAGATTTTTTTTTCCAAAATCAACATACATACATACATACATATACTCACGGCTATAAATCCCTAGAAGGGGCAGCCAGAGCTAAGGAATTAGAAACTCCTCGGCCACTTTTGGAAATTGAGTGGGTTAAATAAAGGTTGTTGGTGAGGGGTCTCCCACCGCATCGCCCAAAAATCCCTTAAAAGCCCTAATACCGTTATTCGCCTCTTACGTACACCCACCGGAAGAAATGGGGTAGTGCTATTCTAAGCCGACACCACACAGCAAAAAGTAACAAAATCAAGTAACAGTTTTTATCAAGTAAAGTTAGTTCAAATTGAGTATAGTTAATTAATTGTTGCGATCGAAATAATAATACAACAAACGATTAAATATTCTCAATGATAGCTGTCTCAGGATTTATCTTGTAAGGGACAAAACCATAATCGGGTTTTATAAGCTTTGTCGGGTTGTAGACGAATCAAAATGTTGCCATTGCCACAAGCCTGTTAATTAAGCTGTTTTACTGTGTATAAACTACCCTCTCCATTCATGGATTGCACCATTTCAAAAGCCAAAAGTGCTTTGTGGTTGAACCTCTGGTCTCAATTCAATTATAACAAGTGACATTACCTCAGCCTCTGACCTACAAACATGGCCAAGTACCCGACCCCCTTTCCCCAAAAGACAACCCCTAAACGAGAGTGTCTGCTACCAGGCGGGCAGAGTCGGCGAGTGGTGCATCACAAAGCAGGTCAAGAAGCCGCAGTGCAGGTGCGACCCAGTGACCGGCCGCCGGCTGCCAACCGGCGCTGGCAGCCAGATGCATAATGGGTGACCTAGTGGCGGCTAGAGCTTGTAACGCCTTTTTTAAAATTATGAGTGTTTTCATACAAAACGTGAGATGCATATATTCAATGTTTAGGCTTGATGAGAATCATTTGAAAATGATTTTTATTTTACTTAGGTATTTTGGGGTTTTAGGTTCAACACTTTAATAATTATCAGTAGGTTGTAATCATATAATAATAATAATAAATATTTATTTTCCAAACACATCAGTGTCAATATAGACAGGATATTACATTAAGATGTTGCTTTATACATTTAATTGAGCACCTGTGGCCCCACACTAGGCAAGCCTGTATCGTGGGTAGCGAGTAGTTATAAACAATATCTATATCAATATCTCCATATAAATAAATATATATTTCAAATACTTAAAGCTTGTGTATGTAATTGTATGGCATACATAAAGTAACCTTATATATCTGAGTTTCACGTCACGTAAGACCTGAACTAAGGATACTTAGAAAAGGATAGTATACTGACTGATATGTCAAAATATCTTAACGCAACGTTTACGCCGTATACCCCCGTAGTAGTGGCTGAGTTATTCTTTTTTCGTAACACCACGTGACAATTGGGTCACTCGGTGTTCAGAGTACTCACATTTTGCTGCAGTGCAAATATTATTATTATGTATTTTGTCAAGTGATGTTTTGTGACCTAGAGTTCAGAATAGTATTTTTATATCGATGGGGCGAAGGCATCCGAGCTTGTAATAAGTTATTGCAAATCTACAGCAACACCAATTAAGATTTTATAAGTGGTAATTACAGAAAATAATGCAAAAACAATTCTTCATTTTGTAGTTTATCTATTTCGACCTGAGCATTATAGCAGGCCATATAAGTCATTAGTAATTATGACATAATTAGTCCCATTTCTCATGGCAAGGGTCAATCACCGGAGATATCGCAACACAGACAGCGCAGCCAATGTGCGATCCCATTGAGATAGCGCACGCACTGCCACTTGCGCAAGAGCGGATCAATTACAGCGTTGTTCAGGGGTTTGTAGGTCGGCCATCTCCGCGCGGCGCTCGGCCGGTACGATAACTAACAACAGTACAAATAACGAGGTAATTATCACAACAACGCGCGGCGCGGAGTCGCGTCACGAGCGCGCCGCTGTGTGATGTCGGAGTGAAAAACATTTTCACGGACGTCTCTCCTGAAAAACTACTAGGCGAGCAAGAAGCGGTGGCGATCGCGTTATCAGCGCACGAGCGGGCGGCGCGGGGGGTGACGTCACGCGACCACGACACAGCTGCGCGCGATAGCTTATCAATCAGCGACAACGAGCCGTCACACTGCTGCAGCTCTTTGCGAGCCTAGTCGGAAATGTAAAATTTTACCCAATTTTACCAAAAAAAAAGGTTTAATATTGTAACCCGATTGCCCCATTTATTCAAAATATTGAATTACTTCAACGAAGTAACAGAAAAGTTGTCATTCAGTCATGTTCGTAGTTCGTTGACTCGACAATAAATAAACATCTGAAGCTCATTTCAGTGCGAGGAAACGAGCGGCTGACAAAAAACCCTTATAAGTTTCAAAGCGCCAGTGTGCAGGACAGAAGTGACATGCGACGCGACACATCTATGAATTCAAAAAGTTTATAGTGGATGTTATAATATTTTTAATCATTAATACATTATTAATATAAATAATATCGGCTCCTCACTTTGTATGTATTTTAATGAAATCATTAGTTTCATTGTCTTTTTTACTTCCCACAATAGCAACCAACATCCAAATATGAAACAATTTAGTTTTGAAAACTACCTAATTAAAAATATTAATATGCCCTTGGAATAATAAAATATAATTTGGGAACGGAGAGTTGGATGGAACCAATTTCAAGATTGAATGTTTATGTGTGAGTCAGATTTCAGTATTTTAATTTTTAGATAACTGATATCTGTGAAAAAATATTTCATCCGCCTATTTATTGGTTGGGTTTTAACCCAGAATGCAGAAAGAGGTTTATGTTTTTCGAGCGTATTTGCAAATCAATGTATGTTTCTACGGCTCAAATGATTTTCATGTTAAAAGTATCGTTCGATTCGTATTAATATAGTGAGTGCAATCTCGTAATAGGGGAGCATACATTTCACGTACCTAAACTAAGACTCAAGGTCAAAAAGTATTACCCTCCTTCCTGAACACACGCACTCGTAGAGCCACAAACCGTCACGTGACTCACACCTCACTCGGCCAGTATCGCCAACACGCAACCAAGTGCAGCGAATGATTCGCGCCGAGCTATACCTGCACTTAACATTGACACTAATTACATCATTGTATATCAGCAACTCCTTGATGTTCCGGAATACAACTTGCAATTCATCACATTGGATTCGAGTGACGCTATATTCACTAGGCATTATGCAAACGGAGACATTATCACATTATTCAGAATAGGCACAACTTTACTATATCCTGCAATAATTTTATCTTTTAGAAGATATGTCCTGCTGATTACTATCAATACAGATACAGAGAACATGGGGTCCGATTATATGACTCAGGTAACAATGACCTTAAGAGCACTTTTAGTAAGTCATGCCACCGTATCATAACAGCATTGCATTACAAAGCAGTCACGATCCTAGCACAGTCGGTATGGGTGAGAGTACTTCACTAGCGAGTTCATAGACCTTCGCTTGTTTGTTTGTTTGTAGGAACGGAGTGCGGGCTACTCGCTCGCCACTCGACACCTGTTTCGGCTACTAGATTAACGTATATATAAATTGCCTTACTCTTTCTAAGAAAATAAAGACTCACTTAATATACAAACCGCAGTTAGATTATATTAGCTTGCTACTGAAGAAAAATAAAGAGCAAGGTATATATTTTGCTGATGTTATCATATTTGTAGCGGATTCTATTTGTAGTTTCTGAAAGTGGTCTGAATAAGAAATTTTGAGCATGTCGAAGGAGCTGAGTCTCTGAATGTGATGTATACTTCTCAGAGATCAACGGAACAAAATAGTACTATAAATACTATGGGATGGTAGTGAGTCCACTATCAATATTATTGTTTAGGATATATGATACCAAACACTTTATGCTAAAGAGCATTACAGTATGATACAGCTCTTTTATTGAAGGTTAAACGAAAAACACATCAAACAGAAATTTACAAAATAAATTATCATACAGTTTACAGTGAGGTACAATTGGCGGTCTTATCGCTAAAAGCGACGACTTGTACGATTGACGATCATTACTTGTATCATACCCAGACCCACTTAATCGTCAAGAGCTGATACCGGCGATCTTAAAACACGAATTAGGTCAGAATTTTAGTTGATTTTCCATCAATTTTCATATCTTATAACTCCGAATAGCCCCATTCAGGACACGACTTAAGTAACTCTAGTTGATTTTTCTTTCATTTTCATATCTGACGACCCCCATAACCTGGCTATTGACACGACGTGACGGCATGTGACCAAGATGTTAGTTGCGGTGATACGATACGAGGTACCACAGCCGTCACTCTGTCTTCGGTTCGTTGAACGAGCTAACGGATCTTTGCGGTATCAATGATCACGTATCATGTAGGCTTCGTTGAGTACATCAGCATTGCTATCAACCACTTGTTGAGTAAATACATGCTGTTGCTGTGTAGTGTCGGTTTATAATAGCACTACCCCATTTCTTCCTGTGGGTGTACGTAAGAGGCGACTAACGGTATTGAGGCTTTTAAGGGATTTTTGGGCGATGCGGTTGGAGACCCATCACCAACAACCTTTATTTCACCATCTTTTCCCCACTCACATTTCCAAAAGTGGCTGAGGAATTTCGAATTCCTTGGCTCTGGCTACCCCTTCTAGGGATTTATAGCCGTGAGTATATTATTATATGTATGTATGCTGTTAATCTAAATTGGAACAATCAGAGATCTTATAACATTCATCGGCCAAATTTGGTGGATGGTGGAGGCCGTTATGTAATGCTTTTATGATTTGGGTTGCCAACCGAATTACATGTAAATTACTCAAAAAGCCTTCGGAGTTAAAGCTGTCATTAGAATGAAGGCTTTAGACTAATTACTTGCACCAATGTAAGAGATTTTGAATTTCAGATGACTCAATGAACTTTTATCATACTCTAAGATGATCCACGATTCCTTTCAGCATCAAACTGTTGCTACCTGTCATAGGGTAACCAACATACAGACTTTAATACCAATAATGAGCAATGATAGCAGATAGCAGGAACGAGATAACACTTCCAAGATCAAGGTAAAGTGGATTTGTTCAACTCGCTGTGTCACCGTTGCATAATACGTAAAGTAAAACAGAGCGTACTAACATGGTACACATTTTATGATTTGTTAGATATCGGTAAGGAAAATAATCATGAGGCACTGCGAAAACTTAAACTAGGAATAGTCTTTAATGATTTGATGTGCAGACTGCAAAAGTAAATAGTACTCAGAAGAAATAGTCTAAGTGAGACGGCACCGCAGTGGGGCTAAACGGCCTTATTGAATCATGTTTATTAATTACCAAATGCAAATAACCGTGGTTTTAAATCATTTCACCGTATCTAACATCAGTTATACCAAAGTAGTTCCACTAAAGACTGGAGACGTCTGACACACACCAACCTAGAACCGAACGACTGCAAGAAGCACAATTACTCCACTTAAACCATTTTATTATCTCATCTATCAAACGATCACTACTTTCACTTCAATCTCAGCTCTATGTTTTAAAGGATAAAATTCAGTTCACTTTGTTGGTTTCCAAGTGGTCCGGAATAAAACTGTTATCTAGTTGTTGTTGTGGGTCAACTAGTGTTAGCTCCGCTGTCCTCAATGCAGCTGTAATGGCTCCGTGGCCAATAGAGAAAACTCATTTGAATTTACCAAAGCCATTGTACTAAAGAGGAATTCAATCTTGCATGCAATTTTAAATAAGTATTTTTGATGTCTAGATTTTGTGCAGTCGTAGTACTAAAACTTAAAGGCGCAAATAAAATAGGTATTATAAATACAAATGACATAAGAAAAAATTGAAATCAAATAACAAACACAGAAAAAAAAATTGAAATCAAATAACAAACACAGAAAAAAAAATAACTTGTTACCCTAGCAAAATGTAGTTAGCGAAAAAATTTGACTTCTTTTGCAGAATAACGACCGATTTCTGAATTGAGTATTCCAGCTGAGAACAACTTAAGTATCGTTCTGTCGCATTGAAATCTTAACAACTGAAAGAGACAAAACGATACTTAAGTTGTTCTCAGCTGGACTACTCAATTCAGAAATCGGTCGTAAGATAGACACCTATTAATTTCACATCACTATGCACTAAAAGTGATTTCTCACAGACAACTTATAATAGAAAGGACTAATAGAACGGTATATTTCATATCCATATAATTTGAGAGCAATTTGTTATAATATAAATTCGATTTAACACACGCTGCGTATTTGGTATCTTGTTACACACTTATAACCTAGATAATTACAATTTGAAAACGACATACTTAATCAAATTGGTAAAATAACAATAGTGAACCCCCCAATGTCATGATTAAGATAACAATACGGAGCGAGCTAAACAAACAATGTGGTATCGTGCTAGCGGCAGCCGACCGCGACGGGGCGACCTCAATTGGGCAGGAAGCTCATCTGCAGCTCAGCTGGCCGGCTGGCCTACATGGCCTGGCAGGGAGCCGTGGGCAGCACACCGGTATTGGATTGAGATGACTCATACTTTGGTGACGATAATGACAGTGAAAGTGGATTAGAAACCTGGTTTTAGTTGTTCAAATGTAACGTTATTTTAAGTTCTTTTGTTCTAATACATAATAGATTTAGATACGTGGGGAACAGTTGGTGGCTCTTGATTCACCGGAAAATGCAAAGAGAACAAATATTGAAATAAATACATAAATTAACTTTATTTCAGTAGACTAAACAGATAGGACGTATGAAAGTAAATGAGGTATGTAGAGTCAATGAGGATGGAATGGTCAACCACGATCATAGGTACGGTGTGGCTATCGATAGTCTCTGACTACCCCGACGGTAAGTAATGTCGTGGTAATACGTATACATACATACATACATATAATCACGGCTGTAAATCCCTAGAAGGGGTAGCCAGAGCTAAGGAATTAGAAATTCCTCAGCCACTTTTGGAAATGATAGTGGGGAAAAGATGGTAAAATAAAGGTTTTTGGTGATGGGTCTCCAACCGCATCGCCCAAAAATCCCTTAAAAGCCCCAATACCGTTAGTCGCCTCTTACGTACACCCACCGGAAGAAATGGGGTAGTGCTATTCTAAGCCGACACTACACAGCATTGGTAATACGTATGTATGTACTAAATCAATTAGACGAAAAATTCAAACAAGTAAACTAAGACCTAACCAGGATTGCCATCTCTACTAGGTCAAACATGGCAAAAAGCGCCAATAAGCGAAACGTGTAGCGATCTAGTCACGATCCGATGAGGAAAGTAGTACAGTTGCGGAGTGCGCTGACGAAACATCTTTGGGAGCGCTGGCGAAACTATCACGTCATGGTTTCAGCTGAACATCTTGTTGTCATCGGTTTATTACAACATCAGATCTATTGCAGATCTGATCGATCTTCATTCAAAGGCAAACATACATACATACATACGATCATGGCTATAAACCCCTGAAAGAGGTAGCCATAACTTGTAAATTAGAAATTCTTCAGTTACTTTTGGGAGTTGAGTGTGGAGATGATGGTAAAATACAGGATAATTGGTTAAAAGTCACATCGCCCACAAATCATTAAAAAAGATTCACAACCCCATGTCACCCCATACGATCCCCGCGGTAATAAGCCAAAATCATTCGCAGAAAATAACCATTGAACTATAAAACACATAATACATTATCGAATGTTACACAACATCCTAACAATAATAGCCAACGTAACACACACAGCTGATTGGACGTTTGTGAAAACACTTATTTTGAGAACTCATTTCTTATTGTTTCCTTTTCTGTGGGATTATTACGTTCCGTGGAGGATGTTGTGAACTAACTTAATAAACAATAAAAAAATTATGAAACTGAATTTTCATTCAGCTCGCAACATAGCTCTCTGGTTTCATTAGTAAAGTAAAGTAAAGTAAAAGACATTTATTTGGCAAATTAACACACATACACACAAACGTAAACAGAATGACACATAATAGAAAACACATTGAAAACACAAAGATAAAAAATATATATAGGAAAAACATTAATTAACATTGCCAAAAGGGTGTCGTCTCAGCATGTGTGCCTGGAACGGGACACAGACCGTTCCGAGACACGCTGGTTTTCAGCCGACACCGCCGACCAGCCGACACATTAATTAAACGCGAAGAACATATTAACAGTTAGCTTCGTTTGAATAACATAACATAACATAAACGTTCACGCCGTTTATCCCCGAAGGGGTTGGCAGAGGTACCAATACTCCTGAACTCACATGGCAAGCGCCATCTAGTTTCCAGAGAAGGTACCCACGTTTTGCTTAGACAGTGTACTCACGTGATAGGGGGCAGGCCTATCGCCGTTTTGTACGAATACACTGTCACATGACTAAGTACAACTCAGCCATGTGGGTTTCCTCACGATGTTTTCTCTCACCGTTAGCAACCATGATAAATTAACCACACATATGACTTTAGAAAAGACAAATTGGTGTAGGCCCGTCCCAGGATTGGAACTCACGCCCTTCTGTTTTTCGGGCGGGTGTTCTACCCACTGGACTATCATGTCGTTTGAATATTTGGTAGATATCATTAAACTGAACCCACATTTTTGCAATCTAGAAGAGAGCTTATAGCGAACGTCTCCCATACTGAAAACTTGTATGAAATCGAAAAACGACTAGTCAACAGTACAGTCGTATTGATCATCGATATAATAACCTGATCTTAAACAACCATTATAATTTGACACCTCGCACCATTTACAAATCGTTGCATTAGTACGGTGCAGGAGAAAGGCATAGGTCAAGCGACCTGGTCAGAGGACCTTGAACGAAAACGGTGAGCGGTGAGTCAGACCACTTCCCGCGACTTCGACTGTTATCAGCTTAGAGGTAGCTAGTAAATGTTTGATTTGAACAAACCATTTACTAGCAACCAAATGCAGACAAAGTTTTATGAAACAAAGACTTTAACGCTGTATATCTTATAAAGGTGTGTCGGAAGGATTTTCTTTATAGTCGTAAGTCTGATGTGTTCGTCTGGGTCATTAATGATGAAGGTAAACATCGTGATGAAACAAATATGACTAATTTGAATGTTTTATTTTTCATGAAAACCTCATGTGGGGATTATTACTAAGAACAACATTATTAACCATTATTTATTAGTAAATATGACAAAGTATAAACTTCATTATGTGACAGTGTTTCCATAATGAGTGCAGCTTGCCCGCTGTATGGGTGCACTGTCCTGGCAAGAAATACTTTGATTCCGGTTCAGAGAAGCTTTAACCTCTGTTATTATACAGTTTGCCAGTTATAACGTATGCGTGAGTGATAACAAAGAGCTGAAAATAATTTAGAAACAATAACGATTATATCGCGGAAACTAGCAAACATTTATAAACACTTCCTATTTTAGATTAGCCTTGACTTTCATTCAGCAAACGTACTGATTCTATTTTAGTAATTTGTGGAATAGTGGTGGCTTACAGTAGAGCTGTGCACTGTAATAAAGCCATGAGTTAGAAGGACGCATGTAGACCCTTTCATTTTGCAAAATTTGTACCAACCTCTATTCTTATATTTCTATAGAAAAGTCAACCATTCATAAACTTATCATTTGACTTCAGATATAATTTCTATTTCGTATTTTTATGTAAGTTTTGCTCTGGTCATATTGGTCATAGCGTGAAGTTCAGTACAGCCTAAGGTCTCCTTTGTTCAGTCGTGAAGGTCAAAGTCAGTTAGTTATTCAAATTTAAATAATTAAACTAAATTATTAATCATCTAAATTTTAATAACTCTACCATAGTACCAGATATAAACCTAATTCGTTCATGTTTCACTTTAACATACACAATTTATTAACAAAATAACAATATCTTTCAATCTATTCTAGTCCAGTCAAAATAGACATTCCAGTTTGCATTAATTCCCAACAAGCTGAATTTTTGTGTGGGCCTTGAATACGTCATTACAAATGATATGTCAAAAGTCCCCATTGATCCCGCTTGTGCGTTGTTTTTTATTCGAGGTCAAAGGTCACAAATTTGCGTTTTTTGCGTATATCTCTGAAACAACGAGAGTTATCGAAAAATAGTTCGAACAAAGTTTGTAGATCGTAAAATTGTCTACAAAAAATATCTCAACACTTTTTCTTGAACGGTGCACTGTTCTCGAATTATGGCTATTTTAAACATAGAAAACACGAATATGCACTCATACATGGCTAGTATGCATCATCGAGTTAACCATTTACACAAAACATATTAGAACATAGTTTTACGATACATAAGCAGTGTCGTAAAGCATACACCCGGAAAAGCAGCATCGCTGCAGCTAAAAGACAGCGTGAGGTCGCTAGGAGATAGCTACCACATCTGGGATTAGTCCTCCTCGTACTAGAGTACGAGGTAATGAATCGTCTTTTTGTTTCAAGAAATACTGTTTGTTCTGTGGCCATGAAGCAGATAAAATGGCTGAAATGAAAAAAGCGCAGCATCTTCGACGAAGAGTGTCTCAAGTTTCAACCCTTGACTTCAAGAAAACCATCTTGAAGGAAGCTCAGACTCGTTACTCGTTATGATGAGCTAGCAAGAAATGTCATTGCCCGCATTCAGTACGAATATGACTTAGTTGCTGCTGAGGCTACGTACCACAGTGATTGTTACACTTCGTTTCTGAAACCCATTAGTTCTTGCTGTTGAAATTTTCATTAAATTTAAATAAACAAAAAAATTCATCATTAAAATGTGTCCCATTTAGAGATGGGTCGAGGGCATAAAAACTTATTGGGCAGATTGGACGTATTGGGTTAAAATGGGCAAAAATGAATTTACGCCCGATAAATGCCCAATCGCTGGGCGGAAAAACAAAACTCTACTTTAAAATTAAACTACAAGTGGATCATTATTTTAATTGAGTTTAACATATACATATACATCAGCGTCATCAGAATAAAGGAATAAGAAGAAAAAAAAAGTTACAATATGCCAAATATAGGCATATAAGTACTTTAAATTCTTACTTAGATGACATTATAGTCCAATTGGTAGAACGCCCGCCCGTAAACAGACAGTCGTGAGTTCAAATCCCGGGTCGGGGCTACACCAATTGGTCTTTTCTAATGTCATATGTGTGGTTAATTTATCATGGTTGTCAACGGTGAGGGAAAACATCGTGAGGAAACCACATGGCCGAGTTGTACTTAGCCATATGACAGTGTATTCGTACAAAACGGCAATAGGCCTGCCCTCTATCACGTGAGTTCACTGTCTAAGCAAAACATTGGTACCTACTTTGGACACTAAGTGGCGCTGTCACGTGATGTTCATCATTGGTAGCTCTGCCAACCGGCTCTGATAAACGGCGTGAACGTTTATGTTATGTTAAATTCTTAATCTTAACCCACTTTTACTTTGAATGATAATAATAATTATTATTTATACCCTTACAATAAAAAACAAATTCAATTATATCAAGCGATAGAGAAGCTATAAGATATTAACTTTAGTATAACGAATAATGTTATAAAGTAACTAAGCGAAAAAAAACATATATTTTATTTTAATTTTTCAAGATTATTAACATAATGTAGTAACGGTATATTCCGCTAACAGAATTTTAAAATGTGAAAATACGTTCACGCTACTTTTTATACTCAAAGGGGATGAAATAATACTTAGGTATTAGGGTTTTAAACTGAAAAACAGTTCGTGTTTAATTAGTAAAGGTCAATGAGCATCAATGTATGGAAAAAAAAACCACAGCGGACACGAATGATTTTGATGTCATATATTGACAGAGGACATGAACTATTCGTGGCAAAAGGCGCATATTTCCGGGTTGTAATAATTTGGCGGTAGATGGCGTTGACACAAGTAAAGATGTAAAGAAACAGGCAAAAACCAATTTTCGCGCCAGTGATCATGATCACTTGATACTATAGCTCAGTTGGCAGAGCGACGGGAGCGTATATCCGCTGCTAGATTTTTGTTAAGTTGTGTCTTACCTTTTTAAAGGCAAATGCAAATATAACCTAAGTTAAGTAAAATTATACATACATACATACATATACTCACGCCATTAGTTCCCATTGGGGTAGGCAGAGACTATTGATCGCCACTTCGCACGATCCTGACAAACCTCTCTAGCTTCGTTTACATCCATCAATCTTTTCATACATGCTCTTTTATTCTTCATACTTCGGACGCCAGCCTTTTTGAGCACACTCTCAATTTGGTCCAAGTGTGTTCTCCGTGGTCGTCCTCTACTAACATTACCATCCACACTAGCTCTATAGATCCCTTTTACCAATGTTCTATCATCCATCCTCTCTATGTGCCCAAACCATCTCAACATTCCTTTTTCTATCTTTCTTACAATATCATCTTTCACACCACACTTTTCAAGAATAACACTATTTCTCACTCGGTCACATAATCTAACATTACAAATTTTTCTGAGGTACCTCATCTCTACTGCATTCACTCTGCTCTCATGCTTCTTCTGCCACACCCAACATTCGCTTCCATACATAAGCGTAGGAACAAGAATTATAAATAGTAATTTATAATTCTCCAAGAAAATTATACAATAGTAAAAAATATTTATATATTATATAATATTTCAATATTACGAACACGATATCAATTCAATTTTAATTACCTTATTTATTTTTTTAGCTGGCACCTTCTTTGTTAGTCCAGGTTTAGTAAACCTTTTTGCTGTGTCGGCTAAGTGCCGGTTTAAAATAGCGCTACCCCATTTCTTCCCATGGGTTATCGTAAGAGGCGACTAAGGGTATCGGGGCTTTTTAAGCGACTTTTGGGCGATGCGGTTGGAGACCCATCACCAAAAATATTTACATAACAATCTTTCTCTACTTAACTTCCAAGTGGCTAAAGAATTTTAATATTCAGAAGAGCAGGCTACCCCTTTTAGGGATTTGTAGCCGTATGTAGATGGATGTAAAACGTAAAGCAAATCGCTCGCTCTGTATTATTTATTCAGAGTCGCTCTTAGCTGTCGTTATGCGTGTGTCTTGTCATGCCATGTCATTCGACTTCTTTGAATACTCAAATGCGCTCATTTCTTTTCGGTATTTGCTATAATTTTTTATTATTAACTGTTATATTTTAGAATTTTCTGTTCACCGTGAATGCGCTTTTTGCATTTGCAGCGTAGAACATAATAAAAATTATATATTATATTCTAACAAATAAAATGAGTTGACGTGGATGTTCATACTTTAATAGAAATTAAAAAAATGAGCCTGCTCAAAAAGATTTATAACCTCTGACATGTCAAAAAATGGCAGCTGTCAGAATTCTACGCAATTTAAAATCTAGGTACAAAATAGCGAGATTGAATCCGGCGGAATGTCAATGTCAATTTGGTCTCAACTCTATATAATTATACTCAACTTTATATTATATAAAGTGTCCAATAGGAGCGCGCGATTTGTACTTGATACGAGCCCAACGTAAATAGGGATAGATTCTCATACGTTTATAGTGGAAAATCATCATAATCTGGACTATGACCATCCAGAATGTTTGTTTAAATTAAAAATTTTAAACAGTTTCACAATTTTTCCCTATTGTATTGTAACAAATTAATGAATTATCATAAAAAGTATGATAAGATTCTTGCATTTAAAAATGTTTGCGTTTCTGTCTGCGAAACTTCATAAAACGGGCTGGATTGCACCCATTGACTTTTATGCTAATGGTCCCTATCATGAACCCTATAAGTATTATTCATTCTTTAAATAAAATAGGTCATTTTATGATGATTTTAACTAATAACATCAACCACACTCTTACAATAATGATATTTTAAAAATTAAAATTAAATAAGATTTCTGCCCAAGTAATGGACATTTATTCGGCATTTATGGACATTTATTGGGCATAAATCCAATCCGCCCAAAATGCCCGGGCAAAATCCCATCTCTAGTCCCATTACATTCCCTCGATCAAAAATATATTGTGGAGTATTCCTACTGGGGAAACCACGTTAAAAAAATGCGCCGTGTACACTCTCCAGAGTTGAAAATACGATGTTCCTACAGTCTAAAATCACGATATCTCGAAAGCAATGCTTTGTAGAAAAAAAGTGTTAAGATATTTTTTGTAGACAATTGTACGATCTACAAATTTTGTTCGAACCATTTTTCGATAACTCTCGTTGTTCCAAAAAACGCAAATTTGTGACCTTTGACCTCGAATAAAAAACAACGCACAAGCGGCATCGATGGGGACTTTTGACATATCATTTGTATTACGTATTTAAGGCCCACACAAAAATCCAGCTTGTTGGGAATTAATGCAAACTTGGATCATAATTTAGTCTATTTTGACTGGACTATTCTACGATCAACAAAAAATAAAAACCAAACATAATGTTTAAATCTCATAAAGTAAAATCACAGAGCTTATTATCTAATTATTAATTGTTAAGCCGGTACTAAGCAATTTAAGCTGGCATGTTGTATCATTATTAGTCAATGATTGCACATAGTTAAGTAAAAAAATAAAAGAAAGCATATTATTTTATGTGACACAAACATGCACAGATGTTACGTACAACCAATAGTGGAATCATAAAGTAAATTTACTTACTTTTATAAACAACAATAGTTGATTAACATAAATGTTGTTTTATTAGGAAAGAAAAGTTTTTCATCCATTTGGCTAATAGATATGTATGTTAATTATATGTTAACTACATGCTACATGCTGGAATTGTAAATAAAACTTATCTCTTTTTCAATATTATGAATTAAGATGCAAAATTTAAATTTCTGGACCAGGGGAAGTAACTTTTAAATTGCTAGTTATCACATAATTCGGTATGCAACATTTTATAAAAATGATGCTGATTACAAAACCATTTCGAGATGTTATGTCTTTAACCAATATTTTCTCGAAATTAAATCAAATGAGGCTATGATGACCTATATTTTATCAAAAAACTGTCACAGAATTTAATTTTTGCAGTTTATTAATCAAATATCGAATATCATAGGTTTCTTTAATATAATATCATATGAGATCACTAATTCGTGAAATGCTTTGTGATCAGTAACATTTTTATTAAACATTTCGCTTGATTTGCATGTCCCTACGTGATTTTGGTGATTGATGACGTCATTAAGAGAAAATGTTACACAATCTTTAAAAAAACATAACTTTACAATTACTCACTTTAAATGAAAAATATTCAAATTAGTCATTAATTTTCGTGTTTGCTATCAAATATAACTATTTAATAAATACCAAAAAAAAATTTGCATACCGAATTGTTTTATTTTTTAAATTTTTAGTACCTAAACTGTCTTCTTTTTAATACACTATCTTCGCGAAGCTAACTCGAGATATGTATATGAATATATGACACTATCACTATGTAACAATAACAATCTTATGTGTTTTAATTGCTGAGAATAGTTGTGGTATCATTATTCATGATTTCAAAGTGCTAACTTCACCAATCTATATACTACCAATACTCAGGTCATTTATAATACAAAAAGGGGTTAACTCTAGTCAAAAAACTGACATGTCCGGAGCTACTTTAATTTACTTCATCACTTATACCCATGGCAATTATTCCCAATGGGGCAGGCAGACTATGCAGAGTATTCTTCAGCAAATTGCCTCTTTTACATTACCTATTAAATGTTATATTACTCTACATATTCTAATCAACTCATAGAATATCCATGAGAAGAATTAGCAATATGTGATTCTAAGCCATAAGCATGGATCACAGAATGGTATCCATTTTATATGCAAATGTGGTTCCTGAAAGTCAAAGTAACAATTTTTGATTGAGAATTTCTCACTAAACATACCAGAATGCTTCCACCTTGTTCAACAATCACAACAATGTTGGTGGTTACAAATGCAGTGTGAGCACAATGCTGCTGCTAATTATATCAAGTGAACTTTGTTCTCGTTATGAGAATGGCTGGCCCATATTGTTTAGTGTTCCATTGTGCAGCTCTATACTTGCTTTTGCTTATGTTCATAATGTTTCTTAGTATTGGTTTGCATGAGAGGTCAAGTTAATATAAGATTTCTTCCTAAGTTCATTTAAATTATAACAGTCATTGATGGTAGTGGCTTTTTAAGAGATTGTAGGGAAATTTCACTAAAAAATTCTATCTAATTTTATTTGATCTAAAAGCAAACTCAACCTCTTGGCTGATAAAATGATTATTCCTAGGGTATTAGTAGCATTTGTGGAATTTATAGCCATAGGTTTTCCCCAAAGCTGTGTTATTTTAGCTAAGAAGAGTTTTCTAGGTTGACATACCGGCAACTAGTAATATTGGCGATTATGAAATTAATTATTTTACAATATTTTGCGCTATGAATTTTAATAAGTGGATATATAATTTTCAATCCAGAAGCCTTATCTACTCTTTTTGGGATTTATAGCTATGGGTATAAATAGGTAGAAAAAAGTTTTCCTAATATTAATGCATAAAAATAATCTTATCTAGAGGATGTCTCATAGAATATTTCATTCATGGTTGCAATATTTAGGAATCTTAGATACTTAAAAACAACTGAGGGAAGCAGAAAATATGTGACAATTAAATGCTTGTACTTTATATGATAAATAGGGCTAAGTCTGAAATCAATTGCTATATATATCTCTGTTTATTGCTGTTTCTCAGGAGAACTTCACATTCTAGATTTTATTCTCTCTCTTATGCCTCTCTAACATGTTGACTTGTAATAAATTTAAATTTACTACTCATACACACAAAACTAATGAAAAACAAAAATTTACATACCTTCTGGATAAGCCTGTTTTTTGGCGATGATATCGATGATGTATGCAGTGGAGTTGTAGAGAGGTCCCATGGCACGCATATCAAACTCGACGTTGGAGACATAGGAGGTGTTGACGATGGGCTCGTAGTAGTCGATGTGCACGTCCATGGAGCCCGACAGCTCCGAGCGCATCCGGTTGCCCAGCCGGCTCCACGGGTCCGCGGCCCGCGCCAGGCCCACGCACCACAGACACACCACCACCCTCAGCATCGCTCCGCTCGATATCATTATAGATTAGAACTGGACACTCATCAACATAGCATAAACCGAAGTCCAACCACTATTTTATAACCACGGAATATTCGATACACTACCTATCTAGACTTCTTCCAAGAAACAATATTCTTAGCTGGATACCCACAAAAAACACTACCCTCACAGCTCACACTAACAGGTCGATAACGCGAGATTGAAAACCGGAATTTGTGAATGAAAAACTTTATATGGACGAAGTAATAAAGCTCGACGTACTAAAAGTAGTCTAGATAAATTGGAGCGGCACCGTTTTTAATTGAAGATCTACATATTTTGCGATAGATCCTTTGTTTAGAATATTTATCTGGCGGCCGACAACACCGCTCCGCCGACAGCTTATAACTGACTGACTGAACGAAATAATATATAATGATTTGATTGAATCAAAATAATGCCGTTGCCGATCGTTGAATGTATTTTGTACTTGGATTGCAATTTTGGGTTGCCACATCATTTAAAGATTTTTGTCGAAATTATGCATTTAAGAAAAAGTTCACATGATATTAGAAAAAATAAAATATTATGAAAGAAGGTATATAGGAGAACAGAAGAGTATCTGATAAGTAGTTGGTGCTTTAAAGTATATCAATAATCACTTAACCAAGATTGTAGAACTTTTCGTAAGTTTAAAACATACTGATGCCGCTGCGGACGCAAAACTTGACTAATAAGCATGAAGGTACTTACTACACAGGAGAGCGCACTTACAACAATATGCTACTGAATAATGCAATTTATTACCTTGCAATAAAGCCAATAATCTTTTGAACACTGTCCAGCAGAGGAACGTCCTAGATCGAGAGCCCAAACCAGAGGAGTGTGTCCCGCTCGCGCGGTTGCTTGTCGAGATTAAGTTCAACAAATATTTTTCTACCAGCGCGTCATAAAAAGCAACTTAGGCTTCTGCTTTGGGGGTTTTGAATTTTATACTAGATACTTTATCATCCTGTTAATACCACCATCATTTACTTACCTTTTTTTCTTTATTCAACTTAAAAAATTGGCTGAGGAAATTTTAATTCTAAAGCACTGACTACCCCTTCTTTTATAATCTACTAATTAAGAATATGTATGTATTAAATTTAAGTGTTTTTGTTACCTTTAGAGGAACTCTTATTAAAGCACCAGCAGATGGTCACTCTACTTAAAACGAGACACAGCTATCTAGTTAGTCATCCTTGTTCAGGACACTTTAGGACGCCAATGCGCATTCCTGTTTAAATAGTACTTCCATGTTGATGAGTAAGTGATGTAAAATTTACAGCTTTGTAAAAAAAATAAAAAATAACAGTGGTATTTTTATTTAATAAATACACCCAATAAAAGCAAGCGTTTCTATTAAACCAATAATATTTATATTTATGAACCGCAATGATAGAAAACGCTTCAACAACGAATCTTTCCGATTCTTAAGTTTAGGTAATGTTTAAAAAAACTATATCACTACACTTTTACATTTCTTCTTTTTTTAATCCTGCTAATTTTCATTCATCATTTTCATTTGGGTATTTTGAGGTGAGTTTAAGATATAGAAAATATACTGCACACTCTGGACCATCAAAAAGTGGTAGGTTCACTCTTTATTGGTTCACTCTTTAATTTAAAGGTTTGCATTTAGGAGTAACTGATGCCATAATATTTACAAAATATCTATCTACCGTACGTACCACGTCTACCATGCAGAGAGGCGTGGGTGCAAAGTAAATGCAGAGTCAGAGCCTACACCATTGTTAATTTATCATGGTTGTTAATGGTGAGGGAAAACATCTTGAGGAGACGATGTATTTTTCTTAACGACTTGGCCTGCCCCCCATCACATGAGTAAACTGACCAAACCAAACGCTGGTACTCTGAACATAAGGTGACAATAATGTCACGCGATGTTCAGTATTCTAAAAGAGGCACAGATACATAAAAAATGGGTCGCTGAACATAGGACACACACAATGCAAGTAAAAAACTAAATTTACCTTTCCTCTACGGATCCCTAAAAAGAGTAGCTGGATATGGTTTTGGTCTACATTACCGTCTAACAAACGACTGCATCTACTACTATTTGCTTCTTCATCGCGAACAAGAAAAAAAGCTATTATAAGTTGAGGTTCTCAACCATACCACCAACATATGCAAAATACTTTGGTTCTGTTTCTATAAAGCCTCAATAACTAGAGATGATTAAAATATCGAACATACATAACTAAAGGGCTTCGGAGCTAGAAACTCCTCAGCCACGTTTGGAAGCTGATGGGGAACAAGACGGTAGAAATAAAGTAAAATATGGAAATAAAACAAAATAGTATCATTAATTATTTTTTAATAAAAAAGACACCATTTGATTACATAAATTATAACAATAATATAATACAACAAATTCACAAAATGCACGTCGTCGGAACGTCCATTGACTGCGTGAGGATAGCAACCAGGGGAGAGACATATTGATAAGTAATAAATTAAAGAGATGAATAGTGAACATAGTTTATGTATGAAAAGATAAATTAATGTTAAGAATATTTTTTTGGATGAGACATTTTAGAATTACCAAAAACATCACTTAGTCAATGGACCCCGTATTTTAAAATACAAATCACGTAATTCATAAATATTACCACATATTATGGTGAATATAACTTTTATTCATAATAGGTAACGTCAGTCGATATTGAATCTAAATACAGATTTAAATGACCTTAAAAAAAGATGAGAAAACAATATTGTGTGACTTCATTAATGCTTGGTGTTATTGTTTACTTCGTAATATATTAAACGAGTCCCTACTTTACTTATACATAAAGTATTTAAGGTCCTAAATCCCTTAATGTCTAAACTATGTAAAAACTTAACATTTCAGAAATATGAATTGTTATGGTAACAGTATTTATATACATAACAAAATATCTGTAGCGCGGTATTTTTTTATAAAAGTCAACAAAAATTATGAATTTTACAAAAATAATAAACATTGATGATGATATTAATCCTCAACAAAATCCGGAAATTATTATCTATGTCAATTATTTTAATGATTAGCTAATAAAATTCCACATCCATAGAAACACTAACTTAAATATCATTTTGTAATATAAATAGCAAAACATAGGAGACAGCAGTGATCTCAACAAACATAATGTGGCTATCGAGAGTTCTACCGGTGATGTGGTGATGATGATGATGACAGCTGTTGTTGATCTTACTTCACCTTCATCAGCAGGTCAATTTGCTCGTCCACACGGGGACTGGTTCCTCTGATAAAAAGTATACAATTAGATACTTGAAAAATTTGGTGGCATTTTGTTCTACACAAACGAAAAGTCTAGTTTTAATACAGTGTTGCAGTTAATATTTGGTGTGTAAAATTTCGTTTACAAAATAGAGTCAGTAGAGATTAAAATTTACTACATTTTTTCAGATTGAATATTTTGCAAAAAAAAAAGTAAATGGTGCTACAAAGTCCATGTTTTCTAAAGTCATATGTGAAGTTATCGTTACATATCGTTGTTAACAGTAAGGGTAAATATCGTGAGAAAACCGACACGGCTGAGTTGTACTTAGAGTCAGGTGGGTTTCCTCACGAAAGAACATATGTCGTGAAAGTATGTTGAGGGCTGCCATACACAAAAAATAATTCAAAAAACTCTGCATTCATCGCGTTAATATAAAGATACAAAACTAGTTCAATTAATAACAGTTGCAGACGTTTAATTTTAATCTGCAGAATTTTATTGGGTAAGTCGTTTTTCAGTTCCCGTGTAGCGCTGGCTATCCTGACTAGTGTGTGTCAGCGTTTACCTACAGCAGACCCACTAACTGTGGCACTTGTCTGCTGTCGGAGGGCATCGTGTGTGTGTAAGTGTGTATGTTCAAGTAGTATGTATGTCAGTATGTTGGTACCTGAAGGAGTCCGGCGCCAGCCCCAGCAGCCCCAGCAGCTGCGGCACCTGGCGGCTGGCGGCGGCGAGGCGGGCCAGGCTCCACACGGCGCGGTACAGCGGCTCCTCGGCCGGCGCGCCGCCCACGAACTGCACCAGCGCCAGCCCCAGCTCCACCGACACGTCGTCGAACACCTGCAACCACACACCACCATGATAACTCCAGAACTACGATATCTTCAGATTCTTGCCGAAGCTACTTTTTGTTGAGCTACAGCATGGAGCACAATAATATGTGTTCACATACTACATTCTTCGTTATCGAATGTTTACTACTAATAGTCTAAGATCCTGCCACTACTGTTGTTTTGATGAAATTAATTTTAAATACTGAGGGAGTAAACTAAAAACAAACATCATCAGCAGCCAAAAACGTACATTACTGGACATAGGCCTCCTTATAAGATTTCTAGAACGATAGATGCTGTGCTGCCCCCTCATTCATCAAATACAACACTACGCTTACTAACATAACGCAAAACCCTTTAGAAAAATATGATTCGAACACAGACAGATCTAGTAAAGCCTCCTAATAACAATGTCCCTGGTTTTTATTAAACCGTTTATTTGATTTAATATTTTAAGCTGCTAAAATGTCCTAAAGTTAGGAAATCCCAATCAAAGAGGAACCTCTTCAGGAAAAATATTGACAACCGTATAAATAGGAAAACCAACTAAAAAGGTTAGCCTTTACATTGAGCTTCGCATTACGTTGGACTTCCATTTTAGGGACTAGGGACTTCTATAAAGAGTTTTATAACCTAGCATGCTAAATACGGTAACCATCACGAGACTCGCATGATGTTCACCAGATCCTAGTTTGTTGCCGCCGTCACTTCTTTATTTTGCAGCAGCGGCATGCGATGCCATAATACGAGTATCAGGGATCATTTTGCATTCTTCTATATCAAATGCTAGCCTCTATAACTTAGAGACTTTGCACCATAGAATAAGAAGATAATTTGAGACAATTGAGGCCATTAAATTTTAAAAAGATAAAATGGCCGCCAGTTTGATTGCTTTTGTATATTGTATAGTATGCATAGGCAATTTAATCACCATACTTAAATAGCATAAGAAGAATTTAAGAAATGATATCGTAGCATGCCACTTCGCAGAATAGCTATAGATTTGTGACCAAGATATTTACTTTGAAGTTATAGACGAACTAACATTTATTTATATTTAAATCAGTGACTACAACATTTGAGACAAGTAAAGCTTAGCTTAAAGTTAGGGAAACATTTATTTGCACATTGAAGATCAGATTAAGTTGCCCGATTTTGGTTTTATATTTGCAATTCAATAAGAGAAATTTTCACGGTTATACGGTTAGTGACGTAAAGGTATGCGATCTTAGTAGTCATTATATGTTTAAAGTGGTGACGGTAAAGAGTTACATTTACCACTGGTTAAGCATAGAATCCATGCGCGTTAATAACAGGGACCGCAACATTCTTTCCGAGTTTTAAATGATTTGGATTTATCTACCGAATATTTTCAGTCGCTAAAATATCTTGAAAAAAGGGAATACTATGAAGTGTAAAAAAACACCCTTTTACAGGTCTCCAAAATTAATAATGCGCATGCAGATCTTCAGAACCCGAATAATTGAATCGTAAGCGCCCGTTACTGATAAATTATGACCTGCACTTTACCACTCTATATACATATCGTCTCCCGACGCTCGGGAAAAACGATCGTTGCCGAATAGTGACGAAGATTTCTATGCGCATTATTGATTTTGGAGTACTGTAAACGGGTTTTAATTAGGGTATATTTTAAAAGAATTAGTTCAAATGCACTTTTAAAATGATTTCGCAAAGTTCTTAAGAAAGGGAAAACTATAATTATTTCTTTCGATAGTCCGTTCGAATGGAAAGGCTTGCCAAGAAGCCCGCCATGAGCAGTGGATAGCATTTTTGAGAATTGTGAACTTTAGCGGCTCATTCGGTCTCCGGTGAGCATGATGATGATGATGATGATGGTGACGATGATGCTGTTAAGGTACCTTGGTCTTGGCCTGCGCCGGCAGCAGGTCCCGCAGCGCCTTGCCGGCCGCCAGCCGCTGCAACAGTCGCTACACGCACTCTGACCACACCACACAGCCACTGTGTAGCTGGGATTGGCTATACAGTGGCTCCTAATGATAGGTTAGGGGATTTCTATATCTTAAAAAGTTTATTCCACTAATGCTATCTTTAGTATACTATGACGTGGGCTTTCGTTTTGTTTTTTGGAATGTCTTGAAGGAACCCAGGTTCATAATAAATAAGCAATGCGTGGTCCTCTGAATCATTAAATAATAAACCCCGCTTTCCCAAATAATTCTCCCAAAACTATTTTTATTAAATTAGACATTTATTACTGTATTATTCCTCTAATCGACTTAATTGTTCGGTTTCGAAACAGCCTTACACTTCTGTCGGAATAGTTACGTTGTATAGGTGATCTACGATTATTTAATGAAATGAAACGCAAACTGTTTATCCTTTGACCTAGCAAGCTATAAGCCTTATTGTTTTCATGTGGCAATGTGAGTTCACCGCTTTGTGAGCCTTAATCTGGCTTACCAAGCCGCACAAACAGTCCATATTAAAAACTAGAAAGTCAATATATTAAAGTAATTTTTATTCTTTTTTTAGTATACGTCTTAAATTTAGTTAAAACCAATTCATATGTGCCTCGGTTTACTTCTTTAGTTTGAACTAATTAGGAATCAATTAAACAAGTAAATATCTTAGGTCACAAATTAAAGCAACTAGCTTTTTCCCGCGACTACGTCCGCGTAGACTACATTTTTTGCATCCGGTTTACATCTAAAATACTAAAACACTATCTTAACTTCTGTTTTTTTTATATTTATATTCCCGTGGGCGTTGTAATATAATACTAAAAGCTGTGACTGACACATTTGCACGCGTTTTTACTCCAGCAAAGTCTATGCGCCAATTTTGACAATTTATAAATCGCTAACAATTTTACTAAACCAGTTATTGAAAATATATGAGCTTTCGGTAAAACTTCAGAAGGAGACCTTCAATTTGATACCTGAACCAATTTTCTAGCTCTTAGCATCGCGACACAGGTTGGTTCACAAAATCCACCCTCTCTCGTTTAATGTATAAGGATGCTGCAGATACTTTGATCAAGTTATTTAAGTATGTAGAGGCTTCAAAATCAAAGCAGAATCATTAATTTCTTTTATTCCATTTAATTTACTACAATATTGAGCTAAGAATATTTTTTATCAATTTGACGGTAGCACAAAGCTGTATGTGTCGGGTTAGTAAAGCTGGAACTTGTCTGGTTTAAAGCATGCTCCACATGAAAACCTTGTTTAGAACTATGATACTCGTATATTTTCTTTCTTGCGCAGTATTGTGTGATAGCGATAGCTGTTTCGTTAGTTGCAGCTCTCTACGACAGATTTAGTAAAAAGAAAACTTCGAAATTTTATAAGCGTGATTATAAATGTTGCTAGTATGTGGATGAATAAAACATACATACATACATATTCTCACGCCGTTAGTTCCCATTGGGGTAGGCAGAGACTATCGATCGCCACTTTGTACGATCCTGGCCTCTCTGGCTTCGTTTACATCCATCAATCTTTTCATACATGCTCTTTTATTCTTCATACTGCGGACCCCTGCCTTTTTGAGCACATTTTCTATTTGATCCAAATGTGTCCTCCGAGGTCGTCCTCTACTAACATTACCTTCGACATTGGCTCTATATATCCGGTAAATGGAGCACTGGATAGTCTAATGTCTAGTCAGTCGGTGTCTGAAAAGGCCCGAATGGCTGTGCATGATGCTGTCCTCGTTCCTACGCTTATGTATGGCAGTGAATGTTGGGTGTGGCAGAAGAAGCATGAAAGTAGAGTGAATGCAGTAGAAATGAGATCCCTCAGAAAAGTGTGTAATGTAAGGTTATGTGATCGTGTGAGGAATGATGTGATTCGTGAAAGGTGTGGTGTAAAAGATGATATTGTAAGAAAGATAGAAAAAGGAATGTTGAGATGGTTTGGGCACATAGAGAGGATGGATGACAGTAAATTGGTGAAAGGGATATATAGAGCCAATGTGGATGAATAAAAGTCGGTGTAAAAAATCAAGTTCATTTATATGATGTCCTAGTAGGACGTAGGACAGATAAAATACGATGGATTTGCTATGGATTTCTTTAAAATAGATATCTACTCAAGATAGTATTTGTGACAAATTTTGCCGTAAATCTCTTGATTTTTATTTTAAGAAGAAGATTTATAGCTAACAGTTTATTGAACTAAGTCGGTCGTTTTTAAACACTAGTATATATAAAACTATGCAAGTAATTCTATGTGTCTTCAGCCAAATTCAATAGTATTTAAATAAGACCATTAAAATTATGAAATTTATGTTTTTATTCCCAACGGTATTTTTCAATGTGTAATACATGTATATGTGTGTGTATACGTGTACAGGGGGTAAAGGGGTAGACAGAGCGATACAGACCACAGTCTTTACCTCCTTGGCGGCGATGTTGTACATGATGGCGGTGCCGATGTCCTTCAGCTGCTCGTCCTCACTGAGCAGCGCGTGCACTGCCACCTGCGGCAGATGTCACGTGACTGTATCATCGACCGACTTCAAAATAGTTAGTATGTATTGTATGTTACGCTATTAGTCCGTTAAAAGTCAATCAATTTCTAAAATTGTTTTTCGTTACGATTAGATATGCTTTCAAGATCAAGATCAAGATATGCATGGGACCGCCCATTGTTGTTTTATCGGTTTTGGTTGCGTGGTTAAAAGATATTTTCTTTAACACCGAAAAACACACGTGAACGACATGTTTATCGAATTTTGTATGAAAAATTGGGTTTCAAAGTCTTTATTTCTATATTTGAAACAATTTTGTAAAATAAACCTCGATATCTCTCATAAGCATAACACAATATATGTTAAAAATAAATATAGCCATTATATATTGTAGTATTTCGAGCTCTTACTCATCTCCCGTATGGTCTAGTGGCTAGGATACCTGGCTTTCACCCAGGAGGCTCGGGTTCGATTCCCGGTATGGGAATATCTTTTTATATTTTTATTAAAATTCATACTCTTAATGATATACAAGAGGCATAAATTAAATATTTGTTTTAAAATAATAATCAATAGTCATATCAAATTACACAGTGAAACTATTCCGAAACACGTTGTGTCACCTAACTCGATAACAGAGGTATCAATACTTTAAATTTAAACAATAGTTGTGTGTTCGATACAGATATGACATTGACTACGTAACTAACTACGCCACACATTGTTTCACTTCACCAGTCTAATTAATCCCATTACAATGTAGACATATTTTTAGAAGAAATGTGGTGAATATAAGTCGGAAAACATAAACAAATAAAAATATTATCTTTGAGTTCGTAATAAACATACATACATACATATACTCAAGGCTATAGATCCCTTGAAGGGGTAGCCAGAGCTAGGGATTAGAAATTTCTCAGCCACCTTTGGAAGTTGCGTGAGGAAAAGATGGTGAAATAAACATTACGTACATTCACCGGAAGAAATGGGGTAGTGCTATTCAAAGCCAACACTACACAGCATATGTATGTAATTAAAATGTCCTCACCAAGAACCTTCATTTCACCATCTTTTCCTCACGCAACTTTCCAAAAGTGGTGGAGGATTTTTTTATTCCCTGGCTCTGGCTACCCCTTCAAGGGATCGAAGGGACCCCTCGGTCTTTAACCCCATCGCCCAAAAATCCCTTTTAAAACCCCAATACCTTTGTACGTATACCCACCGTAAGAAATGGGGTAGTGCTATTCTAAGCCGGCATTAAACAGCCATTCGTAATAAAGTTAAAATATTACCTTTAATTTTAAAGCGATA